>CM076575.1:2099433538-2099825650 GCA_034641835.2 Pinus albicaulis | reverse complement strand
ACAAGATAATGTCCCAAGTGCCAGCAATACTTCCAGCTAAACAAAAAATTAGTTTGAAAAGATAAATTGTTCTATTTTTTCTTGTAAAAGAGGACAGCTTGCCCATCTGTTTTGCAGCTGTCCCTCTTCTTATGTAATAATTCCTATTTTTCTTGAGATATTCTCTCAAACTTTTGAGATATTTTGTAAGCAATTTATTTGTATAAATACTTCATCTTCGAAGTATTTTGTGTAGAATAAAATTATCAAGACTACTATAGACTTTTTTGTTGAAAACATTTGGATTTTATGTGAGTTAAGTTGAAGCAGCAGGCTGGAAACTGAAGCAAATAGACATCATAACTAATGATCCTCGTGCTGATCAGATGAGTATTGTATCTTCCAGTTTTCATTGTTTATTTCTTTAAGTTTCATTCATACATCTTGTGTTATTTTCCATCTTAAATGAATAACTAGGAAAGATATTACAGAATCAGTGTAAAAAGCTCTCTGTTTTTACTAGTTTTCATGTTTATGTTTTCTGCTGATTTCCAGACTTTAGAATTCTTAATTTCTCTTTAGTCTTGTTTGACCTCAATTTCCCTCTTCCTTTTCTGTGATCTAAGGATTCTTAACTGCCCTTAGTCCATATCATACCACTTCATCAAAATAGCCTTTTTAAACCCTCAGAAGATCATCTATCTTGCCCTTAGTATATTTGTTCTTTTGACCTTAGTTTTCTAGTCTTGTTTGCTATAAATTTTACTCCATTTCCCAATGGTTAGGTAGATATTTCTATGGTTTCCCTTGTAGTCCTTTATTCCTACCAACATTCAAAAAATCAAACCAAATTGTCCACTAATAGCTAGCCTAAAATCCATTACAAAGCAGTTTAAAGGTTGTGGGTATTTACACAATAATCATTCTGGCTCCAAAGAAAGTCTATTATACTAGATCCAACCCTGATCCAAAACCTGCAGATATAGTAGACAATCCAGACCAGATAGGAAAAAAGAAAAAACAAACTATTAGTTCAGAAACTGAAGTACCTCTGAAAAGAGTTGATTCTTTACCCAAAGAATTAGTAAGCTTATCAGATATTGAATTTGATTTGAAGTTTGAAAAAACACTATTTAGAACCAAGTTTGAAATTGATTTAAAGGAAATTGTTTTAGATTTTGTTTTTACTTCTTTTGTGAATGAAAAGCAGAAATTTATTTCAGCAACTATTAAATCAAATAAAACTGAAAGTCAAAGTCTAGTAAAAAGGGTAAGTGTCACAAAAGTTAAAGACATTGATGAAGCTATAAAGTTAGCCGATTTTTTGTCTCAATTTAAACCTCCAGTTTCTTAATTATCCACCACTGTATTTCCAGCAACAGATTCTACTCTATATGTTTCCACTTCATTTACAGATTACATATCAGTTCACCCCCAGAACCTGCTAGTCCTGAGTTGCCTTTGCAGCCTAGGATCATATATTCATAATATCCTCAGTCTACCGCTAGTTCATCAACAGAACCATTCATCCCTGAGCTGCCCTTGCAGCCTAAGTAGTATTTCCATCATTCACTAAATCCATTACAACCACCACTATAAGCCCTAGCCATACAATTTATTTTTCATCTCCTTTGCCAAGCTCTTCAAGTTCACCCTTCAGCACATCTACTATTGTAACCAGCATTATCCCTACCACTACTACTGTACCTCCCAGTTTATCAAAAATCCAAGCCATGGCAGCCAGATATGCTCCCTTGGTCTTACCTCAAAATCTCCATGACATGCCCCAAAATTACCAAAAGGATATCCCATTGTTTGATAATTTTTCACAAATTACTGCGCAACAACATATCACCAGAATGAATGATTTTTGGTAAATTTATGAGATAGATGATTCTGATGTCAGAATGAGGTTATTTGCACAAATCTTAACTGGAGAAGCAAAAACATGGTCTAGAAATTTAGGTGCTGGTACTATAGTAGAATTAGCTGCATTCCATAGAGCTCTCCTAAATAAATGGGAAAAGAATAAAAAACCCTTACAAATATTATATGAGTTTGATGTTGTTAAAAGAGCCCCCAATGAGTCTGTCCAAGATTTTTGCACCATATACAACAGTATTTACAATTACATTCCTACAGACCTTGAACCCACTCCATATTCCGTGCTGCTCAAATTCCCTGATTGTTTTGATGTAGATATGGCCTATCAACTTAGAGAAAGGGATGCAGACACCCTAGAACAAATGAAACTAAATTTTGTTGGAGTAGAAATCAATATCCTTGCTAGAAAAGCCAAAATGAGAAACGAGAGGAGGGTTACTATCAAAGAAGAAGCTTCAAACTTAGATGGTAAATTTGATTTTATTAACAAAACATTAGAAAAATTAGTTGAGAGACTAGACCACATTGAAAGAAAACCACAATGGGAGAATCAATCCCAAATCAAGAATCCCAACTACAGAAAAAACAACAATCCTGGGAAAGGTAAAGAACCCTCCCTAGATCATACCATAAGACCCCCATTCCAAGAAAACTTTGCAGAAAGTTCACAAAAAAATGTTGAGGATGAGGAAGACATCAACATAGTTATGGGGATAGATGAAAACAATACAATTTTCCTCACTCAGGAGGACCAGGAACTCTTTGAGCTACAACAGTTCAAAGTGGAATCTGGTGAATACTTTGACTACAAGCAAGGTTATGACTTTTCAATCAATGAAATTTACAGCCAATATAACCTTAGGAGAAAGAAAACTAATGAGCCTACTACAAAGAACAATGCTCCAACCCAACAAAGTCAAAACAAAAAGAATATTGAGGCTCCCAAAACGAATTTTTTGCAGATTCTTCCCAGAGAAAATAAACAAAATTAAAACCCACCCAGTCCTTAAAAACAGCATAGTCCAAATATTGTATATATCACTGATGAGGTTGCTCAATCCTCCAAAGATGCCCAAAAGGCTAATACCACAAAGAACACCAATTCAGCAACAGCTACTGATCCAAAAAATAATCCATCTGACTCAAAATAATCAAATCCTAAATCTTTTGCTGAGAATTCAAAAATTGATAAAGCATCTGCTAACACTCAAAATATTCCCAAAAAAACAATCAAAGATAGCAGAAATCAGGAAACTCAAATAGAAGACAAAAGAAAACCTCAAGTCAAAGGTAAAACTGTTGACACATAAGAAAAATCATCTCAAACAATAGTTCCAAAAGATGAAATAATTCAAGCCTTCAAATCTCAGTCAACATTTAACATGCAATCTGAAATATCCAAGTTAAAGATAGTTGTTCCCTTAGTAGAATTGGCTAAAAATGACTTGTATAGATCTATTATTACTGAAACATTGAATGTAAATGAAAATGAGGATACAATTAATATGAGTGAGGATAGACTTGAATTAATCTTTGGTCCAAATGTAGATGGTAAGCATTCAGATGGGTCAGTACCTCCATTTTATTTAAGTCTTACTGTACATGATCAAATATTACACAATGCTATGCTAGATACTGGAGCTTCCCATAACTTAATGCCCAGAGCAATCATGGAAACCCTGAATCTAGACATAACCCGACCATATAAATATCTATTTTCATTTGATTCATCTAAAGTCTAATGCATAGGATTGATTAAAGATCTATGTGTAAACTTAGTCCAATATCCTGGTAAAAGCATGATCATGGATGTTGTGGTATTTGATATCCTGCCAAAGTATGGCATGCTTCTTAGTCGCTCATGGGGAGAAAAGTTGTAGGGATATCTACAACTTGACATGATTTATGCCACTATCTCGGTATTTGGACAACCCAAAAATATTTACCAAGAAAACTTAATGAAGTTTATGATCAGCAGTGCTGACAGACCTACCAATTACCCAATCTATTCAACTCCTACTGATCTTGATTCCTTTATTCTCTGTAACTCTGATCATAATAACAGCCAAATTGAACTCACTGATAAGAAGCTCAAAATAATGGATGATTACATTAGTCATGAATCCTTATGGAATTTGGATTTTGATGGATCAGTGAATAAATCAGGAGCTGGAGCTGGTGTATGGATTACCAACATTGAAACAAGCCATTCCCAAGGACATGAATTTAGATTGAATTTCAAATGTACTAATAACATGGCCAAATATGAGGCTTTAATCTTAGGTCTTCAAATCATTAGAAAATTGGGAGGGCAATGAATATTAGTCATGGGAGATTCAAAGTTAGTTATCAAGAAAATAAATGAAAAATACTATGTTCACAATCCCATACTGGCCAGATACAGGGACACAACACATGATTTGGTTGAGGATTTGTTAGAAAGCAAGTTTGCTATCATCCCTAGAAAACAGAACATGCAAGCCCATTGTTTAGCAACCTTTCCCAGCACTTGCAAATTTCCATTTTCACCATTACAAAAATACAATGCTGAAATCAAACACAGACCTATTGTCCCAGATAATGTAAAATACTGGAAAATTTTCTCAGAAGATGAACAAATCTATCACTTTTTGAACAATGAACAAGAGTTTCAAAATTGCCAAATTGATAATGATTGTAATATAGATTCACCTTGTAACATAGATTCAAATTTTTGTCAAATAGATGATTTAGAAGATTTAGATGTACATAATTTTGATAGACCTACTATATTTACTCAGAGTGACATAGATGAATTGGAAAAAGTAGATATAGAGGAAATGATGGAAGATGAACCAGATTTTATTGATTTAAAACATAACATTTTACCTAGAGGTTTAACTCCCCTAGAAGACTTGTTTGATTCCTATGATGTGCCCAAAAGGCCAAAAATGGAACCAGTCAGGTCTGATATAGAAGAGTATAACTTAGGTACATATAAAAAACCAAAAATGATCAAACTATCAAAATCCTTGTCATCAGAAGAAAAGGTTAAATACATAGAACTTTTGAAAGAATATCAAGATTTTTTTGCATGGAGTTACGAAGATTTGAAAACTTACAACAAGGACATAATTCAACATAAGATTCCTTTGAAAGAAAATCAAAAACCTTTTCAAAAAAAAACTAAGAAGGATTAATCCAATATTGTTACCTTTAATCGAGAAAGAAGTTAAAAGAAAGTTTGATGCACAAATAATTACACCAGTCAGATATTCTGACTGGGTATCTAATTTAGTGCCCACCAGAAAGAAAACAGGAGAAATTCGACTGTGTATAGACTTTAGAAATCTCAATAAAGCTTCCTTGAAAGACAATTACCCCTTGCCTAAAATGGATCATATTTTGCAGAGGGTGGCAGGTTCTTCAAGAATTTCTTTACTAGATGGTTTCTCTGGTTATAATCAAATTCTAGTTCATAAAGATGATCAAACTAAAAATTCATTTACCACTCCTTGGGGCACTTTCATGTACATGAAAATGCCTTTTGGATTGAAAAATGCAGGAGCTACTTTTCAAAGGCCCATGGATATTTAATTTTCTAAGGAGATCCATGAATTTTTAGTTATCTATCTTGATGATATTACTGTCTTTTCAAAAACAAATGATGAACACTTAGATCACTTGAGACAAGTCTTTATCAAGTGTAGAAAATATGGTATATCCCTTAATCCTAAAAAGTCTCTTTTCAGACTAGAAGAAGGAAAACTGTTAGGTCACATAATCTCCAAAGAAGGCATTAGAATAGACCCTGCAAGAATTGAAGCTATTTTAAACATTCAACCACTAAGGAACATAAAAGAACTTCAAGCATTCTTGGGTAAAATCAATTTTCTAAGAAGATTTATCTCTAATCTGGTTGAAATCATAAAAGATCTCAACAATATGCTTAAAAAGGACTCTGCAATAAAATGGACAATAAAGGCCAAACAATCTTTCAAATCCATAAAACAGGCCCTGACAAAAGCACCAGTCCTCATAAGCCCATATTATACAAAAGATTTTATAATCTTTTCCTTTGCATCTGAACACACCATAGCTGTAGTTCTTCTATAGAAAAACAATCAAGGTTTTGAACAACCAATTGCATTCTTTATTAAAGCCTTCAGAGATGCACCTCTGAAGTATAATATAATGGAAAAATAGGCTTTAGCCCTGGTTAAAGTCATCAAAGATTTCAAAGTGTATATACTTCATTCACACATCATTGCATATGTCCCCAATGTAGTAATTAAAGATATTTTGACACAAGATGGACCTGATAGTAGGAGAGGAAGTGGATAGCCACAATCCTTGAATACGATCTAGAAATCAAACCAAAAAAGCTCATTAAAGGACAGGGTTTAGCCAGATTGATGGCTGAATAAAATTTTAATGCTTTAGATATTAATTTCATTTCACAAATAGATGACCAGGAGGAGATGGTGACTCCATTGATCAGTGAGGCCTATCTAGACTCACCATGGTACTCTGATATTATCTTTGTAATAACACATTTACAAGCTCCTCCTGGGCTAACTAAAACCAAGGAAAGATTCATCAAACAGAAAGCAATGAGGTTTTGTATCTTAAACAATGCACTTTACTGGAAAGAAAATACTGGGATTTTACTAAATTGTTTATTAAAATATGAGGCTGACAAAATTCTTGAGGATTTCATGTACGTGACTGCGGAGGCCATCTATACTAGAAGAGTACAGCAAAAAAAATACTTAGAGCTGGTTTCTACTGGCCAACTTTATTTTCTGATGTTAAAAAATTTGTCACCTCTTGCCACAAATGCCAAATTTTTGAAGGGAAAAAGAAACTGTAGCCTTTACCTCTTAAGCCTATACCCACTGAAAAACCATTTCAACTATGGGGGTTAGACTTCATAGGTGAAATCCATCCTCCATCTTCAGGCCAACATAAATGGATTTTAACTACAACATATTACTTTACCAAGTGTATAGAAGTCATTTCTACTAGGCAAGCCACTAATTCGGTTATAATCTCATTTATAGAAAGTAATATTTTATCAAGATTTGGATGTCCACATAAGATTATTACTAACAATGCAGCAGCATTCAAATCCAAGAAAATGATTTATTTCTGTCATAAATACCATATTACCTTAGTTCATTCCATAGCATATTATCCCCAAGGTAATGGTTTATCCAAATCATCAAACAAAAGCTTAATCAATATCATCAAAAGATTACTCCAAAAAAAAAAAAAGACATGGAACAAAAAGCTGGTCTATGCCCTATGGGCTTATAGACTTACCACAAAAAAATATATTGGAACTTCACCTTATCAGATTTTTTATGGAACAAATGCAGTTTTCCCTTCTTCCTTGGGTGTTCCAGTCATGAATATTATCCAGGAATCATAGGTGGAAACAAATGATATTCAACGAAGAATCAATGAAACCATACATCTCGAACAAACTAGAGAAGAAGTTTACGAAAAATCACAAGTTTTACATGACAAAATCAAAAATATTTTTGATAAAAGGGTTAAAGAAGATGATTTTTTCATAGGAGATCAAGTTTTGAGATGGGATTCACGAAGAGAGGATAAAGGAAAACATGGAAAGTTTGACTTTCTATGGCAAGGACCCTATGTGATATATGGTTACAGAGGTAATAATTCCTTTTTCATCAGGAATTTGGATGGAACTGAACTTCAAGAAGGACTAGTGAATGGTAGGATGTTGAAACACTACTATTCTTCAGAGTCACTCAACAGTTAGATTGATTTAATTTATCATTGTAAATATTCATTGCAAGTGTGTAGATTGGATTGGAGATTTTATCTACAAAGTTGAAGCCCGAAGAGAAGGCCCTACGATTTGCAGTATAAAATGTCATAAATATGAATTGTTGCATAAAAACATAAGACAATTATAGGATCACCAAAGTCAAAGATGAAGGCTACTGATCTCAGAGTTCTTGACATCTCACAAGGAGATGCCATCCCCAAGTGAAGCTGATGTTAGTGACCTATAAATATAGGATTCGTAATTTTGACTTGACTATTGGTAGTCTTGCAAATGTGTATAAACTTTGCTTTCTGCAAGTTATTTTCCATATTTTGTAAAAATAAAAAATAAAAAAATCGAAAAGAGGGTTAAAAGTCCTAAAAGAACAATCAAAGGACTTAGAAAAAATAATAGACCCCAAAAGAAAAAGATGAATAAAACATGAAAGTGTGCAAGCCTAAATGCCACTACTTTTACCTTTTGCAGTTGATTATGGCAGAGTGTCAATAAATGCCATAATCCATGATGAGTTAACAGTTTAATCTTGACTTGTCATGTTTCAATTTCACTTGTTGTAGATAGAGAATAAATAATTGTCATACAGTTTAATCATGAAAATTCAGTAGTTAGGTAGAGAATAAGTGAATCCAACAGTTTAATCTGGATTCCAGGATGAAATAAGTGTAGAATTAGATAGTTTTATTGCTTTCAGAAAGAATAAATGTTGTAAAGGTTGCTAGCTCAAATGCACCTAATCAAAATGGAAGAAAAAATGTTAGCAGTTAAAATTGGGTAGGTAGAAGAAGGTGAGAAGCATCATTGTAAATATTATTCACCAAGGCTGCAAATAACTAACTTCCCTTCCCCATAGCCATTTATCATTCTAAACTATCAGTCAGAAAGGCTCAAGGCATTTCCTTGACTTCTGTTGGGACCGGACCCAAGGCTCTATGGCTGATTAGTTGAAAATTTTAAATGTCTATATTAATTCCACAAATCACATCATTTTCCAGTCATGCATTCATTTACCAGGAAAAATCATAAGTAAAAACCTCATTTTTACTTAATGATGCTCTAATCCCCATTTGATTAACTTCCTACATCTTATGAAGTATAAAACCCTCAAAATGACATTTTATCCTAAGTAGAAGTGATGAAATTATCATAAATTCAAGTTTTGCTTTGATCTTCACTTTTCTTGGTTATAATGGTATGTTTTGAGTATTCACTTTTTCCTTTTCATATTAACACCTAACATATTTTATTAACTCCCTATCAATTATCCTAGTCCTATTATATAGTTCCCTTTTATTTAATATCCCAAAAACCCATTTAATATACGCTTTGTGTCAAAGATATTAATCACATCTTGAAAAACATCCCGAAGTTGCCCCTTTGACACAAAAATACCCATAAAAATATTTCCCCTCTCCCCTATAGTTTTAGACCTTTGACAAATCTGAAACTATATAATAAAATAATATTGCAAATGTGCTATTTATTTACACAATGTGTATATAGAACAACGAAGAAAAGGAAGTGTATTCACCTTCCCCTTATAAGCTTTACCCAGGTGAAATCTTTATCCTTATCCCATTTTCCCGATATATTCCCCTACCACAATATTAAACCCTGGTTAATATAATAACCCGTCCATTCCATGTATAAAATCCTTTTATACATAAATTTCATTAAACATAAACGAAGCCTCCTTGCATTCATTCTTGACCCTCCGATCATCTTAATCCCTTTAATCCAACGATCCAAACTAAATCTGATAAATCCTTCCTCGCCCCCACCATTTCCTATCGGATCAAATTTAAACTATCGATCTCCCCTTACGAAATCAACGGCACAGATTATAGTACCTAGTCCCACCTTATTTCCCCGCATCTTCCCGACACATCTTAGCCGTTCGCTTCACTCAAAAAAATCCGACAGTGCGGATCCCATATCGCATTTCTAAAGTGATCGGGTGAAGTTGCCAAAAAAATTTGCGAAAAAAGTTGTTTCGTGAAACCATCGCCCGCTACGTGTCCTAATTATATTGGATCACATTGCTAAATATAAAAACCAGTTACCACTTGAAATAAATGTGATAACCACCACTAGTTTTTTCTTTCAAACGAAAAACCACTCCCGCCATGTCAACTTGACCTGCAATTAATACTTCACATGATCCATAAAAACTAAAGTTTTAACCTTAGTTCTTTATCATTTTTCATACCTATGCAACATATCCCTATGAGAAATAATCACAGACACCATTTCAGAGCTAATTTCAAAATAATTTTCCATCCAAAAATCATTTCCACTCTAAACAGTTACTACCGACAACTCCCAGTGCCTTATACCAAACAAATGCTACCAGTTTGAAGACTAGTACCACCTGCAATCCTCTTCGACCTCAACTATACCTGTTCAAAGGTATTTTTTAGTAATCCAAGCGTGCAAATTTCAAATTTCTAAGAAAAAAATCAAACTAATTTGAAATTAAAAGCCAAAAGTACTCATCTGAGAGTACTTAAAACTTGAAGAAACAGGGGAAACCCTGTCAAAATTTTCCCAAAACTTGTCGCTTCCTCATTAAGAATTTTAACTACCCAAAAGCTATTCCTACGGTTAAAATACATTTGAATTCCAATGAAACCATTGAAAATCCCTTTCCTACCATCTGCACATTGCAAACCTGCATTTTCTTCATAAAACCCTAGCCTAGATTCTGAATGTTTCCCAATCAGCTTAATTGACCTTCTTCTTCCATAATGAGCTGAGAGAACAGTTTAATCTTGTTCAGTTTCTTCAAAAATGACTAAGAAGCAGGTAACCCCTAGAACTGGAGGTCCTAAACCTCAAAAGCCTGCCTCCAGCAAGCTTCCAAATCCCAAAGCTCCCAAAATTGATAAACCTACTCCTGTCCTAACTGTTGATTCTACTGAAGTAGTCAGACCTTTACAGCCTCTTGTCACTACTAAAGAAAAAAATACTTTGATTGACTTAGATTACAGAATTGTTGATGCTACTCTTGAATTTGATCTTCTGGAAGTACAGAGCTGGTGTCAGGAAAAATTTGAGAAGAAAGTGGCCAATGATATACCTGTATGGGACTCCAATTTGCCCAAATATGTGGTTCCCATCACCCATCCTGCTTAGGATTTCATTAGGTTGTGTCAGATGCATTATATTCTTAATCAAAGGTGCATGGTTAACAAAGATAGTGAGGTCCTATTTTACATAACTGTTGAATCAATCAATGACATGCTCCAGCTAAGCCATGATCCACGAGCAGTATCATTGTCAATTGAAGACTTGACTCAGATGTATTTAGACCTGGATTTCCCTAGGAAGTTTGAAATCCTTCAAAACTTCATGCCCAATCATGTCAACCTTCCCAAGGTAAATCCACCTTATGATACTTTTGATTTTCCTGAAGGCTCCAGACAGGTCATTTCCATGCTGTCATTTATTTTAGGCTATGTTAATGATGAATTCACAGATGCCTCCATTTTAGGGTTCCTCTCCACCTTGTCTCCTGGACAACAGCCTGAATTGGTCTTTGATTTTGCCAAATTCATTACTGACAATATACCTTATTAGCTAATAAAGTTACCTGATGAAGGAGTGTTCAGATATACTTCATATCTGTAACATCCTTTCCTTTTCTCTCAAGCAGATAATTTTCCCTTTGCATTACAGAAGATGGATATGGAGGGAAAACCTCTTTCAGTAATATTTTGGACCTCTTTTCTTAGAAAAAACAACAGTGAGTACAGCTACAGTGATTTTAATGACTTGTTTATCAGACCTGCCATAAGTTTGTTGGATAAAGCAGAGCCACCGAGGGTAAATGAAGAGATCAAAAGGATTTTACAGTTGCCTGAAAACTAAAAGTTGGAGATTGGTATTTATATAAAAATCACACAGAAATCAGAGTGTATGGTGCAATTTTTGCTCCATACAAATTACCAAAGTTTCTAATGAAAATGATATTTGCTTTGGAATACTTAAGGCAAATTCTAAATGATGATGTTGTAAACTTTATAGCATCCAAAAAGAAGGCACAATTCAAATTGAAAAGTCAAATTGGTTCTTTCATAGTTAACAGCAGAGATGCTTTGAAAGAAGTAAGCATCAAATTAGCATCATATCAATTTCCAAGAGATTTTTTACTGGAACTATGACCCTCAGGGTATTCTGAGCAATCTCAGGTTCAAATGAAAATTGACCCCATTCCTCCATGAATCAAAGCCACTAATTGAAAAATATGCCAATCATTTGGAATGGGTTGCAAACACTTTAATTGATGATGATCAGGAGATACAAACAGATAATCTACAGGAAAATCGAATGGACAGTACATAGGTGGTTACAGTTAACCAACCAGTAGAGGTATCCAATAAAATACCGAGGAAATAAGAAGGATATTTGGCCGAGACAATCATTGAAAACAAATTTAAAACAGTCTACAGCAAAAAGGCCAAAATGACTACTCTAGAAAAAGGATTCATAGATGTGGATGATACTAATGACTAGAAAAAATGATGAAGCCACCATGATTGTTAATGAAACACAAATTTAGAATGAACAGGTACAAGAACAGGGTAAAGGAAAAGAGATGGTTGAAGTAGAAATGGATACAGAAGCTCCCTCTTCTTCTAAAACAACAGAAGAAATTGATTCTGATATTCAGAAGAGGTTCAAGCAAATCAGGGAAAAGAATGAAGAGATCAAGAATGAAGTTTATTCAAAACTTCTGAAAGAAAAACCAGGAGATAAGGACAGACTAGTGATAGCATTTGATTACTCAACAAATAAAATGATCATGTCTTTTCTCCAACCAATGGTAATAGATCCAAAATCAGCCACAGATTACAGGAAGACAGAATTTGCAATAAATGATGATACTATTCATGAACTAGATTAGATAGAGTTTCATAGGAGTGCATCAGAGATGCTATATTCTAAGGTAGTAAGCAAGACCATGAGTGCTACCATGCTTCAAAAAAATGTATATAATTTGCAAACCCAAATGAAATTAGATAAAGCATCTCTTCATGCTAAGGATTTAAGGATCAAGTCCTTAGAAGATTTGGTAATTGAAACAGGAGCAGATCCTTCTAATACTGAAGTTTCTAAGAAGTTGATAAGCCAAAAGAATGAGGATATTGCAACCTTAAGAAAGAAACTTAATTTGTCACAAAGGGAGCACCCTCAAGTAAAATAAATTCTTCAGGAAAAGACAGAGAAGGAGGAAACTATGCAACTGGTTTTGAAGATGACAGCTCAGATTAAACATATGGAAAATCAAATAGAATCTTTAATGCGAGAAAATGAAAGTTTGAAGAAATCTTAGGAAGTCCCCATTCCCATAGTTATTCCAACTGTAAGTATAGTTATTCCCTCTACATTGGCAGAACATTTGGCACCTAGAGGAGTGTTGGCAACTGCAGTGTCAATTACTTCTAAAGATATCTCGGCCACTTCTTCATCTACTTCATAGTTAAATCCAACAGGGGAAACAGATGCTATATTAAAGGCTATGGAAGACATGTCCTTGAAATATAAAGAGATAATCAGCTTAAAAGGCACCATTAGAAATCTGGAAACATCTAACAGAGATGCATTAATCACTTCCAAAGGACATGAGCAGAGAGCCAACCGATTGCAGGAACAAGTAAATATTCTTCAACAACAGGTTAATCTCACTGAGCAGGTATCATATATCAAAAATTATCTTTGGAACAACATCATTCAGGGTATACATTTGCAATGGCCCTCAATCCAAATTATTTATGAACGAAAAGAGTTACTCAAAGCAGCCCAAATAGAAATACAAAAGACAAAATAAGAACTGGCTGATAAACCTGCTCAAGCCATGAAGCTTATCACATTTCTGAATAGCAAACACAGAGAAGAGCTTGAAGAGCTAAAAATTCAGGATAGAACTGAAAGTATATTACAAATTAAGAAAGTCCTGAATAAAATAAATATGATGAATAATTTGGAGGACAGGTGCAAGGATATGAACTTGGCAATCACAAGATTTTGGGCCAAATACTCAGTACTAACACAAGCAGGCCTACTAGATATTCATGCTTTAAATGAAAAATTGATGCCACAGAAGTACTATGATAACAAAATCAGGGCTTATGCCAAAGAGCAGTTCAACAAACCTTTACCACAAGGGTCTCCTACTGGTAAAGTCATTTTGGAAAATTTTGAAAACTTGTTATTTTTGCAAAATAAGATCAAACATATTTTCATGGTTAAGCCCAATTTTGTTAAGTATACAGAGGCAGATGAAAGTTACAAGAAACTGAAGAGTATGAGAATTCCCAGTGCAGAGAAATGGCAGGAATTCACTGATTTATTATGAAAATTTGCAGTCAAAGTATATCAAGATGAAAAATCAGTGGTTAAAGAGTATCAGTGGTCAAAGTGTATCAGTAAAAACAAGAGTTACTACTGGTTATTTTTAATTTACAGTAGTAAACAGCGAAGAAACAGAGTAAAAGAGTATCAAAGCATAACATGAAAGAGGAGGAGTATAATACAATTCATCTTCCACAATATATTGTCCCAAGTGCTAGCAATACTTCCAGCAAGACAAATAATCTGTTTGATTAGATAAACTGTTCTATTTTTCTTGTAAAAGAGGACAGCTTGCCCATCTGTTTTGCAGCTGTCCTCTTCTTATTTAATAATTCCTATTTTCTCTTGAGATATTCTCTCAAACTTTTGAGATATTTTGTAAACAATTTACTTGTATAAATACTTCATTCTTCAAAGTATTTTTTGTGGAATAAAATTATCAAGACTACTATTGACTTTTTTGTTGAAAACATTGGGATTTTATGTGAGTTAAGTTGGCTTGTGGTGGTAAACAAATAAGAACCATCATAACTGGCGATCCTTGTCTTGATCCGGATAAGTGTTATATCTCTAAATTTTATTATTTTATTTCTTATGTATCATACATCTTGTGTTATTTTCCATCTTAAATGAATAACTAGGAAAGGTATTACAGAATCAATGTAAAAAGCTCTCTGTTTTTTACTAGTTTTCATGTTTATGTTTTCTGCTGATTTCCAGACTTTAGAATTCTTAATTTCTCTTTAGTCTCGTTTGACCTCAATTTCCTTCTTCCTTTTCTGTGATCTAAGGATTCTTAACTTCCCTTAGTCCAGATCATACCACTTCATCAAAATAGACTTTTTTAAACCCTTTGAATATCATCTATCTTGCCCTTAGTATATTTGTTCTTTTGACCTTAGTTTTCTAGTCTTGTTTGCTATAAATTTGACTCCATTGCCCAATGGTTAGGTAGATCTTACTATGGTTTCCCTTGTAGTCCTTTATTCCTACCAACATTCAAAAAATCAAACCAAATTGTCCATTCATAGCTAGCCTAAAATCCACTACAAAAAAAAGCTAAATCTTAAGGAGAGATCCCTCTCCCTAACCCGTAAAGGCTAGATCCTAAATTCTAAAAGAGGTTCTTGGCTACCCCCCGGCTTTCTTTAACTATAAACCAAAATCCCACGACCTAAGAATTACTAGGGTGTTAACACAAGGAATGAAACAGATGCATTAATTAAGATGTTGGGTGGTAACCATACTCACCCAAGAGTAGCCACAAATCATGCTTCTTGCTTCACCGTGTCATAGATTTGCAAGTAGCTTTCAGCCACTTTTTCATCATCTCCATCCATCCATCCAACTATGGGTGATGAATCATATCGTGCAATCACTCGGTATCCACCCAATGGAGAATATCCCGCTGTAAATCAAGCCATACAATAATCGTCCCCATCACTATCTATGGCCTTGTGAAGACCATGAAGCATGAAGAACATCCCGCAAAGATAATCCGGGCTCATGGGTGAAGAGATGCATTGTGTGAAAATGTCAAGCAATGTGCATACCTTATAGTAAATCAATGTCGATAAATACCATCCTCTTCAATATGATGACAATATTTTCACTCCATGATCCTTGAGGTCTCTCCATGAGAACCTCTCACCGATGACCCGCAGAACCTATGCCTTTTCTCGAATATGCCGATGTAGAAAATTCTCTTGAGCCATGAGGTGCTCATCAATAAGGCTTTGTCATGATAATGGAAGATGTTATCCATTACATGATGTCTACCATATACCACCTACCCATCCAATGCTTCATAAGTGAAGTGGTCATCCTAATGCTCAAATAATAACTAGGCTCCCCTCACAAATTATCACTTTCCTCGTTGACAACATTGCTAATCTCGATAGTTCATCCGTCGTCTCATGGCCCTCCATACACAATGCCTAATCCATATTCCCCCATTGTACCGATCCAACGTTTTCGCTTCTTCCACTGCTACCCTCAAAAATATTTCATAGGCTATTGTGGCTGGTCTTCTCACCCGAAAATACTACCAATAAAAAATTGTTGGAACTTTACCAATGCATGTGCATAATGGCCAATATCTCTTTGCTTTAAATAATACAACATCTCATGTGACAAAAGAATCAGTCCTCCAAATATATCGTATAGCTTCCCACATTAGACCATGTTAATCCCATCCTCATAAAATCCACACTCCAACACAAAGTGTTGTGTGCAGATCAACAATGGGTCAAATTTGGATAGATACACATCTTATCCTTGAACCGCCAAAGGTCCTCCGCGTTGTTGATAGTCCGTCGCTTCCAAATCAACAATGTGCTCTAAACCCTGGTCATGCAATTTCCCGATGGCATGACCCCAAAAATCTCAATCTAATAAAATAATATGTGGTGGAAATGTTTGCATACCTTTTGGATCAACATGCTTGGGAACATTTTGCAAAGCTACAAGAGTTCCTCCAACCGGCGCTTTTTCTCCAATTGATGGTGATGGTAATGAATGATACTTTATCGCCGCAACAACACCGCATCTCTGCCTCTCTTCCTCATGCAACTCCAAATCATGCCCACCTTCCCAAATGCTCTAAGTCTTGGGAACATCTTTCCAAAATTCAAGTTCTCCTCCCACCCGATGCAAGTACTCCTCACCGTGTACCGGTGGTGGTAGCTGTTCTTCGCCTGCATCAAAGACTCTATATTATCTTTCTTTTTCCTCACATACTTCCACACCAATGTATGAAAATTTTCAATGAGAAGTGCTCCACTCTTTTCCCACAAACCCTTTTTATCAACCTTTTCGAGTGAACTCGTATACATGGGGCCACACTTGCACGGTTTCTAAATATGATAACCACCACTCATTTTCTTCACCTCAAGGTGCAAGACCGAAATCTCAATGGCTTCCTTTTCTCCACTATTGGTAGCCGGAATATATCATATAAATTCTCCATCCAAGCCTTTTCCATGCTTGGATGACCCATCGAATGTAGGCAAAACACCCATTATGCATATTCCCTCTTCTTCTATTGTCGCCGCTGGTCTCTCGTTTCTTAACTGGAAACCGCCGGAAAGTTAGATTCTCTTTGAATTCTCTAGATTGATATTCGTACTCGTAAGATAATAATCACTTAGAGTCTCATGATCCAAATATCCTCCATCTCCATGCAATTCAGCTTCCCTTGCAAGAAAGTGGGCATATTAGGGCATTGTGGAACTTTCTCGCACCGAAGGTCGTTTATAATTTTGAGGCAGGGAAGTGCTCGGCACCTTCCTCCATTTTGAAACTCCTTCTCGAGGTTTCATTTCTTTCCTTTCCCTTTCTCATTTCTTTGATCTCCAAGGCAGATCCCCGCACAGACCGAAGAGAGTGTGTGGCAAAAATCAATCCTTCCGCCATTGTAGACTTTTTCTCTTTTCTACTTCTTCTTCTTATTCTTATGATGTCATGAAATTCCCACATAAAGGAGCCAAATATCATGCTCATACTCACTATAATATCCTAAAATGGAAAGATAAGCAATGATATAACATATGCACAATTCCAACTACGAATAAAATATATAAAATCGAAAATGCCAAAATACATCAAAACATCATACATATGAGCAAAAAACAGTTTGAGCCACATAATTAGTATCAACAAAAATGAATAGGCACAATGCTCTAAAAGATGCACCCAAGCCATCCAAATATGGTTAAATAACTTACCGAAATAGAATTGGAAAGTAAAATTACTTTTGTTGTTGGGAAGAATATCCAGGATTTTAACCACGGCCCTACTTGAAAAACTCAGGAAAACTCAGGAATGGTTTGGCCATATTTTGAGTTTGAATTTCAGCCCTTTTCAGGGTTGCACATCGCACTCGTGCTGGCCAAGTTACACACTCCCCGAAGACAAATCGCCGATATAACAAATAATGATCTATTTGCCGCAATAGCACCCACTCAACTCAATAAATTTAAGGACAACTTTCCTCCCAATCTCAAGCCAAAAACTTAGGACACAAAAGTAGGTTCTCGTGCATGGGAAAACTCATCCAAGGGGAAAACTCACAAATTCCTGTTATCTTCTTATAGACCCCCTTCAATTGAGACTAAAAGACCCAAACTCCTGTACTGTCCTTATCCAACTATCAATTTAGGTCTTCAACAAGCATTTCCATCCCGCAAACAACACAGAGCTTCAATACTCCAACTTCGACTTGCCAAATTTAATACAACTCGTATCATTACTTTAATTCTACAATTTTTTCCTTGCAACTAACAGGTAAACCTTAATTTATCCTCCTCCTAAGACCTTCCTAGAGCAAGAAAACTCCTCCCAAGGTCAACAAGCAAGCTAAGGTAGGGTGTTATTTCCTTCTATAGTTGTGCAACATACGCACCTCTATTCCTCCAAAAAACAAATACACGCACTTCTTTCTTATACACATGTGAGAGAGATATAGCCCAAACAAATATTTTGTCCCTATTTCTTTATAAACCCTCTCTATTCTCTTCCCAAATTTCATGCGTATTGAATTCTTTCCTCAAAGATCAAACTTCTCTAGAGAGAGTGAGTGCTAAAATGAGGTTGAAATTTCCTTTACATAGCCTTCTCAAAAGGTCGAATTCTCTTCTTTAGGCCGATTTGTACTTCGGGGAGTTTGTAGATCTTCTAGGCTAAA
This sequence comes from Pinus albicaulis, assembly GCA_034641835.2. Lineage (NCBI taxonomy): Eukaryota > Viridiplantae > Streptophyta > Pinopsida > Pinales > Pinaceae > Pinus > Pinus albicaulis. The sequence goes on along the minus strand of CM076575.1, from coordinate 2,099,806,949 downwards.
CAACAATTCTTTTACAATTACATTTTTCCCCGAAAGGGTTCAAACATGATGTTGACTCCTTTTCGACTCATGATAATAAATCCTAAACTAACAAACCATAGAAGCATGAAGGACACACTCTTAGCTAGAATATCATCGATAAAGATCATGAAACCTATGCTTTAATAATAATAAATTTGTATTTTCTTCTCTTGCTTTTGTTATATGATACATATTGAAATGTGTAAATATAACAATTATGAAGGCTTTAACTAGTTACATTTTCAATAATAGGTATCAAAAACTATACCAATGTGTTTAATATGTTTAAACTACAAGTATATGGAAACTATTTTAGGAAAATAAACATGACTAAAACCATAATAATCATCACCATAAGAACAACCATTAAAAATCATACTATCTCATGAAGAAATTTTTCTCTTCTGGCACTTTGTGCCGATTGTTCCCGTTGACTATGTTTTTCAACAGAAAATTTCATGTCAACTTTGTAAGCAAGAAATTAAACAAAATTGTACTAATGCTTGAGTGAACAAAATCACATAGGGACATAATCTTTAGGAGGGATTAGAACTCATGTGTGCATTCAAGGATGCCATCATCATAATTTTCCTCGAACATATTAACATAATGAGTAAAATAAAGTCATAATGACGATATCATTTAATGATATGTTGTGTAATGACTTTGGATTGTTATATATATATATATATATATATATATATATATATATATATATATATATATATATATATATATATATATATATATATATATATATATATATATATATATATATATATATATATATATATATATATAATGATACGATCCATCGTGTTTGCATGTGGGCTCAAAGAAATTCAAAGTATTATGGGTCATATAGTTTGAAATTCGACATCAAATATAGCCTCGTAGACACATTGGAAGACTTATAATATAATGAATGTGTGTATTGGTAGTTAAATAATTTACTATTCTGAGATTGAAAGAATGGAAAGCAAATTGCAAAGAATTTTCGTATCTAACAACCTTGTTCATGCACAAAACATAGAGTCTCAAGGGCTCGAGTAGTACATTGTATTTTTTTATGGTGGAAAATGTGCCAAGAGGAGGAGAGGACTTGATATTTCCGTATTCGGTATCACTTTAAAGTAATTTCACGGGGAAAAAAAAAGTGAACCTACACAATAATGGCATTATAATTATATGAAATAAAACATCTTTTTCAACCATGGAGAAATGGTATAGCTCACTGCAGATTTCAACCCATTTCATACAAATAAGATCGAAGAGACTCCAAATGAATAACGTACGCAAATGTATTCATAAAGAATACAAAATGAGCACAAAATGGAATAGATCGAGAAGCGGGTAGAGTAAAAAAGAATAAGTCAAGTCTCTTAAAATTTTGTCATTATCGTGTCGATAGGTTAATGAATTTAATACTCAAGTACATAGAGTTCAAAAGAAACACAATCCCTAGGATCAGAGGGAGCAATGATTCGCACCATACAATCTCAAATCTAGCCTAGACAATAAATCTATAACTTACATCCAAAACATGCTTGAGGGAATAACATATGTGGCCTCTCAGGCATTTTTATGTAATATGTTAACACATTATACTCTCGTTTAAAAAATCTGAATTCTTGTCAATTTCGTTGTTAGCGTTTTAGTATTACTAAACATGGAAAGCATCGATACAGGGATATCAACGCTTTGGTGTTCCGACAATGTTTTTTTGAAACAATGCACCGACAATGGGATTATCAACATTTCCGATATAGTTGACAAACTCCAACTATCACTGCAGAAATGAATTTCAAAATTTGATTTTGAATTACGCGACCACATCAAGAACAATTATGAGGCTTTAAAACGTGCTACTGTGGTAAGTGTTATGTTAAATAGATGATTTTTTTTCATCTAAGATGTTGTTTATCACCAATCATGAGTTAAAAATGTGAATTCAATCGAAATCGTAATTATTACCTCGATTTGTAATCATTTACTCCACCGATGTAAATCATTTCATTTTGTAATTTGGTCATTTTACTTTGTAAATTAGTTACATGAGGAAAAACCAACTAGTTGTTCCACAAGATCCAAGATCAAATCTCGGAGGTGTTGTGTTTCGTTTCCAACTATACTTGCAATGGGGAAAGGGTAGCTGCTGTCAACTGGTTGGAGCCTCAAAGTAACTCATCTTTGGAGGTTTATTCTGAGCAAGTATCTAGCACTCACTCTTTTGATGTGGGATGGAGAGAAATTTTCCACCATCGCACCGATTTTTACATCACGATGTCATGGCTCATGCATTTGCTCATGGTATTTGGATGGAATTTGAATGGAGGATCTGTAATTTCCTTCCCAGCCGCGGAGGGCCATTACCGTATGACAAACTTTTCCAAGAGATGGAGAGATGGTTTTTAGGAGCCATTCATCAGGAAATCGACATGCCCTTCTTTCTCAAGGAAAAGTTTAAGAATCAAAACTCGAAGATCTAGGTCTTAGAGGCTAGCAAGACAAGTAGAATTGGCCATTGAGGATTACACAAATATACTTCACCCGGCGAAGGAAGTTTTGAACTGCAAACCTCATCACTTTAATTTTCGTACATTTAACTAGCCATGTTGGGATGAATACCCTCGTTTTGTATTTGTTAGAGAGTCTAAAACATATGGCATCTCATTTCGCAGCAAGTAAAAAACCCTTCGCCCATTATGTTTAAAACAAAACACTCATCAAGCTATCAAATAAAAACCGATTGGCCAAAGTAGGGAGAATCTAGAGCCACTTTCTACTTTGGGGAGGCTTTGAACCTCAACCCCTAAGGCTTTAAGAGGAAGAAAGAAAACTTCTAAATAGGGAAGAAAGGCTCGGTAACAACTACTAAGAAAACCCCTACCCAAAAATATATAGAGATCCTTCTTCATCCTCTCCGTCCCTAAAATCCCCAAAGTATACCAAATAAGAAGTGTAAGGCTTAATAAACTCGACTCCGAAAGATCCCTGAAATCTTGCTCCTTATGCCATAATTTCTCCCGAGGCCATGAGTTCACAAGAAGCATCCCCTACAAACAAGAATGTACAAGAAATCGTTAAAGGTAAGGAGGTCGTAGTTGAATCCAAAGTTGAAGAACTATTGTCTAAAACCCTTAAAGGAGGAAACAAACTCACATAATGCCAAAAATAAATTAAGGTTTAAAATCAAACTAATAAGGAACCCATATTTGGCCAAGGAGGTGTTTGATGCGGATAATGTGTCATTAAAGGACTTTATCATTAATAGAAAGAAAACTATAGGCTCTAAAAAGAGAGACATAAAGATTCTAAGGAAAAGGTCCTATGGAGACTCGTAGAAATTATACAAACAATATGTATTCCAAAGGATTTAATCTCGATCATGCAATATAGTAGATCAAGATACCTGTCCTTCTACAAATTATTATGCGGAAATTAAAACACGATTGTAGAATCGTACAAAGTAAAAGAAAGAAGCAAATTAATCCACAAATACGTATATTTTTCCTAGGAAAGCTTTGGCCGCTTTCAAACCCCTTTATCTCTATTGTATAATGAACCAAGGAATCATGAAACAATACAATACACTCTTCTCACAAGAGTCTACTACACTATATTGATTGTCTCACATCGATCCAGAAAATCAGCCAACACTTAGCCAATTCTAAGTCATCTTCTCACCCTTCCTTTTCTCACACAATTCACGAGGAATGCAATCTCTATTCTTGAAAATTTCAGCCTTCCTTGACCGTAGAAACATCATGGCCAATCCTATGGTGTTTTAACTACATCTCGCGCTTTTCTAAAAAATAAAATCCATAGTTAACTTCCTTTAACCTTTGTCTCAACTAGGTCTTCATTAGAACCCGACATGCGTGGCAAATTATTAATAGTAATCATCGATCATCGAAAGATCATCGCATGTGAATTAAATCTTGATTTAATCACTTGAATTCTCACTAGTGCAACAATCAATTACAAATTCATTAGATATATTTTAACTCACTTTCTAAGGGCGGAAACGTGAAGTTTAGTTACACTTTGTGGAGAATTCATGAATTAGATATCTGTTTGGATGATTTAGTGCCTTGGCCGAACTATATAATAGTTCTGCCGAACTTTATTAGAAAGTTCCTACGAACTTTGAGTCCGTTAGATTGATGCATGTTGATTGTCACAGTTAAAATGTATTTTTTGCTTGAGGTTTGAAAACTGGTAATAGAGTCTCACTTAACTTATTTAAAAGTTCTACCAACTATTTTTTATAAATAACCGCCCCGGCGAAAGCAATAAGGTTATCAAGTTGCATTATTGCCACGCGAGTTTTGTCGCTTATTACGCGAAGTAGTTGGGTGAGTTGTCACAATAGTCACGTCCGATCGTCGCCGTGTGTCGAGCCGCCGGGTCGTTGTTGGGCTGCTAAACCGCCGGTAAGTTCTCCGTTACATCCGCGATCGTTTTTCTCGTTCGCGATAATTTGATACACATAAATGATTTTATAATTTGATGTGTATAGTTGATAATTCGATTTGATAATTTGATATGTATAGTTCTCCTCTGCTACTAAGTAGTTGGGCGAGCTGGTGCGTTAAGCGAGTTGTCACTGTCTGTCCGATTGTTGTCAATGGTCAGTCGTCAGGTGCTCGAGTCGTCGTCGGTCGCTAAGCTGTCACAACCGCCGAGTCTCGTTACATTTTTCTTACGCTCGATGCCTCAAATGGACTATTAATATTTGCTTTAAATACGTATATTCTCACACTAAAAAAGTCTCTCGTAAAATATAACAAAGTTCTCATGTGTCATGATTTTTCATTTCTCAGCTTTTTTAATAAAACTCGATTTTTTTTCTCAAACATTTTCCGAAGCCAATGTTTGAATATCCAATCCATTGCACTAACGATTATGCCCGCATTCTTAGATCTTACAATAAATATCTCTTAAAATCAAATTAAATTCCTCCTCGCGCTCATCGCTTCCCATCGAGCAACAAGCTACACCCGCATTCGGAACTCGGGGATGTAGGATTTGCGTACTTCTACACGAAGCAATCTAACCATCAAATATGGCCAAAAATCTTTAATACTACCATTAATGTCCAACAAAGAATGGAAATGCATTTCACAAATTAATTTGGTCGTTCAAATTTGACACGTCCATTAAATATCAAACTTAACCTCTTTTTCCATCCTTATAAACGTAAGATAAATATTTTTCAATACAATATTTACTTTCTTTTTCTCAATCATTTTTCTCTCCGTTTACTTGCCTCAAAATAATGCTAATAATACAAGTAAAGGAAGATTCACTCCGAGACCGTCCGTTATTTTCCAGTGAAAAGTACGAAAAAAATGTGTTTAGCGATAAACTATGAATAGCCATTAGTCTTTATCCCAAACAATAAAGCTAAAAGCAAAAAAAAAAAAAAAATGTAGGTATTCGTAATAAATTCGAGTCTACATTTTCTCAAATAGAATCAATTTAAGCCCGTATTTTCTCAAGTGGAATCTTTCAAGGAATCCGCAGAAGAAAAAAATCATTATTAAATAAATTAAAAAGATGCACACTTAAAGGTCAAATTACTAAACTAAAGGAGAGAGTATATCTGTACACCTTTTCGATGTCTTGTTGTTATGTTTTCTCGCAAAAATTTCTTGCTTTGAATATTTTTACATTGGTTTCTGAGCTCTCAGAATCCTTGAGTATACATACTTATTGGCTCGGGTATTGAGAAAATCACTTTACAAACAATTTCTTTCCTCAAAATAGGAAATGAAAAATGGTAGGATTTTTTTAGTATACATATATATTATTTAATTCTTTATTATGTATTAATTTCCTTATATTAAAAATATGTTTTAAAAATTTCACACTCTTCTATACTTGATAAATCAACATTTAAAATGAATTTATGACATTAATATTTATTTTATATTTAAGTATCGTATACATAAATATGTAATTATTTAATTTTTATTTAATTTAATTTTAAGTTTATTTAAGATGGAGATGAATTATAACAATACAATGGAGGTGAAGATATCATTTTCGCTTGAAATTCCAATAGTATAAAGTTTTCAAAAATTTATGTTTTTTTTTTAAAACAAATTGTTGTCCTTCTCAACCTATCTAGTCCCCCAAGTTTACTTTCTAAACTTTACAATAAGAATGGGAGCAAGCAATCCACTTGTTTCCTATCCAAAACTGGCCTGTGCTTCTTAATTGCAAGGAGAGAAGGACACCAATTCACCCATTTAGGGCTTTGAGCACACTTATGAAATGCTTTTTGTCACCTATTTTTTTTAATCTCCCCATCCAAACAACTTCTCATCATAAACTATAGGATTTTGTTCTAAAACAGTAGAATATCGCAGTGATATCTCCTTGAATATTACTTCTAGTTTAGTTATGATTTCGGTGATATAAATTCTTGATATATTGCAAATTTATAAAGCAGTAATTTTTTTACCCACTGGAAAGCTCCCACCTTACCAGCCTTCTTTAGCCGATTCCTCATTCCTTTCACGTATACATCATTCTTTTCTAAAGTTCTACCTTTGTCACTTCCACATTCATCTACACTTCTATCAACATGTCTTTGAACCCTTCTCAGTAACAAGGTTAGTATTAACCATTATGAATGTTTCTCAATGGTTTTGCTGATTCGAACCATCACCTGGATATTGTGGACACATGGGGATTGATTTTTCATCATCAGATGTACGAGGCTATGATCCTAATGTTGAGGTAAAGATGTTAGGTTTGAGTGTTTCTCGCTCCTCCGTTCATCGTAGAATCTCACCACAATTGCATTTTTCACTTTTTCTCTCCTGCCCGCAAAGCCCTAGGTAGGAATCGAACCCTAATCACTCGAAAAGGAGCTTCCAACAATCGATAACTTTTGGATCACTTACTAGTCTATTGTTGCGTGATTTGGGTATCTCAACCACAAATTCTTCCTAGCCAATGTTATGCATCATGTTTGTATGGCCACCATCCCCGGAGGTTCTCGCATGGCTACCATTCTCTGTGCCACTCCTTCGTCTCATTTTTTTACTTTCTTTTTGCTACGCAATATTTAACTCTTAATTGATTAGACTCTGAAGATTTTAACTCTAGGGATTTTCATAATTAAGGTTGGCTTTCTAGGTGGATGAGACACTATACAAGTAATTTATCAATTCTTTTGTCGTCCAGCTATTTTTGTGTTATGCTCTAGTTAGAAATTTCACTAATGGGATTTTACTATGTCTGCAATAATGTTGTGAAAGCTCAAACTTCTTTTTCCCGATTTTAACGCAACCTCGCTTCCATTGAAGAAGCTTCTAGTCACCTGGTTTTTAATTTTAGTTTCTTTATTTTCCTGTGTTGTTCTTATGGTTTACTATAAGTTTTATCTGTTATTTATGTAGCATTTTTGTGGGGGTCGTAGTTACATTTTTCGTGCTACTTCAACGACATTAAGCCATATTTAAGTTAGGTATTAAGGAAAAAACTACCATATTTCTATTTTTTTTTTTTATATACTTGTCCATGGCACCTCTTGACATTTGTATTATAAGTAAATACATCCATTTGAAAAAATATTCTTCTGAAGAATTTTTGTTTACTTTTCAAATATAAGTATGTATAATATTATTCCTCCCCATGCTCAAAATATTACTCAAGAAAATTATTCCTCCCTCATGTACAAATTTGCTATTTGTTGCATTTATGTGTGTCTAACATAACTCTACTTTCAACATCTGCCCATGCAACATGCAACGCATACTTTGAATTTGCAAAGACCCTAATTCTCCACCCCCCATTAAAATGACCTACAAGTTGATTCTTTCACTTTTTTCACCTATAAGCATCAACTATGATTATGCATGATGGAGTAATTTCTAGCGCTTTCCTTGTTAATATCTTTAACAAGGGAAAGCGCTAGATATTCTCCATCATGTATAATCGCACGTTGGATTTGGTGATAATTGTCTCCATATTTTGCCGACCCGAAAAACATAATTATTTTTAGAAGGAGGGAAGGAGGGATGATTACATTGACTTGCTTGATGACATGTCTATGAAGATTAACTACCTCAAGAACTATTTTTTTGCGTAGGGAAAGAGACACATTCCCATGTCCGAGCATGAAAACGTTCTTTGATATTGTTAATGCCTCTAGTGTTTACTTCTACAAGTTCTATAGCAGTAGTCCCATAGAAAAGGGCCAGGTAGCCTCCGGATCCTCATCTTTACAAAGGTGACATATCTAGTAAATGCCCCCGCAATAATCGAATGGATCTAAATATAAGTTCTTCATTTTAATATCCGTAAAACACAACAATTTTAAGGTAAACTATGTACATGTTCCATTCATCATGAACACAAACCTCACAAGCCTCCTTGGCTTTGGAGCATTTTCCATGTTTTCCATAACCAAGACCCAAATAATTAGGCCCTTCTTGAAGAACATTTGGTCAACCATGCCTTTGTACATGCCGGTATGGTTCTGCGATACGCCCAGCGATCGTTATTCGTTCTATAATTTGATATGTAAAATGATTTGATAATTTGATATGTATAGTTGATAATTTGATTTGATAATTTGATATGTACATTTCTCCTCGTCGTTAGTACAGTTCAGTTTTTAATGTAAATGATATGATAAATTTTTTACGGATTTTATTTGGCCGGATCACTTGCTCTCTTGTCCACTGTTCTCTATGGAATGTTTTATCTCCTTTAATATAAAATAGAGTTTTTTCTCTCTGTGAAAAAAAAAATTCAGAAGAAATTTTTCTAATTTATAGAACACAAAAGTGTTAGATGTGACATAAAAATATACAATTAAAATTGTTTATATTGTTTGTTCAAATCTATGGTTTGATATTTGATAGAAAAACTTAATTTAATAACTGGCATTTCAAAGACATTTTGAGGGTTTACTCAGTATCAACTGCAACTAAGAAAATATTGTGGACGAAATGTGGCTCAGAAGTCTGCCCGGAAAGCCAAGTTTGACATATTAGTGATTTTGCTCAAAACTCAATCTGGAGCATGCAGTTATGTGATTTGTCCATAACATCTTCTGCAAATCAATTTCACTCCAGCATTTACCATAGATGGAAGCCTTTAGTACATGCCCTCGACATCAGTAGCAGAGCTCATGCTATCCCAGAAAGGTCTATGTGAGGGTTTTTAACAGCGTGGGAAGCCATTGCTTTTGGGCTTGAAAAGTGCAATTTCTTGCCGAGAAGAATTCAAACTGAAAACACATCTTGGTATATTATGCCATCAAACTGAAAACACATCATTTTTCTCCTTCAAAGAAAAAAACACATGTCTTGGTATATTATGCCATCAAACTGAAAACACGTACTTCAGAAGTATAAGAACCTGGATTGACATTTAATGCAAGTAATTTATCTCACAATTAATTTACCCATTAGGATGCTTTGACCTAGTAACTTGAGAGATGAAAAAGATCCTATCACATTAACGTGAGGATCCATTTTCACAATGAACATTAGGAAAAGACAATATTCATTGCAGTTGGTAATATAGTCAACTAGTAGACTATTCAATTATTAACAAAGTTGATGAAAGAATGCAAGGAATTTAAGGTTGCATTTCAATTTGAAAATTTTCTACAATAATTTTTGTGGGATAATTTGTTATACAATATCATTTTCATAGTTTACTTTTATTTTTATTTTTATAATAAAAATGCTCATACCTGTAATTTCAATTATATGGTTGGTTGTATTTCACAAATTAATTTTGATTATATATTTGGTTATATTTTCCAAGTATATTTATTCTTGTTGGACTAAGTATTTTTAGGATCACACACACACACACACACACATGTTAATGCAAGTTTCCATAGTTATTTATAATTTTTATTTTAGAAAGAACCTTCAACCAAAAATACCCCTAAGGTTAGTCCCCTGTGTGCCCTTTGAGACACATTAGGTCATCCCACCAATTCATGCCCCATGCTTCATGAGTTGAAGGGTATCCTTCATACCCCTTAAGCACCCCCATTTCTCCCCACTCCATCATGTGATGTTGCCACCTCATCACGTAATAAGGGTTTAAGAACCAACGACCTCTTCTCTATTTATGTGAAACACAAACATTATACACAACATTGTCTCAATCTCCGACGATATCAAGATGTGTTGGTCACCATACATCATGCCTCAATAGTAGCACTACCACTTACACCAACCTCATATGTTGATGATTCCTCTTCCACCATTTATTATGTCATGAACTCGGTTAATTAGTATATGGCATGCCCTTGAGTGCTCTATGTTAAAGACACTCATCTCATCTATATGTGTCCTTTACTCATCAAATACCATCATCACTGCATGCATCAAGTGACATATCCCCCTCATCAAGATCCCAATCCGCCTAATTTTGGATGTTCCTCATACACTAAGTACCTTGACCATATCAATGGAATGCCCAACTCCTAGCATGGTTCCCACCACACCAACACAACTATTGGAGATTCAAACGACCTCACCACTTAGAAAATGATAAGAAATTATTTCACCCCCTTGTACTAACAATACATAGAAAGAATAACATAATTAATAGAAGAGATAAAAATATGAATTAGAGAAAGGGATGGATCACATATTAAAGGAAATGTAAGCCAACCTAGGAAGAAACCAACTCTTTGCTCCCACTTCAAATAATTTTTAAGAGTAAACAATGAAAACAACAAATTGATCTATGTACCAGATGTACAACATTCAACCATACCTATATAAAGAGTGTACAATGAAATTAATGTTGGTTTTCTTCAACACTTGGAAAATATCTTGTTTCTATCCCATTTGTGGAAGTTATGCAAATATGAAATAAAGATATAAGGTTAAGAAGTTCTTAAAATTTGATGAAGTAGATGACCCTACTTTTGAGGATTATCCTATAGAGTTATAAAAGATGAATCAAGGGAATAAAAATGTAATTCATAAACATTTTCATATATTCCTACTAATAAATAAAATATTATTACACAATTATATGCTAGATTTAGGAGAAACAACTGATGTAATTCCTTTGAAAGTGATGAAATAATTAGGCCTTACAACAACTAGGGCATATAGAAATGTATGTGCTATGGATCCTATGAAAATCGGGATGGGTAGAGTAATAAATACACATGTTTTGAAATTTTTTGAGGAGTAACTCAAAGCATGCATATATACAAAATGAAGTGGCTACTTTCTTCATATTCCATGAGGGACTATTGTTCTTCCTAAATACTATTCATTTCATGTACCTATGAATTATTTCTAGTGAAATTAAATGACTTGAAATTAAATTTCCTAAAGCCTATTGAAATTTCTCCTTCAAAATAAGGATGCACTCCCATTTGATTCTCACAGATAGGTTGTAATCATGAGGCTCTCGCTCAAGAGTGGAACTTCACAAAATCTTGTGACATCTTGTCACAAACAAAACCATCAAACTGAAAACACATCATTTTCTCCTTCAAAGAAAAAAAAATTCACATCATGTGAATATGTCCATGTACTCTTACATATTGGTGTACAAAACCATCAACCAAACACAAGTTGACAAAAAATGCCTCTTCAAACAACTGACTCTTAAGTCAAATAATAGAGCTCATGTACTTTCAACATCTTGCTTCATGCAACATGCACCATACTTTGAATTTGCAAAGAAATTAATGAAACATCAAAATACATGCTATGCCTTAATTGGATAAGAAATCTAACCATTTGTCAGCAAACCATTTCAATGGCGCTTCTTTTTCTTTCAACTATGTTGAATTTAGTTTTTAGTTATATTTTTAATGTTGGAGAAAATAACTATTTATTTCATGTGTAATTAGATTAGTGATTTCATGTGTTAGGGTTGTGGATTCAGGCATTGAAACAACACCGTTATATTTCAAATTTAAAAATGATGGTTTGAGTCCTAGGTAGCTTAGAATCCTACTTGTTTTCAAAATAAGGATGCACTCCCATTTTATTCTCACGGATAGGTTGTAATCATGAGGCTCTCGCTAAAGAGTGGACCTACGCAAAATCTTGTGACGTCTTGTCACAAGCAAAACCATCAAACTGAAAACACGTCATTTTTCTCCTTCAAAGAAAAAAAAAAATTCACATCATGTGAATATGTCCATGTACTCTTACATATTGGTGTACAAAACCATCAACCAAACACAAGTTTACAAAACATGCCTCTTCAAACAACTGACTCTTAGCTCAAATAATAGAGCTCGTGTACTTTCAACATCTTGCTTCATGCAACATGCACCATACTTTGAATTTGCAAAGAAATTCATGAAACATCAAAATACATGCTACGCCTTAATTGGATAAGAAATCTTTAACCATTTGTCAGCAAACCATTTCAATGGCGCTTCTTTTTCTTTCAACTATGTTGAATTTAGTTTTTAGTTATATTTTTAATGTTGGAGAAAATAACTATTTATTTCATGTGTAATTAGATTTGTGATTTCATGTGTTAGGGTTGTGGATTCGGGCATTGAAACAACACCATTATATTTCAAATTTAAAAATGATGGTTTGAGTCCTAGGTAGCTTAGAATCCTACTTGTTTTCAAAATAAGGATGCACTCCCATTTGATTCTTACGGATAGGTTGTAATCATGAGGCTCTCGCTCAAGAGTGGACCTTCGCAAAATCTTGTGACGTCTTGTCACAAACAAAACCATCAAACTGAAAACACATCATTTTTCTCCTTCAAAGAAGAAAAAAATTCACATCATGTGAATATGTCCATGTACTCTTACATATTGGTGTACAAAACCATCAACCAAACACAAGTTGACAAAACATGCCTTTTCAAACAACTGACTCTTAAGTCAAATAATAGAGCTCATGTACAAATTTCCATATTTGTTGCATTTAAGTGTGTCTAACATAACTCTACTTTCAACATCTTACTTCATGCAACATGCACCATACTTTGAATTTGCAAAGACCTGAATTCTCCACCCCCCATTAAAATGACCCTACAAGTTGATTCTTTTAGTTTTTTCACTCTATAAGCATCAACGTACGATTATGCATGATGGAGAATCTCTAGCACTTTCCCTTGTTAATATATTTAACAAGGGAAAGCGCTAGATATTCTCCATCATGCATAATCGTACGTTGGATTTGGTGATAATTGTCTCCATATTTTGGCTTTCTGACCCCGAAAAACATAATTATTTTAGAAGGGAGGGAAGGAGGGATGATTACATTGACTTGCTTGATGACATGTCTATGAAGATTAACTACCTCAAGAACTATTTTTTTTCGTAGGGAAAGAGACACATTCCCATGTCTGAGCATGAAAACGTTCTTTGATATTGTTAATGCCTCTAGTGTTTACTTCTACAAGTTCTATAGGTAGAGTATGTAAAGGGCCAGGTAGCCTCTGGATCTCATCTTTTATGAAAGGTGACATATCTAGTAAATGCCCCTACAGTCAATCTCTGGAATGGATCTAAATAGAAGTTCTTCATTTTAATATCCATAAAACACAACAACTTTAAGGTAAACTATGTACATGTTCCATTCATCATGAACACAAACCTCACAAGCCTCCTTGGCTTTGGAGCATTTTCCATGTTTTCCATAACCAGGACCCAAATAATTAGGCCCTTCTTGAAGAACATTTGGCTCAACTATGCCTTGTACATGCTTGCCTTTAAAACCCTTTACTTTCATAGGACATTTTCATCAAAAATTTGGACCTTATTCCTCTAATGTCTCTCAAAAGAACTTACACATTCATTTTAAGAGGAAATTGAAGGTACTCTAATGTCTCTAATGTCTCTCAAAAGCACGTACACATTCATTTTCAGAGGAAATTGAAGGTAGAAACCAATCTAGCTAATTCTTCTAACTAACCTTGACTAAAATGAGCTAAATTGTACTTTGATACGAACTTTATTTAAATTGTCCACCCCACATTAGGCACCGATGATTATAACCTTTAATGGGCTAGCACTGGTTTGTATTCATCATCTCAAAATGACCTAGTAGATGAAAAATTATCATGTTTGTAATCATCGTTTCACACCATCTACATATGACCCTTCTACACATTATATGATTGAATTTATGGTAGGTCATCCCTTCTATCTAGACCATGATTGATTGTGACATTAGGTGAATAAAGGAAATTTGATAAGGAAGGGACACTAAGTTTATCCTCCTCCACCTACTCCATATTTAGTGATTGCCTATTTTTTCTCTTCCAACATTTTATTTTGGAAATTCATTTTGGTAGTTAATTCTACTAATAGTCACAACACCTGGAAGTCAAAGAAATTGTTATATACACTACTAAACTCAATTAACATTGTTTGTTATTGGACATTACAATAATAAACAACGTAGAGTTCATTAATGTAGTAGTGTATATAATAATTATATGTATAGTGGTGTGGCTATCGATAATATTAGCTGCTAATGAATTTCGAGAAATTTCGAGAATAGGAAGTTGGAAGTGGAAAATTGAGAAATCACTAGCTATGGGGTGGATGGAGGAGGACAAACTAGAAACTATCTTCTACTTATAAATTGTATTTTATTCACCTGTTGTCACAATCATTCATGGGATAGGTAGAGAGGATGACATTCCAAAAATTCATGCATATAATATGTAGAAGGGGTCATGTATGAGATGGTGTGAAGTGATGATGATTGACATGGTAAATTTTCATCTGCCAAGTCATTTTTAGATGATGATGACAAACCAATATTAGCCATTTTAAGGTTATAATCATTAACAATAAATATGGGGAAGGAAATTCAAATGTCTCATCATGGAAATTATAAAAATTGTAAGGATGGGGTTATAAGCGTTATGGAAATTCTAAGTGCCAAATTCTAAGGAACAAGCCATATTTGCTTCTCAAAAAATTTATTCAAGATATACTCTTAAAAAACCAAGTACAAATTTTAGTAATCCTAGAATCATGCTTTACATAAGGTAAAATTGGGGAACTCATGACTTGTACTATAGATAAAAAAACATTTACACTTACCAAAAAAATATATGATAAAAATTGACAAACTACATTTAAGCTTAAGCTTAAGGGGATATAATCATTCTTGCCTTCCATATAGATAATGAAAATGATTGTTCTAAGTCTCATGTTGCTTCTCATGTTATTTTATAAACCTTGGTTGGAAAGAAAAATAGTAGGGCTGAAATGTAAGAAATATAGAACATATTGGATTTAACAGCCCCAAACTGGATTTTACTCTGAGGTATTGATTTTTTGAAATCTATTTTGTGAATGTCTACCAATAGATATATATCATGGAAGATGAAAGACGAAGATCAGCCAAATCCCATATGGAGGCTCGGGGATCGGAGGATGTTCACGGTATTTAAATATAATCTTAAATCTCCATACATGTGTGTACATATGGAATTGATTTTTTTATTAACTTTGTGAGTGAAATTAGTTGTTAACAAGTTTCATATTTTAATTTTTAGGAGGCAAGAGGAGAAGGCTTTCTACTCCATCCATGGAGCGTGGCCAAGGTTCAACCAGTCGAGGTATGCCTGGTAGCAGGTTGGGGGAAGGGGGTGATATTTATTCCCCCGAAGGCCAGCAATCAACGGCTGCTGGTTCTCAACAGGGTCACTATGGGTCTGGTTCTCAGCAGCGTCATTCTGGGGTTGGTTCTCAGCAGGGTCATGTTGGAGATGATGTTAACCAACAACATCAAGGTTTCCATCAATTTCAATATTTTTTCATTAAATTTGTACAACTTTTTTTACACGTGTTTTTTCTAATATACGAAATTATATATATATTGATGCAGAGGCTGAAAATGTTCGAGCCAGTGGTCAAAAAAGACGCAGGGCAGCGCGCTACATTGAAGAAGAAGGCTGTCAACCCACCACAACTTATCCGACTGAGATTACTGATATACCATGGGAAACGAACATGGCAGAATGCACCTTACAAAGGTGTCAAAGCCTTCATGCAAAATTGCAAAGAGATCTGGAGTCTTTGTCTCTACCTGCTGAGAGTAGACAAAGCCTAGAAATAGTTACACATTCATTGAGTGAAATGGTAAAAGTGTACAAAGATTTGGGGCCAACCATTGATTCGTTTGTAGAAGTGATGAGAAAGAGAAGAGAAACAGTGATAGGTCCCGATAAATGGCAGGACATAAAAAAAAGTGTTTCAAGAGATGATGCTAAGTCAATGTTTAATTATAAGGAAGGGCTAAAAAAAAAAATGTTGAAGGTGCAGTATTTCAAGCACCTAGACAAAGCAAAATATTTGTATAGTCGACATCTTGCGGCCTTTGGAAGGCTTCCATGGAACGATGAGGTTCCTATTTATTTTGCACAAATGTTTTATGCAGAATATTTTTTGGGTATGAAACCCAACTACAATGATCTTCCTTCAGAATTTTTTGGCCCGGGGAGAGGTCGATTATATCAACGTAAGGGCGCTAAGCGAGATGTGGAGTTGCCTCGCCCTGAGCCGCCA
Organism: Pinus albicaulis; assembly: GCA_034641835.2. Taxonomy (NCBI): domain Eukaryota; kingdom Viridiplantae; phylum Streptophyta; class Pinopsida; order Pinales; family Pinaceae; genus Pinus; species Pinus albicaulis. Next base: position 2,099,790,412 of record CM076575.1, on the reverse strand, counting down.
TTGGTGAGTCGACCGTCTCGAGTCGAAACCCTACGATCAGAGATGGATGCGACTTCTCAAATAAGTCGTGAAGCAAGAGATGTTATGATCGAAAATGTTCATAGCGGATTGAGTGGAGTCAATATTGGCTTAAATCGACAAAGAGCACGTGAAAATGTACGTGCCAATTTTGTTTATCATACAGATGAGGAGATTTACAACATGAATGTTGAAGATCTCCGAACATACGCAATAAATTGTCACAATGGTCTGCGAGACCTAATTTTTCGTGAGGAAGAGGGCACCGGAACGGTATGTGTTAGTGACCTTAGGGTTTGAAATTATATTTACATATACATGTGTACAATTTGTAATTAATACATGTGTATGTACACATGTATACATTTATTTTTATGTGTACATTAATCTAACAAAAATGTATGATTATATGTTAAAACACCATTTGCAGTTCTCAGGCATGATGCGTGATGAAAATGTTAATATTACGTTCGGGACCTCTGGCTCAAACGATGCAACTGGGTCTGGCCATCATGATATGTTGGCACATGTATGTTAGTGTTTTTTAAGTGACTCTAAAATAAATAATTGTTGCCACACATGTACATGTATGTATATAATTCGATAAAATGTTTTAACAGGTACCGATTCCGTCTGATGTTTTTGGGATGCCGGTACCTTCTTCTTCTTTAGGAGATATACCTTCTACTTCATTGGGAGATGTACAAGTATGGACAATTTTTCACAAGTTCAAAATTTATGTTACCTCGAAAAGTTCCATTAAAAATTGAGATATATAGACAGAGATCTATATTTTGAGTTATTTAATTTTTTTTGAATTTAGGTTCGTATAGAAGATTTTTTTAATCCGAGGACTTTAGCGACGGAGATAGGAACATCCACAACATTTGAAGAAGTTGTCTTTAGTTCTTTTTTTTAATATTATTGTTCAAATAAGTTTATATATGTACACATGCATTTTCATTTGAAAGTTTTTAATTTATATAAATTATTTATGTATATATATATATTTATATTTAACTGTACATGTATATTGTACAGGTTACCACTGGAGATGTTTCTATGGCAGATCCTGTTCATCAAATGGAGAGGCAACTTTACGAGGTATTGCGTGATTTTTTTGTTATATTTTTTTTTTTACATGAAGTTCTAGATATATATATTCTCATTCATTTTTAAAACTTCAAATTTTAATGTTCAAGTACATGTGCATTGTGTATGTAGGTTTCCCCTTTACAAGATAGGGAGCTAACCGAGACCCAGAGGCTAGATTCTCCATTTGATGGAGAAGATATACAATAGATTTGATATGATTTCAAAATTTAGATAGTTTTAAAATTTGTTAAACTTGATACAGTTTGATACTTGAGTGAGATTTACAATTTTTGGACATATTTTATTACAATATGTTTTTTGGACATATTTTTGGACATATGTTAAATGTTTTTTTTGGATAGTTGAATTATAATTGGCATGGCATGTGATATTTAATGTTAAATGTTTTTGTTAGATAGTTGAATTATAATTGGCATGGCATCTGAAGTTTTTAAAACTACATGAATGATGGAATGTGAACCTACATTTGCACATGTGGTAAATTGAAATGTTACTTGTAACAAGACAATCCCCATTGATTTCATTACTGGATATGTTGATTTCTGATTTGATATAATTGCATACATATGATGGTACATTACTTGTAAAGTCATTGGATTAATAATGTTCATTGATTTTAGTGTTCTTTGGATGGTTAAATAGTACTTTTGGCATGTGATATTTTTGTTGGATAGTTGAATTATAATTGGCATGGCATGTGATATTTAATGTTGAATGTTTTTGTTGGATCTAGTTGAATTATAATTGGCATGCCATCTGAAGTTTTTAAAACTACATGAATGATAGAATGTGAACCTACATTTGCACATGTGGTAAATTGAAATGTTCCTTGTAACAAGACAATTCCCATTGATTTCATTACAGTATATGTTGATTTCTGATTTGATATATAATTGCATGTATGATGGTACATTACTTGTAAAGTCATTGGATTAATAGTGTTCATTGATTTTAGTGTTTTTTGGATGGTTTTAGTACTTTTGGCATGTGAATGTGAAGTAATGTTGTCATCTGAATTACATTTGACATGTGATATTTAATGTTAAATATTTTTGTTGGATAGTTGAATTATAATTGGCATGGCATGTGATATTTAATGTTAAATTTTTTTTTTGGATAGTTGAATTATAATTGGCATGGTATCTGAAGTTTTTAAAACTACATGAATGATAGAATGTGAACCTACATTTGCACATGTGGTAAATTGAAATGTTACTTGTAACAAGACAATCCCCATTGATTTCATTACAGTATATGTTGATTTCTGATTTGATATAATTGCATGTATGATGGTACATTACTTGTAAAGTCATTGGATTAATAGTGTTAATTGATTTCAGTGTAAGCGCAAAAAATTATTGACAATGTAGAATGATTTTTGTGTTATAATAACTAAACCTAATAATATTGGAGAGCAAGAGAGACTTGAGGTATGGTGTTTACTACAAGAGTTTGAGCTAAATATTTAAATGGTTTATCTATCTTTCATAAAATAGTTTAATATTGATCACAAGAATTAAGAGAATGTCTCGGTCCATCATTGGTATGGTCCATAATAGAATGATCATCCATGTCAATGACTCTTAAGTCTATCTTTCCAAACCATGACCCTACTCTCACATGTGTGCCTTTCATGACACCAGTCACTGCTTTCATCCTCGAGTTGACTGCCTTGAAAGCACTCAACTCTTTCTCGATGCTAGCCTTCCTCTTTCTAAGAGATGAAGCTTCCTTTCGACTTAGGAAGCTATGGGTAGCCCCCGTGTCTATCAAAGCAGAGAACTTTTTCCCATGTACGGTTGTAGACATGAATCTCAAGTCCAAGGAACTTTCATCATCATTCCTCCTTGTCTTGCGCCTTACTTTCGCAATATTCTTCAACATTTCCTCTTCCAATATGTCTTTCAAACTAGCCCTTGGCTTAACAGTGCTTTTCACATATCTCTTCTCATGAAGCTCCATAGAACAATTCAATCCTGGGTCTGCTTGAATTGGTTCAAGCTCTTTCCTTTTCGAATTCTGTCTAATTGCTCCAATACGACATATATTGACTCCTTCAAAACAAAGTGCACCAATCCTCTTAGTGTGGTCATCTTCTTTTCCAAGTGTGCCAACACATGCATTTTCTTTCTTCAAACCAATAGGTTTTGGATCAAGAAAGTCCCTCTTGATCTTATCTTCCATGTTCTTGACTTTAGCCTGCAACGTGGTGCTTCTTTCCTTCAAGTGAGCCCTTTCCATAAAGAGTTCCTGAAGTCTTTGTTCACCTTGTCGTATCTCCATGTCAAACTTTTCAATTTCAGCAGTTTGTCTAGAAAGTCCATCCTTGGAATTTCTTGCGTGAAAAACCAAGTAGGTTGAACCAACTTTGGTCTAGTGCATTGGAATTCATTAAAGAATTGGTCATTGGCGCTGCTTCAAGCTAGGAGTGAGCATTGTCACCAATCTACATTGAATATTTTACACTCCCTAGGGTGAATGATACTTTAAATTGATTGACAGTTTAAGACTTTCGAATTTTTCCGAATGCCAAATGATCTTACAAAGTTAGTATTTATAATATCCTAGTAGGTCATTCGGTGACAACTTTTACTGGAAACTTGAAACGACTTTGGCATGTGATATTTAATTTGTTAAATGTTTGTGCAGAGTTGGTGAATTATAATTGGCATGGCTTAACAGTGCTTTTCACATATTTCTTCTCATGAAGCTCCATAGAACAATTCGATCAAGAAAGTCCCTCTTGATCTTATCTTCCATGTTCTTGAATTTTGCATGTGATATTTAATGAACTTTAAATGTTAAATGTTTTAATGATGCACAATATATAATCAAAAGGGTTTTAAAACTTAAAGTTTTGGATGGTTTCAATTTACAACTTAAAGTTTTGGATGGTTTCAACTTACATTTTCACATATGGTAAATTGAAATTATGTTACTTGTAACAAGACAATCCCCATTGATTTCATTGTATATGTTGATTTCTAATTTGATATAATTGCATGTATGATGATACATTACTTGTAAAGACATTGGATTAAAAGTGTTCATTGATTTTAGTGTAAGCGCAAAAAATTATTGACAATGTAGAACGATTTTTGTGTTATAATAATTAAACCTAATAATATTGGAGAGCAAGAGAGATGAGGTATGGTGTTTACTACAAGAGTTCGAGCAGGTCATTCGGTGACAACTTTTACTGGAAACTTGAAAAAAAGAGAATCTATCTTTGGCTAGGACATCATGTAAGATGCTTGACATAAACAGTAAAATTGTACTTAAAAGCTGAGATTCGGGCAAGTGGGGACAACCACTTGTTATCTCGTCCCTTGGAGGCTAGGCCATATGGGGACCGAATTTGACTTTACAAAATAAAGTGAAATAATTTGTACCATATGGTCGGAGAACATATACAAGAACAATTAATATACAAGAACAATTAATTTCATTCTAGAATATATATATATATATATATATATATATAACATTTTTAATCAATGCACAGGTATAGAAAAACTACTTTCAGTTGATACTAGAGCACGTGCTTGTACCCAAACAATTTGTAACATTTGCAAACCACAAATAACATAAGCAACTCAATTTTTAGTTGAGTACTGAAAGGTCTAAAACATATTTAATCCAAAGATAAAAAATTGTTGGACACTTCACTCAAAAAAATTCTAATGGAATTCCATCCTCAATAATCCGTTCATGATTGGATTTTGACATTTTCCATTTCTTAATTTTTGATTTTTTCTTTGATTGAACTTCTATCAACTTTATGCGTGCTGCACACACCAAGTGACTATATTGACAACTTATGGAATTAGGTTCATAGTCTTCGAAGTAAACAAAGTCTCCACTTTGACGAGTTTGTTTGAAAAAATAACCTTTCGGTATAATAGACCCTTTGTCATACTGAAATCCGTGATCATTATAGTCTTGTAATAATTTCATTTTTTGTTCAGTGCAACGCATCAAATAATACTTCACATTTTCATCGTTGTCAATAGGTGCAATTACAGCAAAAACATCTCTTGCACAATAAAATAAATTTAACATTTAATTATGCATATTTAAATTTATTTGTAGATCTTTAAATCATTAAAAAGTAATTCAAATGTTACCTTCTCTAACAAGATCAGAAACTCGATCACCATCAGATGATATTGTAGTTTCATCTGATTCCATTTCTTCAAACATTGCAACAGACATTTTTCCCTTTGTATTTAGCTCTGTATGTTTCCAATCGTTCACATACATTTTGTTTTCACAGACGTCATTTGATTTTGTGTTGTCTATGCAAACATCACAAAAACAAGAATATTTTATTTTATCCAATGCAAACACATTTGTGGACAATTTTGTTTGAATTGAATGCAATTTTCGAGTCCCTTTTATTGTTCCAACGTCATTTCCAATTGATCTATTTACGTCTCCGATTCCAATATGCCAGAAAAACCTTTATATGGAAAATTATAAAAAGAATTTGTAAATATGATATCAAAATACAATTAAAAATAATCATTGCATGATAAATGTACAATGTTTAAAATTAGATTACCAATATAACATTTTTGCACCATTGAACAATTTCTTCAGCGTTCGCAAGTCGGCGTGCAAAGTGGTTCATTTGATATCTTCGAAGTACTCGTTTTATGCATGCTCCTGCACCGTCATGTTCTCCTTTTCCATGGCCAGTCTCAAAGAAATTCCAACAATGTTTAATGGGGGTTTTCTTATGAAGACGACACAACCAAAAAAATGATCGTGCAGATTTGAATTGACCTGCGCATCCGTCTGACCATATCCAATGTTCATTGAATGTTATTCCACGATTTTCAATGAATCATAAATTTTTCCAAAACAATGTTGTACAAAACATGTATCATGCGTACGATCGTCACTGATATAAAAATGATATTCTTTAATGATATGTCGATTTTCACTCGTGCTTTCTATATGATCGACATTTTTTTCAGCATGTCTATATAGAATATGAACGAGCATGGAGACTTGGTCAGAGTGATAGTATTCACTCTGAATTTCTTTTTGTGGAGCAAATGTGTATTTTTCTGCAAAATCAATCACTGACAAAATGGTTCCTGGTGGAAAAACTTCACGAGATTTTTTGAATTGCAAGTCTTGCCATCGAGCTCTATGGGAATGCATGGTGTATTTGTAAATTTCTGCTTCAAACTTTCTCAAAAAGTCTATTAGAAAATTTTCGTCTTCTCGTAATTCGATTCTTTTAACACTATCTGCACCTTGATACGATGTATTGGTATATTCATATCTCTTCCATTTCACTTTCATGTTGGACAATGATTGATCATTTATATCAATACGATATTTGTTTTGAAATTTAGTCAAATTTCCACAATCATCGCATTTTTTACCACCAACACATTTCTTTTTGTAAAATAGTTCGTCGCTTTCTCTTTCACATAGAATTTGAGATACGAATTCATGGATAGTGGAAGGAGGAGGTGAATCCTTCCATAATGTTCTACCGAAATCAAGGAATGTGTCATAATATAACTCAAATTCCACATGATAACGGCAACAACAAGTGTCGTGTATGGTGATAGGTTTTACATACCATGGTTTTTGTTGAAAAAAAGCACTGAGTGAAACTTGAATTTGATGATTCTCTTCTTTGAACTTGTTGAATAACTCTATTTGAGTGGTTTCCAAGAGATGTTTTTCATGTTCTTCGTATTGATTTTGTGCTATTCTTCTTCGCATCACATCTCTTGCAATGGGTGAAACACGCGAATTGTTCTTCCAATATTCATATATTATTTTTTTAACATCTTCTCCAAGTCTATCTTTGTATGGTTGCCTACAAATAGCTCTCCAACAAGCGAGTTCATCATTTACGTCTATTTGCAGTCGAAATTTTTGATGTTTGTGCAGAGTTTTTCGCGAGGTTCCCAGTGCTCGTGCCATAGATGTTAGATTCAAACGATTCTCTTGAGTACTTGCTGAAACCATTGCCATTTGTATTCCTCTACGTATATTTGAAACATATTTATCTCTAGATCTCTTAATTGACTCTATAGCACTACTCATATTTTTTATCACCTCTTCTTTCATTTTTTTATCTTTGGTTGATTTTCGAATACCTAATAGTGTCGTCGCTTCTTTTAATTTCCTTGATGATAGGAGACCTTTCAACATTTGAGCTTGAGTTGTCACTTGCTCAGTTTTGAAAAACATTTCCAAAATTTTATCGACACGATATCGTATAATATAGTCAGGTTTTTTATCTCCATATGTGTGAGTGTCGACATTTTCTAACATCTCATTATCGATAGTGATTTCATCTGTACATATTCGAAAAAATAGTACATATTCAATAAATAATTAAATTAATAAATATGTCAATAAATATTAGGAAAATTTTAAATATATCAATAGATCATAATATTTATATTTACATACCCGATTCAATTTCTGCTTGAGGTTGATTTTCTTCTTCAATATTTTGAGGAGTATCTCTGTCTGTTTACATTAAACAAAATATTTTTCAAACTAGTTCATCAAATAAAAATTAAGCTTCACATTTTACATTGGGAAAACTTTAAAAATATATTAATAGATCATAATATTTACATTTACATGTACCTGCTTCAATTTCTGCTTGAGGTTGATTTTCTTCTTCAATATTTTGAGGAATATCTTTGTCTGTTTACATCAAACAAAATATTTTTCAAACTAGTTCATCAAATAAAAATTAAGCTTCATATTTTATATTAGGAAAATTTTAAATATATATCAATAGATCATGTAATATTTACATTTACATACCTGCTTCAATTTCTGTTTGAGGTTGATTTTCCTCTTCAATATTTGAGAGAGCTTCTAACTTTCTTTTGCGATATTGTCTCGTCTCTTCTCTACGTTCCTCGGGCTTTCTTTTTTGATCATATTTTCTCACACAAGTTCTTCGATTTCCCATGATAATAGGGTATGAGGTTCAAAAAATTTCCTTTAAAAAATTAGACAATAACTCAATTACAAACAATATCACAAAAGATTTAATTTAAAAAAATATTTTCTAAAAAATACGTAATCCAATCTAAAACACGTACATACTTCTAAGAAAAATCACACCGCCTCCAAGAAATGTCTTCCAAAAAAATTCTTTAAATCCAAAATGTGAAGAAAAAATTTTGAACAAAAAAGTTCAAAAGATTTATTTCAACACAAAACACGTACATACCTCCAAGAAAAATCACGTCGCCTCCAAAAAATGTCTTCCAAAAAAGTTCTTTAAACTCCACTATATACCATAATTAAATTCACAGAATAAACCATAAAAGATCTTGAAAAATGAACTCTGCGATCTTTTGTACAGAATTGGAAAAGAAATAAATCTATATTATTCTGTAATACATAAAAATGAAAAAAAGTTATAATAGAAAAACAAGAGATTATCATCAATATAATTGAAATATTATTAGTATACTTTAAGTTCATGATATGGGTAATCACTATTAAGGAGATCCCTATAGTATCCATCAAAAAGGAAAACGAATATAGATACATAAGTATAAGCAAGAGTATGGAAAATTCTAGGTATGAGTTTAATAATACTGTATACTAATGTTAGAGGGAACTTAAATCCGTCCCAATAGTCCAATTAGAAGAACATGCTAAAATTTTAGATTTATAATTACTACAATAGAAATTGTAATAAAATGTATGAATAACCCTATACTATTTGTTAAAAACTTCAGACAGATGTAAGTTAGTTGTAACCATCGTATGCTGCATACATATTTGTAGTTGTGATACCAACCTATATATGAGTAGACACTGATTAATCAAAGAGTTTATCTCGAGGAACGACTTTGGTGAGAAAGCAAAGTCGAATATGAACCTAAAGAAAACACACCTGAAAACCAAGTAGAATTGTTCAGAGAAAGAAAAAAAGAATATAACAGTAAGCGAAATGTGGAAAAAAAATGTTATCGTAACCTATATAAGTTTTCCATTACCTTACCAGGTTCCAGCAAGGAAGGGGGTTTATCTGTAAAATAACAAACAATAAAAAATTGTCAAGAGAAGCCTACGACAAAAATAAGAGAGAAAAGCATAAAAGATATACGCACAATAAAACCTTACTACCATACCTAGAAAGTGTGAAGAAAACTAATCGAAGATCACATTCTATGACGGAAGCTTGAGGGATATATCATGTAAGAATATTAATAGTTGGGCGGGGGGGGGGGTGGAAAAACCAGCGTAGCCATAAGGAAGGTGAACTGGGGTTTCTCTGTCAATAAGTGTTACGAACTTTTTGTTGATTCTCTGCAGTGGCTGATGTGATATAGGTATATATATTCATATATAGATAATGCACCCAAGGCCAACATCCATTGAAAATGGGAGATAAGTAAACAGTATGATAGGAGAACCATTTAATCAACCAAAAATAAAAGCCATAAATCCTTCATATGCAAGTTTAATTATGAATTCGATTTCTAGACAACCCTTGGTGCAAATTAATCTTATCAACTCAAACTCCAACACGTATGGAAGGGAAAAAAAACTATACTAATAACCCAACTGAATAAACTACAACGGCTATTGGCAATAAATCGATTTCATGTATTTAGTAAAATAGAAAGACCAGGCAAGGAAATACATGTAAATCATGACTGTGATTTCCTATAGCCAATAAATTAACAAATAAAAAGAAAAAAGAAAAAAAAAAACTCAACTGTAAATAGACGATACAACTCCTAAGCGTTTAACCAAATTCAAATTTAAACCAAGAAAATTTCCAATACAAATTCAAGGAGGAGGAGCATATTATGCTCAAAGCTTACTGTCAGTTCTGATGGCTAATGCAAAGAGTTGAACCACGAGAATTTCGAAGAAAATCGTGAGGTCTACATCTAGAATAAGATATCCAGAGCAACACATGAGCAGAGCCATTTGGCAATCGACCAGAGAAATGAAAGAAATTGGTGAAACAGAGTTTAATAGAAAACATAAGTCAAAGCCCTAAATAAATATTTACCTTACAAGTGGCAACAATCGAACCATTTTCCCCTCAAATCGAGAATAGGCAAAGTTGAAATGACAAACTAGTACTGGAATTTAATGCAAATCGTATCAGTGTGGTTGAGATTTTAAATATCACCGGACAGATACGTAATATGACATGGAAGTCTAAGCGTCTTCAGGGTTCGATGAGATGAGTTGTGAGCTGTATCCATAAAGCCTATATTAATATTGAAAAATGGGATGAGTTACCAATTAATATTGTCAGTCACATAATGTGATAAAAATAGTAGAATAACCATAGTTCCACCTAAGATTTAAAGGGATCAAGGCTCGAGTTCATAGGTTGTTTCTTCATCTGGGTACCAAATTCGAGAAGAGATAGTGGTATGCATTAAAAATCTGATATTACAAGTTGGGTGAACGATGGGACTTCCATAAATGAATTATACATTCAATTTACATTGAAATAAGTTTCCAACTCAGCCTAAGATATCAAAATCATATCTAGGGGTTAAGTTACGAATTTTGGATTTCGGATTGATCAAGAAGAACAACCTTTAGGAAAGGGTTGCATTCGATTATGGAAGAAAGAGTAATCATTATCTTACCTTAGAAAATAGCATATTATAAGAAATTGTATACATAGTAATAATACATTTCACTTATAAAATCAAACTGATGTCAAGATAGGAGTGATTTAAAGAGCCATGAAGAAGGTATAATGAGATTTGATTTTTTGTGAATAAAAGAGTAAACTAAAGACGAAGTGATATACATGTGTGTGTGTGTGTATATATATATATATATATATATATATATATATATATATATATATATATATATATATATATATATATATCGTCTATAATCTAAGTAGAGATAAAATAAGAAAGTCGTATACAGAATGTTAATTCGTATTATTCATTGTGTAGTATAAAAGGAGTCACAGGGACACTGGAAGTGCTAGTCCAAAAATATAATATTTTAAATCACTAGACTTGAATATTAGAATATGACAAGTGTTTACTGTGAGAGAATGGAATTGTTTTTTTTTTTGAATGAGAGACATTACACATTCAATTTATTTAATGTTTTACCTTAAGCACTTGATTGAGCCTTTTAAGTGCTTAATCAAGCTATTAAGGGCCTAAAAAATAGAGTTTTAGCTCCCCTCCTACAAATTTATTTGCAAAACCATCTTGTAGCGTAGTGAACTTAAGGAAATTTTTTTCCTGAGGTGGCAGAGTTTATTACATGCACAAAATGAAAATGGAGCAAGAACTAGGAATCTACTTAATTAATAGCAAACTAGAATTACATCCTTCTTCTCTTCATTCACTTATGCATCTCCCTTGGATTGAGTAAATCAGGGTATTATACAATGCTTTAATCTCTTAAGTTGATCATGACATCAAGAGACAATCATGATAATATATGATTTTCAAGGTGTTCTCCCTTCATTACAACAACATAGTCAAAACATGGAAAACTTGGGCATATGTTAATTCACTCAATCACTGCGACATGAAAGGAGGTTGAGCCAAATTAGTTATAGTTAAGATCTCCATGTTAGATGACCACCCACCTTTTCATTTTCTCTATTGCGTAATCAAGTGGTTGATACCTTCATTGAGTAGCTAGTAGTGGAAATTATGCATATAGTAGTTGATTTAGTTGTGCTGCTAGAACTGTCCACAACGTTGTAGTAGTTTCTTCGATGGTTGGTGTGCTAAGGTGTTGCAAAACTAGTTCTCGGTTTTGTTTTACCATCGCTACTCCTTGATTTTTTACAAAATTGGTATTCAATTGTGTTGTAGCATTAATAATCCATTGTTCTATGACAACGATATTCCTAGTTTTGTGGCAGTAACATTATGCTAGAGGTTTTCTAGCAACAATGTGTGGTGTTGCAGCAATGACAGTTGGCTTAAACATAAAGGTGTTGTAGCAACACAAAGGTGTTCCAACAATTAATGTTCTCCAAATATTTTTCCATTGCCTCTAAGGGTACTTGTATGAGTCTGTCTAAAGTATTTATCATGAATTCTCATTAATTAGAATTAAAAAAAAAATGTTTCCTTAATAGATAAGAATGAACATTAAAAGTGATATAACTACAAAAATATTTTACGTTGGACAAAAATTCATCATTGTGAGGAAAATGAGTTATAAGTTGGTATAGAGATGGGAAATAAGTATAAAAAATGTGGTGAATTGGCGTTGAAGGGATGCCAATTTGTGCACCTATCATCTTCCCCCAGTCGAAAGTGTTGCATGTACCCATGCAACTAGATATTTAGTGTGAATTAGAATGAGACTGACCCCCATGGAGGTTGATGAACTTTTTTTCAACCACCCATACATCATGGAAAAATGAATAGAATTTTATCCTGTCAACGTTCCTATAGCGACTGATCTCTTCCTTCAATGTTACCCAATGTTCCTCTACCAAGTCATGAGAGGGATCAATTCTCTTTGCATCTTAAGATATTTCAATCTCAATAAATTTTATTGCTCTGGAGATTTGGTAGATCCAGAGTTAAGATGAATCTAGACTGATTTAATTCCCCTTTTAAAGATGATATATTCCACATGAATACCATTGAAAATACCATGGGTTCTCATAAACTTGGAGCTAAAAAAACCTCTAGCAACTTGACCAAATCCACTTTAACTTAACTAACGAAAGAAAAATAATAAAAAACATAATAGATTAGAATTTTTATTTTAATATACGGTTCTTTTTATTTCTAGTTTACATTAACTAACGAGCAATAATTTAATAAAATAAATAATAACTAGAACTTTTTCTTTAACATAAAGCTATTTTTATTTTTATTTTATTTTTATTTCTACCTAGTCAAAAAGATCACACGATAGAGTTTTACAACTTCTTTTTGATAATCAGATCCATAACACCTCTAGGGGAAATGAGGTGTAGTCAACCAAAGTATAGGTACAAAGTATAGTGAACATCTCTTGAATTAGATATCCCAAGTGTGATCTCAAAAAAGTACAACGGTAATAACCAACTCAACAACTTATAACGAAATATAACATGTTAGTCGACAACTTGTAATAACATGGTCCATGCATGTAACAACCTATAACAGTGATAAAATAGTAGTGAAATGAAAAGGAAATGATAGATAGAAAATTAGGGTAAGTTTTCATTGGTAATATCAATCACACAATTAACACTTAAAACTTGCGGGCATGCCTTTCATGCCACTGTGGTATCGCACAACCGATGTCCTTTAAACATGTGACCTGATGAGTATGTCTTCAGCCTTTTAGTAATATATCAAACTAAATTATCATGTATGTTGTTGCTTATCATTTCCAAACCTTTTTTGGGATATCATTTCCTAAATATTAATTGAAATTTATTTTTAAAAAACTCAAAACTGGAAAAAGTTGATTGCACCCTTTTCTAAATATTTAAATCTAAAAATTTTATTGCACTCTTTTCTAAATATTAAAATGTGTGACATGAAAATGGTAAGATTTTATAGTCTAACATGAATATTTCCCTATGATCTTATTCAATTTGCACTGGAATGTTATTGGTTACGACATCCTCCAGATTTGAAAACAATGCTACCTATATTTATTATGGTGTTATAGATGTATTAATGTACTAATGTATTGTGGAAATTGATGTCAATAACTAAATTTAACGAAGCAAAAAATCCAATGTACCATCCCAGTGCATTAATGGAACTATAGCTCCACAAATATTGGTTATAGTTGAATAGGGTATGCAACGTATTTGATATATTTCAAATTAAATCTCATTAAAACACAACGAGCAGGGACCTTGGAGATTTTGTCAAAATTAAAACACAACCAGTTCAGACCCTGAGATCATGTCATATTGCAATTTCATCAAGCACATCTTGTGAAATATGGCCCACCATAAAATGGCAACCAAGATTTCCAAGGCTATAGAGCCATTAATACATTATAAAGTACATCGATTTTGGAGGTCAACCCATGTACATAATTTCCATGGAAAACTGTTTTTGATTAAAAGGGAATGGTTTGATGTCTCTATACATATTTGCATTCATCATCCATGGCTTATGTCGATGCCAGGTGATCCACCATGCATATGATGGATCTGAGATTTAAATTTTCCCACCGAGATGGATGCACATGCACTCTATTTTGAATTCAGTCATGTTTAATCTGCGTTTGGTAGCATTGAGTATCATCTAATTTATATCCTCAAGATCACACTAGTTTCTATTATCACCGACATCTTCATGCCATGGGCTCTGCAGACAAGTGAAAAAGTATGCTATGCCTTGAGTTTTGTTCAGTGTATGTGGGGCATTCACCATGACCCTCCTCAACTTTGTCATGGTTTTGATATCTCATAATGTGTTGCAAAAATAAGGGGGTAGCGTTGCTCTAGGAATTAATTTTCCAAGTCCCATCAGACTCAGTAAGAATGAGATAGAAAATATGAGATAGCCATGACTCCTAGATGTCGAACCGGTTGCAAAAATTCATCGCTCAAAGCGTACAATCATTGAGTCATGGGTGGGGAATACCCATTAACACTTTCAAAGACTTCCAACATACTCACCTAAGGCACATGAGAAAACTCACAGGAAATCCCATCTGGCTCAGCTTCTGCCCAGCCTTGCATGAAAGGCGGGCAGAGGGAAAATGGAGGACATTAGCGAGGATGATCTGGTTCAGCCTCTGAATTTCCAGATGTTGCATTTGGTTTTGTATGTGTATTTCAGAAGCTATACATTCCTATCCAAACAAAAATTCATTCTTTTGGCACGAGGTTTGGAAGCCAGTGAGAAACCGTTCATTTGGGCCATAAAATCTCCCCAAAACTCGAATCTCCTACTGTAGACACAACAACAGTAGGTACTATTCAATGCAACTATCTTCTCAGAGGTTTTGAAGATAGAATGAAAAGTAAAGGGTTAGGGTTAGTCATATGGGTATGGGCACCTCATCTTCTTATTATTTCTCATCCATCTGTCAGAGTAGTCATGACCCGTTGCGGGTGAACTCATTAAAATTCAGTGTAGGACTTAGCCCCCTTCATTGTTAAAAAGAAGTTTGAAGAACTTTGTTTGTATTTTACTCTTCACATTTTGATTTTAGTGTTGATTCAAGTTATCTTAGGCTCTGTCAAATATGGAGGATTAAAAAAAAAGATCCAGAAGGAAAAAGTTATAGAGATGCAAAATATTTGGGCATTAAAAATTAATTTACATAAATGTCTATATATGATTATAGGGATTGATCGATGAAGAAAAAGTGGATTCGCTCAACATGCTAATGTTCTGTCCATGTTGTGAGGAGGTGAGAAGTGAAATAGAGAGAGAGGGTTCATTTGAAATACAAATACTAGAGCTCCTGAAAAAAGCTGCCATAGACGAGGAGGTCATCGACAAAAGAGGTCATCGAGCCTTATGTAATTATGCTTTCTGAAAAATAATTAAAAGAAGATGTTTCAGGATCATTGTGTTATGACTGAATGGTTACTTAGATTAAAAAAAAAAAAAAAAAATGAATTTGTGTATATAAGTAGTCTCTTTGGATTATTATTCATGACCTATTACAAATGGTCTCAGGATTAAATTCTTTGGATATGTTTTTAATATGGTGTAAATGATGGCCTTCTTCCCAATATCAAATCCCGGCCCCCCCATCTAACTCTGGTTACGACACGCCTTAAGTGGGACTCCTTATCCAGTCTTGGGTAAGTTGAAATGTTATCGTTGTGCTAGACCACAACGGAATACCTATGACCGAGCTCTTGGAGGATATTTTCGAATTTTGACTATTGACTGGTTAGTGCAAACATTATTTTTGTTGACTTGGAAACCTTATTCACATCCCTTCCCAACTCATTCACACCCTTCCAAATTCTTGGGCCAATAAAGACAACCAGAACACCAATATCATTTCTTGTGACTATTACAAATTATATTTTGCAGCATATCATGGTAGGACAAGGTCCACCTAACAATTAGAAAATATTGCCTAATCATTCATTATCCCTATTAGCATCTTGATATGCACCCTTTTTCTTACCTTAGATCTTACATGATATCCAAAAACACTAGTTGAAAATCCTACCCAATTCGATGGGGAAAATAGAAAAGACGGTTGACGAACATATCAATGCTTTAAATATTTTACTAATAAATTCATGGTAGAGTAAGAGGATGTGTTTATGTGGCTCTTTGTATAAACCTTGGAAATATATGTGCTAAAATGGTTATGTATTCTTCGTCCTCCCTATATAACCTCATGGGAAGACTTAGAAATAACATTTTGTATGTAGTGGGGTGAAAAGAAATACCTCCAATATTACCTCATAGAAATTTCAGAAGTTAAGAAGAAACACTAAGACAATGTAGAGGAGTTTACTAAGAGCCTTAACATGGTGTATAACAAGATCCCAAACGAGATAGAGCCTAAACCTACCACTACCATTGTAAATTATGCCACAACTTTTAAACTTGAGTTTTTGGTCATGATAAGAGAAAGAAAACTCACAACCCTAACAAACTTGCAATCTAACATATTTGAAATATAAGGAAACCTAACAGCTACTTGAAAATTAAGGAGAACTAAGAAAGGGGATGAGAACTATGGCATAGAGAAATAAAAAGGAAATGGGAAGGACAAAGACAAGAAGAAATTAAAGGACGAGTCTAACCACTCCACACATAATAAATACATAATAAAAGAAAATATTGAAGAAATGGCTAGGCTAATAAGGATCTTATCCAATAAGGTGTCTACAATCGAGTTAGAAGAGCCAAGTAGAAACCAAGTTCCACCATCCCAAAATCCTAATTTCATTTGTAGGTATTTTAATCTATTGAAATGGAAACAAGAAATGACACCCATGGGGCTTCTAATTTAATTTTCGCTTAATCAAATTAGAAGATAAATTGTAATTCCATCACATGGAAACTTGTATTAGTTAACTGAGTTAGGAAGACTTAGTTAGCTTACTGATTTTGAATTGAGGGTCAAAGAGGAGGCATGTATAGCTATCCCATGATTTTAGGGTGTCCAATTATATTTATTTCTGAGTTGTAATTAGTTAACTCAATTAATTGACTTAAAATTATTTTAACCAGTTGTAACTAAGAGACGAGCTAGTGATAGTTCTAGTGAATTAAATCTGATTTAATTCACAATTAGTGGTCAATCAATTAACTGATAATTGGCTATAAATATTTTTTTAATGTCATTTCTAAGGAAGGCCTAGTTGAGATTGGGGTTGAAGGGAAGATAACTATTAGTTATATAATTAGAAAATTATACAGGTCATGGATGAGGTCACCAGCAAGCCTTAGACGAATTGCACATTTAATTCCAAGGAATTTCCTAATTAACAGGGCTACGATTCCTATAGAAATGCATAAGAAAGTTTGGGCAATCAGGGGATGAGAACTTGTTAAGTATTGGAATGATTTTTCCTAGATCGGAGTGAGACAGTCAACAGAGTGGGGAGGTTTCTTAGTTACGGAATAACATTGTATTGTTTCATGGTCTTTAATTTATGAAATATACAGATAGCAGGATTTTGGGCAGTTTCTTTCCCCATATACATCTTGTGTTGTGCGTTTGATTAATTTATTTTCTCTTACTTTTTATGTGATTATGTGATCATGTTTTGTTTCCGTAAATTGTAGAAGGATCTAGTATTTTGTTTTAGTACAATAATAGATCATATTGAATCCCTTCATTATATTTTCTACATAACCCACAAACAATGTAGAGAGAAAAGAGGCTCGATGATCAGTCAATTCAACCCCAAATAAGAACATAATTGAACTTCCAAAGGGATGAACTCTCTGACGAGTTGAACTAACACGATGGCATAAATTCGGTACAATATCACTACCCCAAATTCTATATCACAAAAGTCAATTAGGAAAATTCCCTAGCATTAAAGGAAGCCAAAACCTCATAGGATGATTATAGAATTCCTTTTACTTAATGTGAGTGAATCAAAAATATAATAATGGCAGAACTCGAGAGGAAATATGACTTGTATCCTAGACTAGGTGGATTGACTAAACCAAGACATCAAACTAAAGTCGTAACACCCACACATGACTCAAAATCCTTCCCTCCTACCAACCAAAAACATCTCGATGTTATGAAAGACTCAGAAGAAAATTCAAATTGGAGGAGTAATCCCAACCATAATTCCAATCCCTACCCAACCTATGTAGTAAGGAAACCATAAGAGATCTTACCACTTATGTCTCAACTTGAACTAACTAGAGAATGTGAAAAAACCACAGTCTTAATGTTCAACCTAGAACAAGACTTGAGCAGGATAAGGGTCTCACTCCCTTTGTTGGAACTAGCTCAGAATCCTACCTTTTAGTCTCACACACATAATTTCATGAACCACATTGAATTCAAGGGAAATTTTAAGGATGGAAAATTATCTTGACGTTTTAAAACATTCGTGAATCTCACGAGTCCCTAATATGCAAACTATAAAATATTTATTGATGTAATTGTAACACTATTCAAATTTATAATGATTTAATATATAATATCTATAACATGTTGGTGATTTCTAAGGTAAAATAATTTTATATTGTAAAATTTGGGCAAACCATTTTTATAAAAAATGGAAATTGGTGAATCTTTTCCTTGAGAAAAATCATGGAAAATTAGCCCACATGTGAATATTCGCCCCTAAAAATTTCCATGATTGAATTATCCTTTCACAACGATACCTTGAACATTCAAGAAGATCACCCTACCATGGTATGTGGCCCACATGTAGAGGAACAACATGAGGATATCCCTTCGTTCTACATCACCGTCAATTTTATGATAAACTTCTTCACAATTGTATGTTAGAATGAGGAGTGTCTCACAGCCTCATTCCCAAATATGTGTAATATTCCCATTTTTGGTATCACCCATTACAAGGCTAGGAGGGACTTCCAGAGTTAGGAGCAAAGAGGTCACATATACAGATTGGTGCTATCAGTGGGCTCAAGAGATTTTCAGAGGAGTTTTGAGGAATTTGCATGGTGTTCGGAGGCATTTTCTTGATATACTCCATCATCCGAGAATTTTGGCTTTCATTCCGATGCATTCTGATAACTTTCAGAATTTCAAGTTATTTATGGGCTTAACTCAGCTGATTATGCTCAAGGTGGCATTCCGGGAGGAATACACGATGGAACACCTTAGTGTAATAGCTTATTGGAACTAGGACGAGGAGACTTACATGATGGGATAGTTAGACACAGATTTCAGTGACCGGAGGAAGCGTGGTAGCCGATTTACCCTTTTCTGCATTAAAAAGGAATATTTAATAAAAGGAAAAAGTGCTCCATGAATAAAATAATAATAAAATAATGCTCTAGAGGGCTCCAAGGGATCTATAAAAGAAAGGTAGGAAGCCATTGGGAGATATATTTTCGAGTAGATCATTTGCTTGCGTATGAGAGGTTTGAGGACGTGGTTCTCTACTTCAGTCGTAGCCCTAGGACGGAAACCCTCGGGTGATTTGTGAGAGTGTTGGACGAAAACCCAACTCTCTTAAGGAGACTTCATCTAGGAGTTTCACAGAGCTTTAGAGTTTGGTGTGAGGATCATTCAGATCGTCAACATGGACTTCATCATTTTCAGTGGGTTCAGTGTCAGCTGTTGCTGGAGGGAGAGTGCAACAGTTTAGTTTGTGGCCAGTGCCGTTCAAAAGCTTATCTTGGTGGCCATTTTTCTATCTCAGCTCTTTCTGGGTCAGATCTATATGTAAACCCCTTTTTATTATCTATAATAAAAGTTGAGATTTCTCCTCTATTCTATATGGTATTGGATTGTAGTGTTTCCTATCTTTTATTTTACATGGAAATCTTCTGTAAGTAAATGTTGACTTTGCGGAATTTTGACGAATTTATTTATTTATCTTCATTTTAGCAAAAGTATCCCATCTAGGATATTACAGTGGTATCAGAGCCTCGAACTTGGCTCAGCCTGTGGGGTTTCAGTTTTCCAATTACAGATTGTTTAAGGGTTTTGGTGGTGCCGAAAGAAAATTATTCCATCAAATTCTGCTATTTGTGGTGAAATTATCTTGGGCGTTAGCTATTCTACAAACTGCATGGAGTATTGGTGTGGGCTGCAGAATTATTTTAAGAAGCGCGAAGGTTTAGTGTGGGCCACGATTTTTTTTAAAGAATTCATAGATTAATCTGTCATCTATTTTTGCAAGGGCTGTGAAAGATTATTTGATGGCATTGAATGAATTTGTTGTTATTTTCCAATGACAAGGGCCAAATTAAAGTGGTCGAATTTGTTGGCCAAGTTGTACGTGACTCAGAAAGGGGGCTACATTTCACAATTTGAGCCGCTTGAGAATTACATGGCTCAAAAAGAGGGTCTATTTCTGAGACGCATTAGCAGCTGTCAGAGCCGAGATCCGTGATTGATTGGGTCCAGACTCTGCAAAAGGGCAACAACAAGTTTGTGCGATTTTGGACCCAACAAGCAGAATTGTGGGAGGTCGAGCATATGAATAATGAGGACGTCGAGCCAACATAATTCCCCAATTCGGAAGACGAATTACAGTAGTTACTGTCGGGCTATCATTATCGAGCGATGTTGACTGTTGCAACATTGTTGTGACAGAGTGACAATTTTGATAGGAGCCACGCAAGCTCCCTGGGTAATGCGTGGGAATAGGGTCGACGTTGCATGCTCTAGAGAAATGTATTAGACAGAGCGTCGATGGTATGATGAGCCGACGTGTTGAAATAACATCTGATACTGGGCGTAGAATCAACGAACATATTCTATGCTAGTGCAAATGACGAATTATACTCGTGGCTGCGATCCTTATCATTTCAAATGTTGGGTGCACACAATCGACAGTCCCATTTGGAGCGTGAAAGGAACATCTTCTCTTAGCATAACTAGGTCGTGACTCTTCCTTGTTGGTTGAAAGCGTAATGCAGAGATAAATCAGTTTGGGGCTGAGTTGGGTTCGAGTGGGATGATTCCCTTGTCTGAATCAGACTAGATATCGAAGCCTTCTCTAATGCACGCATATCAGTCTCTGAGTTGTTTTATGGACAAGGGGACAAAAAAAAAATTACTATTGACAAGTGAAGAATACCCTGGAGCTTTCATCCATAGATCTTGTGGAATGTCATATCTACAACATACGCAACCAGCTTGGCATACAATCTAAAGCCACCATAACAACAATACTAGACACTGAAGTATGGAGGACAGTCAACCAATTCTGGGTAGCTAAGGATCGATGTGAACATTGTCCATTCATTACATTTCCATCAAAAGTCAACTCATGGGAGTGGGTGCAAAATTCCTTATACAGTCAGCCGACAACTTCCATGCATTTTCCTACTAGCTAAGAGTGTTAATCTCGGCATTGAGAAGGACGTTGGGCGCTTCACTGTACGGGGAAAAACTATCACGCACTTGCCAATCCAGCACATCAATTCCAGGTTCTCAGTGTTAAATTTGGCACTGCAGCTTTGTTATTTTAATATATATATTTGCTAAATTTGTATGCATTCTAGAAACAATTCAAGTTGTTGGGTTTTATTTCCTACGTAATTAATTTCCAGTGGTGCTACTGTTTTCATTTAATATTTGGGTCTGTACATTTCTGAGCATGTAGCGAGTCATATATGTAAGAGAAAGGGTTGTTTGGAGTAGAATGTCCATTACATATGTAATGCTAAGTTACAACAGCTCAGGAATGCAATGTTGAGTTGAAGCAACTCAGAATTGCACATGAAACATTGTGCAAATGATCTGTTTGTCAAAACACTTAACTGGAAAAATAGAAAACTCAGAAGAACAGTGATCTTTTCATTGGATGAGCCATGGAGGGATTCCTAAACAAATTGATGAAAATAAAAATAGAAGCTGGTTCCTTAAACCACCATGCATCAGAAGACTAGAAAACAAAGCCAAACAGTAGGCCCTTTTCAAGGGGAATTTATGCCATCCTTCAAAAGGGACAGCCAATAGATTTGCAGGGAACATTGGAGATTGGTCACAAAATCCTTGCACTTGGGACAGATTTGAAAGACATGAAAATGACATGGAGAGTTTTGTCCAGACTTGATGAATTTAATGAACTCATGTCTACAATAGACCAAGCAGAAGGGAAGAAACTGATTTGGGCTCTAAAGCCTGCTATGCTTGCTCTTATACAACCCAAATTCTTGGAAGAGCCCTATGAAGGGGTCACACTTCCAGTTGCAACTTGCCTCAGTAACATCATGAAATTTACCGCACCTATAGCCCCATATACTGATGATATTATGAGGAGGATTATGAGGTTGATTGTAGAGACTTTTTCAGGATTTGGACAGCAGTGCAGGCTCTACCTTTGGGAAGAAGCCTTATATTTTATGGAGTATGGCCACATTCAAGACTTATATCATCATGTTTGACCTTGAGTGTGATTACCTGATCCTGCAGATGTTCCAATGCTTCTTCAACATTAGGAGACATCATCCTGATACTGTCATAGCACACATGCAGTCCATTTTGTCATCATGTATGAGAGACCATGAGACCGTTGGTTGAGAGTTACAGACTCGGTTGTTGAGCATTTGGAGGAGAGAGCAGCTAGTCTCACCCGCTGCTTATGAGCTAGCCCAAGGGCTAGTTGAGCACATTGAGTTTCTCAGGAGACGGTTGACCAAGGAGGAGTGGCTCCAGTTTGGTGGGTCAGGCAGCAGAAATGAGCTGAGGAGGAAGGGACTTTGATTCATTTGCAAAGAAACTTGGGGGTCTGATCACTCATGTTTGAGAGATATAGATGAGGTGGCAGAGGTAGAGTAGGTAGACATTCGTTTTGTATGCCAGGACGAGGACTCTTCTTCAGACGAGTCCATGGGATCATGTGAGGATGCTTCTAGGGAGCGAGAGAAGCCATGCAGAGAGGATGATAGTAGACCGGAGTTGTTTTCCTGTGTGTAGGGTGAGTAGTCACGGGACTCTTTGAGAGATACTCTGGGTGATGAGTCACTTGTGACGATTCAGCCAGAGCAGCATATGATAGAGCCTGAGTCAGCATAGGAGGATACTATGGACATTAGGCATGATATTTCCTTGGGTGAGATCTATATGGGCACCCACATTGAGCCTATGTTGGATATGCAACTAACATTGGGGTCAGCCTTTGAGGAGGAGCAGCCAAATGCACAAACACCAATTGCAGATCCATGTCCTATAGAGATGTTGGAGGTCGATGGGATAGTTCTGCACGGAGCTAGGGGACAACAGGAGTTTTACATTCCCGATGAGAGGGATGAGTTGTTGGATATGGTGGAGCATCCATCTTTGGGCTGACACATTGATGAGGTACAGATAGATGTACATACAGTCAGTCGAGCTACAGTACTTTCAATGAGTAGTACTCTCCAGGAGTACATCGATGGGGCTTGCAGCATGTCTTGCCCACTTTGGCCCACTATAGAGAGAGGGGCTTCCTTCTACAGGGAGCTTCCATTGGCAGACAGGATAGAGAAGTGGGAGTTGATTACGGGCTGGCGACAACACCCTGGGCATGTTCCATGTGTGGTTGTTGCTACATTGGATTATTCTTTCAGGATGGATTGGCAGGAGATCATGAGTTGGTACCCTCTTGATGGTACGGTATTTTTCGTGGCAAGCACAATGGAGCAGGGGCCCTTAGACATAGTAGATGTTACGGATTCCAGTTGGTAGGAGGGCACCAGTTATCATTACTTCAGGACTCCTTCCCGATTTCAGGAGAGCAGGATTACCATGGGATTGAGTCAATACTTGGATTGGAGAGAGGTGATGAGTTGGTATGCAGTTGGTGGGGCAACATATGCAGTTACAGGCATAGCACAGCAGGAGCCCGGGAGCATTGATGCTTATTCGTGGTCTTCACCTCTGAGAGCATCAGCTATAGCTAGAGACAGTGTACAGCCCGAGCCATGGGACTTGGGCGATGATTGGTCATGGTGGCATTGAAATCCAAAAGGATTGTTTGTTGACTGCGACAGAGAGAGATCAGTTTTGGATCCCGACATTGAGGGATCTATTCCGAGAGGTTTGACACAGGTGCATAGCAGCACCCAGAGGTTGGTATGTGATCCAGACATTAGGTTTAAGATGTGGCGGGCCAACGGAGTGGCCCACATATTTCGATTGCCTGAGGGCAAGCAATCTTGGGGCAGGAGGTCTGTAATATTCCCATTTTTGGTATCACCCATGACAGGGCTAGGAGGGACTTCCAGAGTTAGGAGAAAACAGGTGACATATACAAATTGGTGCTATCAGTGAGCTCAGGAGCTTTTCAGAGGAGTGTTGAGAAGTTTTCATGGTGTTCGCAGGAATTCGCTTGATATACTCCATCGTCCGAGCATTTTGGCTTTCGTTCCAATGCATTCTGATAACTTTCGGAATTTTGAGTTATTTATGGGCTTAACTCAGCTGATTATGCTCAAGGTGGCATTCTGGGAGGAGTACATGATCGAACACCTTAGTGTAATACCTCATTAGAACCAGGACGAGGAGACCTACACGATAGGATAGTTAGACACAAATTTCAGTGACCGGAGGAAGCGTGGTAGCCGATTTACCCTTTTTTGCATTAAAAAGGAATATTTTAATAAAAGGAAAAAGTGCTCCATGAATAAAATAATAATAAAATAATTCTCTAGAAGGCTCCAAGGGATCTATAAAAGAAAGGGAGGAAGCCATTGGGAGATATCTTTTGGAGTAGATCATTTAATTGTGTATGAGAGGTTTGAGGACGTGGTTCTCTACTTCAGCCGTAGCCCCAGGACGGAAACCCTCGGGTGATTTGTGAGAGTGTTGGACAAAAACCCAACTCTCTTGAGGAGACTTCATTTAGGAGTTTCACAGAGCTTCAGAGTTTGGTGTGAGGATAATTTAGATCTTCAACTTGGACTTCATCATTTTCAGTGGGTTCAATGTCAGCTGTTACCGAAGGGAGAGAGCAGTAATTTAGTTTGTGGCCAGCGCCGTTTAGCAGCTTATCTTGGTGGCCAGTTTTCTATCTCAGATCTTTCTGGGTAAGATCTATATGTAAACCCCCTTTTATTATCTATAATAAAAGCTAAGATTTTTCCTCTGTTCTATATGGTATTGAATTGCAATGTTTCCTATCTTTTATTTTACATGGAAATCTTCTGTAAGTAAATGTTGACTTTGCGGCATTTTGTGGAATTTTTTATTTATCTGCATTTTAGTAAAAGTATCCCATCCGGGATATTACAATGATTCATGTTGGAATTGGGCTTAAACATTAGAAAACCTTACCATGACCTTTATTCATTTGATTCTAGAAGGGTTAGGTGCCTAGGTCTCATCAAACACTTAGTGACATCTGTTGAAAATGGAAACAAGAAATCTTGAAAAATGCATCAAGGAGGATTTTAATTTAATTTTCCCTTAATTAAATTAGAAGTAAATTTTAATTCCACATGACATGGAAGTTTATACGAGTTAAATAAGTCAGTAAGACTTAGTTAGTTTAGTTAATCTGGTTTGAGACTGTAATGGGAGGCATGTAGAGTGTTCCCTAAATTTTTGGGGCCCGAGTAGATTTTATTGTGAGTTATAATAAATCAATTTAATTTATTTGAGTTAAAATCAATTTAACTAGTTCTAACTAATGGAGGAACTAGTTAGAGGTCAAATGAATTATATTATATTTAAATCACATCTGGTCATCAATAAAATGACTGATAATTCACTCATAAATAACTAATGCATGTCAGTTCTAAGTGAGATACACTTGAGATTGGAGTTAAAGGGAAATGTACTATCACTTGTTTAATCAGAAAATTGTACAAGTGGTGCATTAAGCCAAAGGAAATTATTGTGCAATAATTATTAGGGAAATTCCTTGTTAATAGGGGCCTAGTTCCCTAGGAGAATGTGCAAGAAAATAGGGATTCGCAAGGCCAAAAAATTAGTTAAGTATTGAACCAAGCTTGCCTAGAAATTAGTGAGACAGACAAAGATAGTGCAAAGAGCTCTCAAGCTTGAGAGAAGCATTGTATTGTTCTCATATTCTTTGACTTATGAAATATACATATAGTGGGGTTTTTAGTTGAGGCTTTCACCAGATAAATATTTGTGTTGTGCGATTGAAATTATTTCTCTTTCTTTTTCATGTGATTTTGCAATCCTAATTGGTTTCGTCAATTTGTAGAGTAGATTCAAGTACTTTGTTTTTGCATATTTCAAGATCAATTGAATCTACGTGGGTTTTTTACATGGTATCAGAGAAAGAATCACTATAGAAGAGAATAATATGAGCTTGTTTGGAGAACGTGAGTCGAACTTGTAGATCTACTCTTCAAGACTAGCAGCAGGATCCTGATGTCTTTCTCTAGATTGAGACTCGAATATGCCCTTGAGGGTAGTTTGAGTTACATAGATTGGAAGGAAAATATAGAAGCAGTTTTTGAAGACAATGGGCTAAAGGAGTTCATAGACAGTGATATTCATATGCCTGCAACAACAGATGCTCAAGATTTGGAAACATTGAAGAAGAACTTAGCGAAGCCAATAAGGATTCTGTTGGAAGGAGTTCGAGACCATATTTTCTCGAACATACGTGGAAAGACAACTCTATATGCTATGTGGAAGGCCTTAACAATTTTTTTTCATAAAAACAACAACCATTGGAAGTTGGCGCTGAAGGAAAAACTCATAAAAGTAAAGATGGAGGAGGGTGACACAATACCAAAGTACTTGACCAAGTTCACCCAATCTCAGGATGAGCTTGGAAGTGTTGTTGCTACCATTGTCGAGGATGATCTGGTTAGCCGACCACTTTTAGGCCTTACCAAGAGTTGCAATAGCTGCCAAGATTCAGTAAGTGGGAGGGAGAAGTTACTCGAGTGGGAGTGATTATGGTCTTATTTGGTGCAAGAAGAGATAAGGTGGAACACTAAACATGAGTCATCTTCCAAAGAAATGGAAGAATACTTTTCTTTAGTCAACTAAGGAAATAAATGACGCAGTAACTTCGCAAACCCAGAATCACACTCACTCAACGCATATAAAATGCATCTCAGCATTTGCCTAAATTAAACCTTAAATACCTGGTTCAGATCTTCATACTTCTGCTATTAACTGAAAATAATTACAGTATTTTGCATTCGATTTAAAACCCCTCGGCGTTTGCATTCAATTCTTAAATCCAAAACTCCTCCATACATATGCGCCTTTTTTTTATTCAGTGTATTAAGCTGTCTCATACAACAACACATCCACATCGCCACCTACGCATTTGCCATTTGGTAATCCCAATTTGACCCAACAGCAACAATGAAATTTGAATGAATGGTCCCAATGGGTCTCCAACACCCAATAAACACCCTTTGTTCTTATCAGAACCAAAACTCTTTGAATCGACTTTAAAAAAAATACCTTTTGATCTTTTCGATCCCACTATACTCTTTAGTCGACTCAAAAGCGGATATTAAACACCTTTATAAACAAAATCTGTGTATATTTGCGCGCCCAGATCTGGTTGATCGAACGTACCAAACACATTTGCAAATTGCAATCTCTGTATGGCTTCAATCACCTTCAAGATTTGATGCAGTAGCAACAGGATCCACAATTCCGATGTGATATTCAATCAGAAATCGGAATTTCGTTGCGATTCAAAGTCGACTTCCCATCAGTGATATGATATTATTGAATCAAAACTTTTAATCATTTGAAAAAGATCTCTCGTTTTCTTAATTAGGAAATGGGGATTCCAAAGATAAGTCTTCAAACAATATTCAACAGAAATTATATGTATTGCTACCACGGATCTGGTTCTGTCAATTAAACTCATTCACAACCTGGAGATACAATATGCGGCCAAGTTTGCGTTTTTAACGATTCCAATGCAATAAACACAACTTCAATATATACTTCTTTCAATCCGCGCCGATGTGGTCTCAATCAGCGATTTCTAATTGCTGTTTGCAAAACGCAACATTATGGATTGACACCCGGAGCTGATTGACCCAATATCAAATCAATTTGCCACGTTGACTTCGATATGCCACAGGAGTTTGACACTTACTACGCTCCGATGCGAAACTGCCAGATCCGACTCAATTTCCAAAATCCTTACGATATCTTCAGAACCGATTTATTTCAAAATGGAGAGGTAGTTTAACTTAAGTCCGCTTACTGATTCCAACTGCAATTTAAATCAATTCTCTGTGTTAACAGCTTGTATCCTCACAGATTTAAACAACGCCAGATTTGACTTCAACACGGAAATCTTGCAATTGAAATTAAAATTAACATATTCCACAACCATTTAAATCGTATACACAGCAAAACATCGCTCTGACTTCCACGATCATCATAAATCAAATGCACAACAAAACAACGCTCTGAAAAGGGTTTATTTCATAGTTTTCTGGGTAATGAAATTTCACACGCACAGGCTCACTACTTCATATTTGTTTCAACATAACGATCTTTGCAATTAAATAAAACACAAACACAACCAATTCAACAATTTCAAAGAAAGGCCAATGCATAATCCTTCCATTATTCTCATCCATAGACTCACATAATGTGAAAGTTGTTCATAAACAAAGTCTCTACTATTAACCAATTACATAACAGAAACGACGTCCATTACAACAACACACAATCTACCTATTCTTCTGAGCTTTTCGCCCCACACTCAAAGACTATACACAAAAATTATATCTCGCCTCTTGCCTTATTGACCTTTTATTATGAGCTAATTCGTCTAACAACGAAATCTTCTAAATCTGGAAGTTTAACAACAATCGCCTATCTATTTGTTCTTGTGCACATCTATTTTAACAAATATTATCTCTAATCTAAATAAGGCAATCACACACTTATTACAATAACAAATTATTTGAGAAGTTTATCCTTTTCGGTAATCTCGAATTTTACTAACAGTCAATGAATTTTACTGTGATTAGCCACAACATGTGGACAAATCTCCACATTGCTGGCTAATGTCATGCTCTTGCATCAGACTCCCGAAGTTTAAATTAACCATGATCTCCTGATCATGCACTTCATGTCTGTCTCCTCCTGGATCACATACTTGATTTGGTAGTCTGTCCTTAGTTACTGCTGTTGTTGTTTGTCCCTCAAGTCTCCATCCTTTATGCTGTAATACCTCATTATCTGTTGCTGTCCTTTTCCAATATTTCGTTGCTATTTTACTCATTCTAATTTTTAGTTTTCCATTCCCTTTACCTGTACCATTTCTTCCAGCCAATCTTCCTTTCTTCTTTTGTCCTGTATTTGTTTTACTGGAATGCTGTAGTATGAGTTTCCATAACTCATCCAATTCTTTGTCCATTTCACTTCCCATGTGCTAAATACTATTCTGCTGCAACTGATTGTGTTCTTGAATTAGAACATCATAATCTCTGTGCCAATAATCTTCCATATACATTTCTGAAATGTACAAATGCCTTTTCCCAGGTTCTTCTTCTGGTTTCTCATTCATGACTTCATCATTCCTTGCTTCAAATTCCAGCACACCTTCCATTAATCTGATATGTTCTTCTTGGTTCAGATTGACTTCACACTGCCCTTTTCCTGCATGTAAATATTCATCAAAATTAATCAACTCAATAAACATAAATGCTTTACCTGGCTTCTTCATCAAAAGATTCAACTTATTCCACAAATCTGCCATTTCATCTAGAATTTCTCTCAAAAGTTCTGCACAATCTGCAATATCTGTCTTTAATCCTTCTTTACTCTGGCTTTCTTCAAGATCAATGATCTTCAATGACTCAGTGTATCCTTTGAATTCAAAAATTCTTTTTCCATCCTCCTTATTCTGCATATGACTATGAGTAGTCATTTCTTCAACAGTCTTCAATAACTGTTTGTCTTTCCTTAAGTCAATGTGACCTGCAAACACACAACAATATTTAGTTTTCAAAATACAATACCTTCCATTTTCTTTTGATGCTTCAAGCACCAATCCTCCATCATAATTCTTTTGGATTTCAGCGGATCCTTCTTGCGGTGACTCGATTTCTCTGAGTCTTCCCTTCTTTAACAAATCAATATGAATTTGTTCAAGTTCCTTGAACTCGTTCATCAGCTTGCCATTCCACCTCTGTTGCAATAGCTTCCACTTTACCCTTTTCTTCAGTCTCCATCTGTATCTTCGGTCTTCGCTTGTCCTTCTTTGTACTGCCAGACCAATTCCTGGTTCTTCATTCTGCTGCCAGCTTCTACACTTTTTCAATTTAATGCCTTCTTCAAATTCACTCTCATGTAGCTGATCATTCCTTCCAAATTTCTGGTTACTTCCATATTCATCTTGCTGAGTTAATATTTATGTCTCCTTCATGCCTCTGAGGACATAACTCCTTTGTTGCTTCTGATCTTTCATCTCACCTTCAAATAATCGCTGCTCAATTTCTTTGATTTCAGCATCATATTTATTAATGTTTTCTTCCACACCTTTTCCTCCATCACGTTCTGTAAGCTTCGTTTCTCCTTTGGGTTCCTCGAGTAATCTTTCCAAGAATTCTATCTCCTTGTGAAATCTCTCCAGCAAATCATCACAATTTCCATTCTCAGCTTCATTCTTTTCTTGGCAATCCTCCTGCGTTGACCTGTTTTCCACATTATCATATTGCAAGCATCTTTCATTAATTCCATTAGACAAATTCATTGGTTTACCTTCTTGTAGTCCCACCATGGAATTGTCTACGTCAACCTCATTTGATTGTTTCTTCCCAAACAAGATTTCATCTATGAACTCCTTCTGTTGCAATAGATCAACGCCTTCTTCCTCTAAAAGGGATTCACCATCATACTTCACCTCAAGAGCTTCATTCCTGGTTGTGACAATTTCATCCGACTGTCCATCATCCTCTGTATATCCTGCAAACATACACAAACTATAAGAATCAAAATCACAAGGCTTCATTGCCTCATCTGCTTCCTTTGTCAACATATCTTCGAATTGTTCTGAACTCTGCCAGTAGTCCATGAGATCTTCAGCTGACCTCTCATTATCCTCTTCCCCCAACATTTCACCTTTTTCTGGTCTGCAAATGGAAACTTCCAATTCTACCTCTGCTTCTCTGAGTTTCTCTGATTCCTCTTGAGCACTCAATATCTGCTCAATCTTTCTCAATTCTTCTACTATCTCTGACTTCACTTGCTGATTTCTCCTTTCTCGTAGCCTTAGCCACTTTACTCTTTTCCTCATGGTCCAAACACTTTTCTGCAGCATCTTCATCAATATTCCAATCTGGAAATCTATCTCAGCTTTCTCTCAGTCAAACTCTTCTTGACTCATCCTCATGCCATTTGCTTTGGCATCTTCCCTTCTGCTGTGGCTTCTTTGTGAACTTCTGCTATGACTATCTGTAGTCATTTTCTGCTCCTCTCTTTCCATGAGCTCCTCGCACCTCTGCAACAGTAAGTCCTCCTTACTGCAATCTTACCTCACTAAGCTCTCCTCACTCAGTCTTTTGGTAAGCACGATCCCCTATCTGGAATATTCTCCTGACCAACACCTTTTCTCTCTCTAGGCTTCTGCAATCTCTCACTCTCTCTTTCGAAGACACTTCAATTGTCCTCTCTGTCCAATCTCTTTTTGGATTCTACAGGTTCACTGCCACTTCTGCTTTTAAGAACGCATCTGGTTCTTCTCTCACAGCTTCTCTTGATTTATATTGCTGCAGTCTTCACTCTTTCTGATGCTGTCACCTGTGTTTTGAATGGATTTCCTCACCGCTGTAATCTGGTACTAAACTTTATTCAGAAAAAAAAAAAAAAAACTTATTCAATTTCAACAGAGCCAAGCTCTGATACCAAAATGACGCAGGGTAATCCCTGCAAACCCAGAATCACACTCACTCAACGCATATAAAATGCATCTCAGCATTTTCCTAAATTAAACCTTCAATACCTGGTTCAGATCTTCATACTTCTGCTATTAACTGAAAATAATTACAGTATTCTGCATTCGATTTAAAACCCCTCAGCGTTTGCATTCAATTCTTAAATCCAAAACTCCTCCATACATATGCGCCTTTTTTTTTCCAGTGTATTAAGCTGTCTCATACAACAACACATCCACATCGCCACCTACACATTTGCCATTTGGTAATCCCAATTTGACCCAACAGCGACAATGAAATTTGAATGAACGGTCCCAATGGGTCTCCAACACCCAATAAACACCCTTTGTTCTTATCAGAACCAAAACTATTTGAATCGACTTTAAAAAAAATAACTTTTGATCTTTCCGATCCCACTATACTCTTTAGTCGACTCAAAAGCAGATATTAAACACCTTTATAAACAAAATCTGTGTATATTTGCGCGCCCAGATCTGGTTGATCGAACGTACCAAACACATTCGCAAATTGCAATCTTTGTATGGCTTCAATCACCTTCAAGATTTGATGCAGTAGCAACAGGATCCACAATTTCGATGTGATATTCAATCAGAAATCGGAATTTCGTTGCGATTCAAAGTCGACTTCCCATCAGTGATATGATATTATTGGAATCAAAACTTTTAATCATTTGGAAAGATCTATGTTCTCTTAATTAGGAAAAAAACACAGATCCAACATAAGTCTTCAAACAATATTCAACAGAAATTATATGTATTGCTACCACGGATCTGGTTCTGTCAATTAAACGCATTCACAACCTGGAGATACAATATGCGGCCAAGTTTGCGTTTTTAACCATTCCAATGTAATAAACACAACTTCAATATATACTTCTTTCAATCTGCGCCGATGTGGTCTCAATCAACGATTTCTAATTGCTGTTTGCAAAATGAAACATTATGGATTGACACCCGGAGCTGATTGACCCAATATCGAATCAATTTGCCACGTTGACTTCGATATGCCACATGAGTTTGACACTTACTACGCTCCGATGTGAAACTGCCAGATCCGACTCAATTTCCAAAATCCTTACGATATCTTCAGAACCGATTTATTTCAAAATGGAGAGGTAGTTTAACTTAAGTCCGCTTACTGATTCCAACCGCAATTTAAATCAATTCTCTGTGTTAACAACTTGTATACTCACAGATTTAAACAACGCCAGATTTGACTTCAACACGGAAATCTTGCAATTGAAATTAAAATAACACAGTCCACAACCATTTAAATCGAATACATAGCAAAACATCGCTCTGACTTCCACGATCATCATAAATCAAATGCACAGCAAAACAACGCTCTGAAAAGGGTTTATTTCATAGTTTTCTGGGTAATGAAATTTCACACGCACAGGCTCACTACTTCAGATTTGTTTCAACATAACGATCTTTGCAATTAAATAAAACACAAACACAACCAATTCAACAATTTCAAAGAAAGGCCAACGCATAATCCTTCCATTATTCTCATCCATAGACTCACATAATGTGAAAGTTGTTCAAAAACAAAGTCTCTGCTATTAACCAATTACATAACAGAAATGACTTCCATTACAACAACACACAGTCTACCTATTCTTCTGAGCTTTTCGCCCCACACTCAAAGACTATACACAAAAAGTATATCTCGCCTCTTGCCTTATCGACCTTTTATTATGAGCTAATTTGTCTAACAACGAAATCTTCTAAATTTGGAAGTTTAACAACAATCGCCTATCTATTTGTTCTTGTGCACATCTATTTTAACAAATTTTATCTCTAATCTAAATAAGGAAATCACACACTTATTACAATAACAAATTATTTGAGAAGTTTATCCTTTTCGGTAATCTCGAATTTTACTAACAGTCAATGAATTTTACTGTGATTAGCCACAACATGTGGACAAATCTCCACATTGCTGGCTAATGTCATGCTCCTGCATCAGGTTTTAAGGGCAGGGGTAACATCTTTTTCTTTCCCTCAAATATTTGACACTTGTGACAGGAGGTCACATACCTTGTTACATCTGAAAACAAAGTAGGCCAGTAAAAACCAACTCTCAGGATTTTTTCTGTAGTAGTCTTCCAGTAGAGATGTCCTCCATAGTCACCTGCATGAAATTCTTCTAAAAAATTTTCAGCTTCTTATTTTGGCGAAAAATTTAATAAAATTCCACTATGATCGTTCCAAAAAAGTACATTGTCTAATATACAAAATATTACTGCCTTTAGCTTTAAGAATCTAGCTTTTGTTCTTGATAATCCAGGAGGAGCTTGTGAGTTTAGTAATACAAATATGATATTTGCATACCATGGTGAGTCTAAAAAGCCTTCACTGATATCTGGAGTCACCATCTCTTCCTGATCATCTACTTGGGCAATAAAATTTACGTCTAGGGCATGAAAATTTGATTCAGCCATGAGTTTGGCTAAAACTTGACCTTTTATAAGTTTAGTGGGTTTTATCTCTATGTCATATTCCAAAATTGTGCAATCCACTTGCCTCTTCTACCATCAGGACCATCCTGAGTTAGAATGTCTTTTACTACTGCATTTGGAACATAGGAAATGATGTGAGAATAAATAATGTACACTCTGAAGTCTTTAATGGCCTTTACCAAAGCTAGGGCATGTTTCTCCATGATATTGTACTTCAAAGTGGAATCTCTAAGTGTTTTGCTAAAGAAAGCTATGGGATGCTCATAGCCCTAGCCATTTTTCTGCAGTAAAACTATAACAATGGTG
Source organism: Pinus albicaulis (assembly GCA_034641835.2). Classification (NCBI taxonomy): domain Eukaryota; kingdom Viridiplantae; phylum Streptophyta; class Pinopsida; order Pinales; family Pinaceae; genus Pinus; species Pinus albicaulis. Next base: position 2,099,755,567 of record CM076575.1, on the reverse strand, counting down.
TGTCTTGAAGTAAAGGAAAAAATGATGAAATCCTTTTTAAAGTCGGGACTTATAAGGACTGGGGTTTTGGTTAAGGCCTGTTTGATAGATTCAAATGATTGTTTGGCCTCAACAGTCCATTTAAGAACTGAATATTTTTTTCAGCATATTATTGAGTTCTCTAATTATTTCAGCTAAATTGGAAATGAATCTTCTTAAAAATTTAATTTTACCTAGAAAATCTTATAACTCTTTTATGTTTCTTGGAGGACTAATGTTAAGAATTGCTTTTATTCTGGCAGGATCTATTCTAATTCCTTCCTTAGATATTATGTGTCCTAGTAACTTACCTTCTTCTAATCCAAATAATGTTTTCTTAGGATTTAGGGAGATGCCAAACTTTCTGCATTTAATAAAGACTTGTCTAAGATGATCTAAGCGTTCATAATCAGTCTTAGAAAATACAATAATGTCCTTTAAGTAAATCCCTAAGAATTCATGAATTTCCTTTGCAAAGGTTATATCCATAGCTCTTTGAAAGTTAGCCCCTACATTCATTAAACCAAAAGGAATTTTTACATACATAAAAGTGCCCCAAGGAGTAGTAAAAGATGTTTTGGCTTGATCCTCTGGTTGGACTAAAATTTGGTTGTACCCTAAAAATCCATCTAAAAGTGAAATCCTAGAAGAACCAACTACCCTTTGTAAAATTTGATCCATATTTGGTAAAGGATAATTATATTTTAAGGATATTTTGTTTAGATTCCTAAAATCAACACATAATCTAATTTCCCCTGTCTTTTTTCTGGTTGGAACTAGATTAGAAACCCAATCAGAATATCTGATTGGTGCAATTCTCTGTGCATCGTATATTCTTTTTATCTCTTTTTCAATCAAAGGCATCAAAACAGGGTTGATCCTTCTTAAATTTTGTTTATAAGGATTCTGGTCTTCTTTTATAGGGATTTTATGATGTATTATACTAGTGTCATAGGATTTTAGGTCCTCATAACTCCAAGCAAAAACATCTTGAAATTTCTTAAAAAGAGAAATATATTTTTCTTTTTCTTGCTGAGGTAAGGATTTGGAAAGTTTGATCATCTTGGATTTTAACTCTATGCCTATGTTACATTCCTCAATATTAGATCTAAGTGGTTCCATTTTGGGTTTTCTAGCAACATTATTTAAGTCAAATATATCTTCTAAAGGAGTTAAGCCTTTTGGTAGGAAATTATCTTTGAGATTTAATAAATCAGATTCATCATCAATTATCTCATCAATTTCTACTTTCTCTAAGTTATCTATATCTGATTGACTAAATTTAGCAGGTCTAGCAAACTTTAAATTATTTACATCTATATTATTCAAATCAATTTCACTATCTAAATCCTGATCTAATGTACAATCTGTGTCTATTTTACAATTCTAAAATTCACCTTCATTATTCATAAAATGGTAAATCTGTTGATCTTGTGAGAAAATTTGCCAATATTTGAGGTTATCTTGAATTATTGGTTTGTGTTTTACTTCTGCAGTATACTTATGATTGGGCTAAAAGGGTAAATTACAGGTACTAGCAAAATTTGCTATGGAGTGTGCTTGTATGTTCTGTTTTCTTGGTATTGCAGAGAAATTACATTCCAACAATTCATCAATCAAATATAACACAATTTCTCTATATCGGCCTAATATAGAATTATAAACATAATATTTTCCATTTATATGTTTTACAATCAACTCTGAATCTCCCATAATTGATATTCTTTTGCCTCCTAAGTTTCTGATATTCTGGAGTCCTAAAATGAGGGCTTCATACTCAACAATATTGTTGCTACATTTAAAATTCAGTCTGAAAGCATGGCCTTCTACATGATTATTTTCCATATTAGTTATCCAAACTCATGCTCCTGCTCCTAGTTTGAGTGATCCATCAAAATCTAGGTGCCATAAAGATTCATGAAAGATATTTTCATTGTTTTGGGTTTTGTTTTTCTCCTTTAGTTCAGTTTTGATTTCATTATCAATTTCAGAGTTACATAAGATGAATGAATATAGGTCAGTAGGTGTAGTGTAAATTGGGTAATTTATTGATTTTTCTGCTCTACTCACCATATATTTCATCAATGTTTCCCTATAGAGTTTCTTTGGTTGGCCAAAAAATGATATGGTTGCATATGACATATCTAATTGTAGAGATCCCTGTAATTTTTCTCACCATGAGCGAGATAATAACATTCCACACTTGGGTGGGATACCAGCTACTATAATGTTCATGAGTATACTTTTACCAGGATATTGAACTAATGTAACACACAAATCTTTAATCAAACATAGGCATTTAACTTTGCTTGAATAAAATGAAAATAATTCTTTGTAAGGCCTTGTGATGTCTAAGTTCAAAGTTTCCATTATTTCTTTTGGCATTAGATTACGTGAAGCTCCTGAATCTAACATTGCATTATGTAAAATTTGGTCATGAATAGTTAAGCTAATGTAAAATGGTGGAACTGCTCCATCTTGGTGTTTTCCATTAAAATCAGGACCAAAAATGAACTCTCGTTGATCATCATTCAAGTTTACTGAGTCTTCTCCATCATTCATGTTTGATGTTTCAGTGATAGTTGTTTTATACAAATCAAGTTTTACCAAATCTGTCAAAGGAATTGGTATTTTCAATTTTGCAATTTCAATTTGCATAATGAATGAGGGTTGTGATTTACTAAGATGAATTAACTCTTCCTTAGCAACTTGAGTTTGAGTAGGTTTGTCTTGTTTTTCTACAGTTATCTTTTCATTTTTTGTTTGAGTTTCTTCTGTCTTACTACTTCTGGTTTTATTTTCAGGAATGTTATAGCATCATTTTTCACCCTCATGTGATTCATGATTGTCTCTTTGGTCTTGGGCACCCATTCCCACAGACTTGAACAAATTTCATAAAAAATAGTGTTAAAAATCCCATAAGCGGGTATGCCCAGACTTTTCCGCGTGTATACGCTAGTCCATACACACTTTTCCGCGTATGCCATTAAAATCATTAAAAATATATATAAAATTCCCTATTTTTGGGCTGGGTTGATGGTTACTCCAGTATTTCAACCACCCCAGCACGTGGCCAACTGTTTCCAACAGATTGAAACTACTTTGAGTGAGTATAAAAGCCCCTCACATGCATGGGCTAAGGGAGAGAGAAATTTATAGACATTATACTTTGTTGGAGCCCCAATTCAAGTCTGATTTCCCGTGCCTCCTGCACTTTCCCAGATTTTTTACAGGAAACCCTTGTTTCCTGGAGATGTTCATCAGTTTATATGTCATCTCGTGTGCACAAGGCTTGAAAGTATCCTAGTGAGGCAAGGGCAGGACAGATCCGGACGACGGTCTGTTCGAAGATCGTGGAAGGATTCAGGTGATCTATCCACTTTTTATTGTTGTACATGCTGTTCATAATGAAGAAGAACCATCTTGTTCCCGAAGTCACGTGTTAATATCTGCTTGCATATGTGAAAAGATTGTTATTTAAGCATTTATTATTGTTTATATGATGTTTCACATGGATTACACTGACATTTAGGAGAAGTATATGCTGTATAACTAGATTTCCGTGCATGTTCTTTCTTGATTTCCAAGTTGAAGAGGAAGAAGGGTTGCTGGGGGTTTGGACCCCGCGGGATCTACATCAAACGTAGGATTACGGGTGAGTTCTACTATCTATGTTATCTAGTTTTTAGCGTACAAGTGTGGTTGTGTGAATCCTTCTTGAATAGCATGCTCTGATCTGTGGAGGTTTTGACACAAACCTCTAGGGAGTTATTTCCCGAAACAAGGAATGGTTTGAGAAGCAGTAGATGTTTTTTCATATTTTGAATTATCAGAAGTTGTTTTAGCAGTGGCAGCTTTTGGATCAACAGTGGATGTTTTGGAATCTAAGTTTGTTGTTTTAGAAGATTTAGTGTTTTTACAGCAACAGATTTTTGTGAATCTTTTGATATTGGGACCACCTCATATGTTATGTCAACAATCTTAGGACTGGGTGAAATTTTAGAGTTGGAAAATTTTTGGGATGAGTTAGAGTTTTGTTTATTTTCCCTAGGGAGAATTTGTAGAACTTTTGTAGTGGGGGCTTCTACTGTTTTCTTGTTTTCTGTTTATGCAGTTTTCTTAGTAGAAGGTTCAGTGTTTTTCTTACTCCTCAGGTTATATTGTTTATGTACTTCATTTATGGAAAAATCATAACCTTGTTTGTAGTCAAATGATTCACCTGAATCTAATTGAAGTTGTTGCATTTGAAATAACTCTCCGTCTTCCTGAGTGAGAAAGATAGTGTTATCATAATTTATACCCATTAGATTTATGATGTCCTCATCATCATCATTTTGTTGAGAACTTTCAGCATATTTCTCTTGAAATGGAGGTCTTATTGTCTGATCAGGTGTTGATTCTTTGGATTTTCCTGTGTTTGTATTTTTCCTAAAGTTGATATTCCTAATTTGCTATTGATTATCCCATTGTGGTCTTCTTTCTATATTGTCTAATCTATCCATCATTCTCTCTAAAGTCTTAACTAATTGATCTATTTTTCCATATGAACTAGATGTTTCTTCTTTTATGGTTACTCTCCTCTCATTCCTTGATCTAGCTTTTCTGGCCAAAATATTTACTTCTACACTAACAGCATCTGTTTGCATTCTTTCTAAAGTTTTAGCATTTCCCTCCCTCAGCTAATAGGCCATGTCTATATCAAATCCACTAGGGAATTTGAGTAGGACAGAATCAAGAGTGGGTTTGATATTAGCTGGGATTGAATTATAAACACTGTTGTATCTAGTGCAATAGTCTTGGACTGTTTCATTAGGAGCTCTTTTCATAGCATCAAATTTAGATAATATTTGGAGTGGATTTTTCTTCTTTTCCCATTTATTCAAAAATAATCTATGAAAGACTGATAAATAAACTATACTACCAGGATTAATACCTTTAAGCCATTTTTTGACTTCCCCTGTTAATGTTTGAGCAAAGAGTCTCATTTGTACATCATAATCATCTATTTCATGAAGTTTGAAATAATCTATCATTTTATTAATATGTTATTGAGCAGGGTAATGAGTAGTAGCGTCAAATTGGGGTATTTTACTTTGGTAATCCTGAGGCATGTCATGTAACTGTGTCAGAAGGACTAGGGGAGCATACCTAGCAGCCATAGCTTGAATTCTAGCTTGGATAGGAGGTAGATTGGAAGTGCTTGGGGCAGAACTGGAAGTAATAGCTGATGCAGTTAAAGAAGTAGTTGATGAAATTTGAATATAAGATGGTGTACTAGAAAATGTGGTGGATGAACTAAACGATGAAGTTGGGGTGCTAGAAAATGAAACTGGAATATATGAAGAACTACTTGGAAATGAGAATGATGTGTTTGAATTTGCAGAAGATAAACTAGTGGATGGAGTGGTGGGGGAAGATAGAAATAGTATTCTAGGTTGTAAGGGTTGTCTAGGGATAAATGGATATGTAGATTGGAGGGTGGTGGAAATTATAGATGATGTGTTGGTAAAAAGAGATGAATCTATAGATTTTATTAGGTTGGTATCTAAATTAGAAATAGAAGGCTTAGATGTATATGCTAATAATTCAGCTAATTCAATAGCTTCATCTATTTCCTTAAGAATAGTAGCATGAACTTCAAATATCTTTGATTCAGAATCTACTGAAACATTTTCCTGCTTTGTTTCAAGAAATGAAATAAAAACAGGATCTATAACAACACTATTTAAGTCGCTTTCTGATTTACTTCAGAATAAATAATGTTCAAAATTCAAGTCAAACTTTATGTCTTGTATACTCACTAACTCTTTTGGCAATTAATTTTCTCTAACTAAGGAAACTTTAGCACCTAAATCTTCTACTCATTTATTCTTTTTTCCAATTCTATCCTGATTGTCTACTATAACAGTAGGTTTAGGATCCGGGTTTGACCCGGTATAGTAGATTTTTCTAGAAGCTAGAATTACAGTTTTTTATACTCGCAACTTATAAAACAGTCTTAAGGTAAAAGGATGATAAAAATAATTTCCTTTAAGACCTATTTTAAGACTGAGGATTGGTTAGTCCCCAGTATGTTATCACTCTAATAATTCTAAAGTTGTGAGGTTTTGATTTAAAATCCAAGAACATTAGAGGTAACCACAGACAAACTTTTAAACTCTAGGATCTAGCCTTCCTAGGGTTCAGAGAGGGCTCTCTCTATAATATTTAACTTTGTTTTAATTAAATGATATTAGGCTAGTTATGATGTGCAAATTGGTTTGGTTTGGTGAGAAAAAATCACTTAATGAGATTGATAGTGATAGATATGTTTATCCATTGGGCTAAGGAGTCAAATTTCAAGTAGACAGAACTAGGATCAAGGTCAAAAAGTCAGATATTTTGAGGGCAAGATAGACAAGTCATTGAAGATCTTGGAAGGCTGATTGGTGAAGTGGTTTGATCTGGATAAAGAGCAACCAAGGATTCTTTGATCCAGATAAGGAAGGAGTAGACAGAGGTCATTTGAAATAGGGAGAAATTAAGTGTTCCTTACTCTGGAATTCAACAGAAAACATAAAAATGATAAATAGTTAAAGACAAGGTGCTTTTAACAAATCCTGTAATGATATTCCTGATTTATCATTCAAATTTAAAATATATATATGGATGCATGTAAAACATAAGAAGATAAACAAAGACAATAGAAAGTACTTAACTTCAATGGCTTCTTACATGAATCCTGAAATATGATGCTAGATGATTTGATCCAGTCTCCTACTTGAACTTGCTACAAAAAGCCATCAAGTACAGAAATATTAACTATAGAAATATTCTGTAATTTATTCCACACTAATACTTCAAAAGATTAAGTATATATACAAAAATGTTTACAAAATATCTTAGAATATTCATAGGAATTTTATAAGGGAAATAAAATATCTTTTACAACAAAATAGTGACAGCTGCTTAACAACTTAGCAAGGTCTCCTATTATCCAAATAAAATAGAAATGTTGTTTTGGATTGGGTGTAGTTGGCTGCCTTGTTGTCTCCAATGCTGGCAAAAGATATTTCAAATATGTTTTGAAATATTATCTTCTTTATCTGATACTCTTTACCTCTGATACACTTTAATCATTGTTTAAACTGCTTTACTGATGTAATTTCTCTTTTGACTGTGTAAAATCAGCAAACTAATTTTATCCTCTTCTCTGTAATTTGACTTTTTACAGTAAGTCAGTGAGTGATTCGCAAGATTCTTCATCAGTAATTTTGATATTTTTTCAGCTTTCTATGTTCTCATTTGCCTCAGTGTACCTAGCAAATGTTGGTTTTATAAAAAATAGGTGTTTTATCTCATGTTGTAGATAAAACAAGTCTTCAAAACTTTTATGTAAAACCTTTCCTGTAGGAATTCCTTGTCCTTATGTTTTCTCTACCTGCTCTTTTGCATGATCTCTTATCTTCTTGTTATAGTCTTCTTGTGGCATAAGCTTATCATTAATAACAAGGATGTTTGGCAAACCTCTTTGCCTCTGTTAGGGTTCATAATTTTTGAATTGATTTTGATAGTCTTGTAAATATGTACATACCTTGCTTTCTGCAATTTGTTTTCCCATATTTGAAAATAATAAAAAATGAAAAGAGGGTAAAGTCCTAAAAGAAATATCAAAGGACTTAGAAAAGAAAATATAAAAAAGAATAAAAAATATACCCCAAAAGAAAAAAGAGATAAGAGTAAGACATGAAAGTGAGCAAGTCAAAATGCCACTACTATTTAATTTTACTGCAAGAATAATGATTATGTGCAGATTGTTCAAATTTCCATAATCCACGATCAATTAAATAGTTTAATATTAACTTTTCATGCTTTGAATTTCATGTTTTAGATAGAGAATAAATATATGTCAAACAGTTTAAACTTGACAAATCAGTAGATAGTTAGAAAATAAATGAGGAGCTCAACAGTGTAATCTGAGCCCTCGGATGAAATAAGGTTAGAATTAGATAGTTTATGCTTGAAAAATAAAAATGGATTTAGGGTTGCAAGCTTAAATGCACCTATGCAAATGAAGTAAAAATATTAGAATAATGATGGGTAAGAACAAATCAGTTGTGCAAGGAATGTAATAAAGCATCATCGGGCAAAAATTACTAATTTTCCGTCCCCCACAATGATCCAGTATTCAAAACCTTCAGTTAAAGAGGCTCAAAGCATTTCTTTGACTTCTATTGGGACCGAACCCAAGGCTTAGTAACTGATTGGTTAAAAAATATTTGATTCCCTTGATAAAAATTCATTTCCTCAGCATATCCACCTTTTTCCAAAAATATAATCCCTTTTCCTAAGTAAAACACCTTTTTTTCTTAGAAAAATTACAATACCCTCTTAATTAATTTCATTTTCATCCAAAAAACACTCAAAAACCCTCAAAATACAATTTATCCTAAGTTTATGTGTAATTATCAAAATGGGATAATTTTATGCTAAAATGCCTATTTTACACTTTACTTAGTTTATTTTTCTGTATTTTCATTCACTTCATTTCATTCCATATTAATTTTTAACATAATGTATTAATCCCCTTACACTACCCCTTCCCGTATATTTATTAAATCCTTTATTTTAAATATCCCAAAAAAAACCCCATTTTTTAACATTAACATATGGTTTTATATTACCCATGTGCTAAATAATCCCCACGCCCCACTGTCGAGCAGCTTCATAATTTAATCCCAATCGTTTGCATGTATGCCCCCAGATCCTACGATCACAACACCATATCGCATTTTTAAAAGCGCAGTCAATAACCATTTCAAACTTTGCAAAATGGGTTGTTTCGAGCCCTTATCTCTCCTCCACGTGGCAACATATCACTAGATCGCATTCGATCCCACAAAACAACTTACTGCCCAAAGCTCGTGCGATATACCACTTTGGTTTTCTGCCCCCGACACCAAAACCGCCCTCCACTCTGATATGACCGCCATTAAATGCATACTCTTTAAACCTAAAACGTTATAAAAACTTCATATTGCACTGTTGAACCCTTTTTTCTACATTATTTTCATATTTATCCTTCCAACTGAGAAACAAAGCCCTGTACACTAGTTTCACACCTAGAGAAACCAGTAAAGCAATTGCATATGTTATTAAGATCATTGGAAGCTTCAGTTCGACTTCCAAAGACTTTCAAATGCCATCAAGAACCTGTCCAACACCTTGAAACCCAGTTAAAGACCAAAATACCTACACAAACAAGTATTATTCATGAAAAACAACATGTTTATCATTTGAAAAGAGTATTTCTGAGAAATTAAGCTTTGTAAAGCCCATGTACCCACAGAAAGACCTTGTATTTGCCCGAAAAGAACAACTTCACTGCAAAAAAAAACTCTGATAAACCTTAGTTTGAATATTGCATTTGGTTTTTAAATTAAATTTGAATATATTAGCCTTTGCAGACCTGGAAAAAACTCATATCCTATCCAGAAATCCTTTGCGATTAATCTCAATCCTTCTATGCCCAATTAAAACCAATGTCTGTCCAATTTATCTGAAAAAAGTAGAGGAAACCCTTGTCTATCATTTCTTGAACCTGTAACAGTCTGAAGAACAGTTTGAAACCAAATTTGAAGGTTTAAATCTATGAAAAATCCAGTTTATGCCTATTTCTGTTTAAGAACCTCTGTTAAAGTCAAAAACACTTCTGTAAACAATTTAAACTTATAGAAGAGTACAAAAAAGTCAAAATACAGAGTTTCAAGTACCCAGAAAGTCTAAAAATGTCTAAATCAAACCCAACAGTAAATTCCAAGACCACAATTGTTGTAAATCCTCTACAACCTCCTATTGTATACATTGAACATACACCCTTAGCAGATGTGGATTATAAAATAGCTGATCTAGTGATAGAATTTAATCTGTTAGACCTCCACTACTGGAGTCTTGAAAAGTCATTAGATCAAGTTGAAGAAGTCCAAATTTGGGAGTCAAACCTACCCAAATATGTTGTTCCACTCACCCATCAATGTCCAGAGGTTATTAGGATGTGTCAGACCTATTATTCTCCTAAAAAAAAAGCAATGGTAAATGCAAATAAAGAATTATTGTTTACAATTACTGCTGAGTCAATAAACCAGATGCTATAGCTCAAACCAGATCCCAGTGCAATTCCTTTATCCATAGAAGCACTCACAAAGCTTTACATTGGTCTTGAATTTCCCAAAAGGTTTCAAATTTTCCAATTATTCATGCCTTTACATGTTGAAATTCCACAAATCAACCCTCCTTACTCTACTTCAAAATTTCCTGAAGGGTCTAGGCATGTCATATCCATGTTGTCATTTATCCTAGGGTATTTTACAGATAATCATACAGATGAGTCAATCCTAGGTTTCTATCTATCTTTGCACCATGAAATCCTCCTTCTATCATTTTCAATTATGTTTAATACATAGTTGATAATATCCATGATCAACTTATCAAATTTCCAACTGAAGGAGTATTTAGGTATACATCCTTTCTTTTCCACATGTTCTTATATTTCCAAGTGGACAAGTTCCCAATAACACTTCAAAAGCTTGATATAGAAGAGAACCCACTCTCAGTCATCTTTTGCACATCTTTGAGCAGAAAAGAGTCCACAGAGTTCAGTTATGTAGAGTTTATAGATTACTTTGTTCACCCATTGATAAACATCTTGAAAAACACAGTACAACCAAGAATCAATGATGAAATAAAGAAAATTCTACAGTTATCAGAGAAAACTAGAACTGGAGATTGGTACTTATATGAGAAATATACAGAGATCAGAGTTTTTGGGTCAAATCTTTTACCCTATAAACTACCTAAGTATGTGCCAATGAAATTTTTTGCCTTGGAGTACATCAGGAAAATCCTAAATTCATATTCTATCAACTTCCTAGTAGTCAAAAAGAAGACCCAATTTAAGTTGAAGAATCAGGTGGGACCTTTTATTTGTAATCACAGAGATGTAGGAACAAAAGCAGAAAAACAATTACTTGAATACAAATTTGAAGAAAGATTCTCATGGAATTATGATCCACGGGGAATGCTAAGCAAAATGAGGGTGAATTGCAAACTAACACCTTATATTCATGAAAAAATACCAGAGATTGAACAATTTGTCAATCAAACAGAATGGCTAGAAAATACTATTGAGCCCCAAAGATGTCCTTTTCTTTCACCAAATTTCACTTCATTTCCTTTTTCCTTTATCAGTTATAGGCTTAAAAGATAAATAGGATTGATTAAAGTCACTTTAAGAATGCATACAATGACTAACTTACTATACTTTCGTGGTTTTGTTGTTGTAGTAATTTTTTACTAGACTTAGCTACAGAATGTAGCCATTATGTAGCTAGTTGCCTATTCCGCAGCTATCTTCATGTTCACGCAGGTTACAGGTGTCACTTAAAGGAAAAACGCATATGGTTGAATTCCAGAACTCACCTACATCATTCCTTGCCCTCTACGAAGTCTGAGCAAAAATTTGCAAGTGGTTATGCACGTGGAGGAAACCCAAACTAAGAAGTAGATTCCTACAAGGACAAGGACTCTACAGATGTCTTCAGCAAAGTACGAGGCCTCCACAAGAGTTCTAATTTGATTTTAATTGAAAAAGACACTTATCCCTATTTCTTCTCCAGGGCAGTTATGTATTTCTCTTATAAGAATAACTTGGGAAACCGAGAGACAATTAGTTAGTTGATGTTTTATTGTTAAGTTACAGTCCAAGACCGTAATACTATGTTTTTGAAGCGTTTTCCTTTAATAAAAGAAGAACAACTTTAATACATGATCTGAAGCAATATTGAAGAGATTCGTGTGCTAATCTGGTGGTAGAGGGCCCCTACTACCCGAGAGGCTCTGTGCATATTGTTTAGATAAGTAACTTTAGCTCTATTTTGTTCCTAATTTAGGCAGTTTTCTGAGCTTTATGTTTTATGCTCACTTACATCGAATGTTACAGCCAGTCTTGTTCTTATGAATTGTTCCAAAATATCACTAACACTGAATGAGATAGAACTGTAGTATTTCAGAGATTAATTGCATTTTAGTTCAGCTATAGTATTTCGGAGGTTAATTGCATATTAGTTCGGTTTTGTTTAATGTATTTTAAGTTTTATTAGCTAGTTGTATTCTAGTTCTGTTACATTAGACTTAAAGGCCTTCATTATTTACAAACTGCTCTTGTTCTTAATCTCTGCTAATACATCATTATCATAGGAACAAGAATTGGTAATGTCATTTTGAAGTCTTGATTGTTCTGCAATTTCTCATAATTTTACAAACTTTCCTTTTTCCAAAACTATTCCAAAAGATTTCTAACCCTTGAATGAGGCTTAATAGTGACATTTTGAGTTGCATAATGGATTAATTTTAGTGTCATAAGTTAATTTAGAGTAGGGTTCCTTACTTATATGTTGCAGATAATATTTTCCAAATGTGTTCCAACAAATTTCTAACCATGGATGAGATTTTCTCTGTGATATTGTAAGTTGTTGTTTACTTAGAAGAACCTCATTGCATTAAACTTACCCTTTTCTCAAGTTGTTCCAACATACTTCTATTGAAATGAATTGGACTGAGTTCATGTTATGAGTTATTTTTCTTGTCAAGTTTTGCAATCTATGAATTAGCATTTTATGTTCTTAGGTGCTATACATAGTTTAGAATAGATTTTGCTCTGTTTTAGTGTGACCAATAACTTCCATTTGCCAACAAATTAGTTCTTTTCCTCTTAGCATAAAAACAGAAAACCAAAAACACTAGAAAAACACTAAACACAACGAAGTAGGAAGCAGATACCTAGGCACATATAGTGCACTTCACTTCAACAGTTTACTAGCCCTGGTTGACAATTTATGACATCAATTTAGGAACACTAAGTTGAGCAGACATTTTGGCACTGTTTCTGGGGAAGTATAACTAGATATCCTTGTTTCTTACCTCCCAAAAAAAATGATATGCGTAGAGAAAGAGACTCAAGGGGTAGATTCATAAGAAGCAGAAGCTTGATTCCTAGAACACTACTTGTGCCACCAAGACCAAGAGGCAGCACACCTCCAACTCAAACCCACATCCCATACTCCACTAATCATAGACTTCCAGAGGACTTAAGACCAGACATTCCATCAGAAAGACCTTCCACTTCATCCACTGAACCTGTCTTAGAAGAAGATTCGAGGACCCCTGCTAGAGACCTAAACTTGTTCACTTCCACAGGAGAACTAACCATGGCAGAAGAAGGAGGAGGGGGAGTCTTTAATGGAGAACATACATTATTTAGAGGAGAAGGAGGTAGAGGTGCAGAAGGAGAAGGAGGTAGAGGTGAAGAAGGAGGCAGAGAAAGAGGTAGAAGGTAAATGGGAAGCTCTTTTGGGTTTCCTATAGTAGATGAAGAAACCAATACAACTATGAAAAACATTTCACCCTCTGTCCTTCCAAACTTTTATGGACTCAAAAGTGAAGATCCTGAAACCTTCCTATTTGAATTTGAAGTCCTATGTAGAACTTATGATTACTTACAAGATGCCCAAAAACTTAAACTATTCCCTTCAACATTGAAAGGAGCAGCATTAAAATGGTTTATGAGTTTGATCAATAGTTCTATTAGGACATGGGAAGACATGAAACATGCATTTCTAGAGAGGTATTTGGATTACTGTATGCCATTCAACCATAAGGAGGAAGTGTTTAAAATGCTACAAAAAGAGGATGAAAATCTGGAAGATTTGTTGGAAAGGTTTAACTATAACATCAAGAGAGAAAAAATGGAAAACTTAGATCAAGATACTTTGAAAGCTCTCTTGTTGAAGACAATTAGGGATGAATGGCTAGATATCCTTAATATGATGGGAAAATGGGATATATCTCAGCTCACATTACCTGAAATGGCTGAATTATGTATCAACCTTTCAAGAGGGAAATCTAAAACTGTAAAAGGACCAAGAGACCCTGCTCTTGCAAGGGCAAGTAAGTCTGCTTCTGGGACAGTAAGTAGGGAAGAAATAGGACATATGCTTGATGAATTCAAATCTGATATTTTAGGGAGTCTTAGTGAACAAATAGACACCCTTAAATTACAAAACAAGCAAAAATTTGAATCTGATGCCTTAGCAATCTTTTGTCCCAAATGTAGAAAGAAGCATGCCTTTAGAGAGTGCCCTTTGGATGCAAAATTAGTAGAGACTTGTGTAATTTGTTCAGAAAAACATGAGACCAAGAGTTGTCCTTCACTTCTTGGTCTTAAAGATGTTTTTCAAGAAGAAACCCCTACAAATTCCATAGAATCTCTCAATTTTGTCTCTAGGAGGCCTTGGCAAGGACCTCAAACACAAAGATTCCATGATTAGCTGTATAATCAACCCCCACCAAATTGGAATTCTTGGCAGCAACCTTGGCCTCAATTCCAAAATCAATTTCAAACTTGGGCACAAGGAGCACAAAATCCCTATGGAAGATACTCTCAGTACTATCAATATCCACCATCCTATCCACCATATCCACATTTCCCTCCTCAACAAAATATTCAACAAAACCCTCAACAGAATCCTCAAAATCCACAACATCAAAATTCACCACTTCCATTACCATTTCCTCAGAAAACAAATCAGTTTCCTACCCAACCCATACCAAACCCCAACAATAAAAATCCTCAGAACACATACATGATAGAAGGCCAACAATTTCCAACCTATTTGATCACTCCTTTAGACCTTAATGATCTTCAACTTAGGTCTGGAAGAATAATTGAAAAGAATAAACCTTCTATAATCATACAAGAGCAAAACAACTCTAAGGAAGATTCTCTACAGGTAAATAAAAGTTTTGAAGAAGACACATCTTTTCAAGACCCGAATATTGAAAAATTGAAACAAAAAGAGCCAATAATTTCAACTCCTATATTAGAGCAGCCATCAACATCCATCTCTACACCTCCCTTTCCAGAAAGATTACAAATTGATAGGGGTGTAGAAAAACAAATTATGGTGCCTAATTATGATTTCCTAGATGAGCTGAGAAATGTTTGTATTAAGATCCCATTATTACAAGATATCAAGGAAATTCCAATTTTAGCAAAAACAATAAAGGAGTTGAGCATGAAAAAAACAGGAAAAAGAATCAAAGAGACAAAGAAAATTCAACTGGCAGGAAAAATAGCAGATATCATGATGGGTAAGATTGCCATTCCAAAGTATCTAGACCCAGGAAATCCAGTTGTTAAAATACACATCAATGGAATTGAGATCCAAAACACACTCATTGATTTAGGAGCAGCAATCAATATCATGAGTAGACAAATCATGGATAAACTGAAACTTCCTAATATTCTCTTTACACCCACATTATTACAATTAGTAGACAGATCTGTGATCAAACCTGATGGGGTAATAGAAGACATTCCAGTGTCCCTAGATTCTTGGGAGTACCCTGTGGATTTCATGATCCTAACTCCTAAGAATAATCTAGGAGGGCATCTTATTATATTAGGAAGACCTTGGTTAGCTACAGCTGATGCTTTCATTAGAAGTTGTAAACTGTGACAGGCATACCTTGATGTGAAATTAACCAAGAATTTACCCCATCTCCTCCAGTTCCATACTTAATGGATGATACTCAATGGGATTATACTAAATAAAATATATAAACTTCTTCTGCCAACTTCAAAATTAGTGAAGACAAACAAGATCCTAACACTGTGAGAAAATTTTGAACTTTCTTCGGAATACAAACATGTAGCCACCAAGAAGAATCCAACATTGAGTTTTTGTCATCAAGGCAGATGTCTCTCTATTCCATGGATAAATTTGGCAGCTCTACAATTGAGATATTTCCAGGCAAAACTTTAAACATAAACAAAAACCTAGAAAAATCTCAACAAGAAGAGCTAGTCAAGATCTTACAGAGACATTCTTCTGCATATGCATGGGAGTACACTGATATGAAAGGGATAAGCCCCAAGACTTGCACTCATCACATCTACATAGAGGAAAATTGTAAACCAATCAGACAACCTCAAAGACGGATGAATCCAAATCTTAGGGAGATTGTTAAATAAGAATTGCAGAAATTGTTGAATGTCAACTTTATCTATCCTATTTCAGATAGTCAGTGGGTTTCTCCTTTGGTAATTGTGCCAAAGAAAAATGGTAAATGGAGGGTATGTATTGACTACCAGGAATTAAACAAAGCTACTATTAAAGATCATTTTCCCTTACCTTTCATAGATCAGGTGTTAGATACATTAGCTGGAAAAAAGTACTTTTCATTTCTAGATGGGTTTAGTGGTTATAACCAAATTCAAGTAGTACTTGAAGATCAAGACAAAACCACATTTACCTGTCCTTGGGGTACCTATGCTTACCGAGTATTGCCATTTGGACTATGCAATGGACCTGCAACATTTCAAAGGGCAGTACTAGGAATCTTTTCATCCAATGCACATCAGTAGAGGTATATATACATGATCATGCCTATGGAAACATTGAAGAAGCCTTAGCAAACCTGAAATTTTTTTAAAGAAGGTGAAGCAAATCTGCAACTAAACATGAGAAGTGTTTTATGACAATACCCAAGGAATATTGGGGCATCACATTTCAGGGGATGGGATTAGAGTTGATGAGTCAAAAGTTGAAGTCATCTCTAACTTATCTATTCCAAGTTGTCAAAAAGATGTTAGGAGTTTTCTAGGATTTACAGGATATTATCGAAGGTTTATAGAAAATTTCACCAAGATAGCATCTCCACTTTTCAAATTACTTACCAAGGACTGTGAATTCAAGTGGAATCTTGATTGCCAGTTAGCCTTTGAGACCCTGAAAACAAAAATCTCTGAAGCACCTATTTTAAAGGGACCTAACTGGAAGTTACCTTTTCATATTTCAACAGATGCCTCAGATACAACTTTAGGAGCAGTATTGGGACAAAAAGACCTGATTCCTTATGCCATCTACTATACAAGTAAAAATTTGACTCCTTCAGAGTTAAATTATACCGGAATCGAAAAAGAGTTCTTACTGGGTTGTTCATGCCAAACAATTTAGACACTATACAAATGTTATTAAACTGTTCACGCGCACGATTTCAATTAAATATCTAATGAACAAATCATTGAACAAAAAGTCATAAGATGGTTATTTTTTACAGAATTTAACATGTCACTATCTCCCAGATAGGTTCGGGAACAAAACACAAGAGCTGATTTCCTATCTAGACTCCAAAACATTAAAGACAATACTCTAGTTGAAGATCAATTCCCTGATGAATATATTTTTGAAATTTCTACTCAAACTCCTTGGTTTGCTGACATTGCTAATTATCTAGTTTCAGGGAAATTTCCTTCAATAATGAATGCAAGAGACAAAATAAAGATCATTTATGACAGTGCAAAATATTCATGGGTTGCTAATGAGTTATACAAAACAGGTCCAGATTTTATCATTAGGAGATGTGTTCGGGAAGATGAGATGCCTGAGATTCTCAAGGCATGTCATGATGAACCTTGTGGCGTACACTTTGATGATAAAAGAACAGCTTATAATATCCTTCATTTAGGATATTATTGGCCATCCCTTTTTAAAGATGCTAAAGAATATGTCAAAAGGTGTGATAGTTGCCAAAGGGTAGGGAAACCTTCTCCTTTAGGTGAGATGCCATTGCAGCTTCAGGTACATATTGAACCTTTTGAAAAATGGGCTTTGGATTTTGTAGGACCTATTAGTCCTCCATCAAGACAAAAGAAATATATATTGGTTTGCACCGATTATGTTACTAAATGGGTAGAGGCTGTGTTTAATATCACATCAATTATCCGTAGAGTCAAAATTTGGATATTTTTGTATCCATTTTGGTGCCCAAGAAATTTTTGCCTGCAGAAGGAGCCTGAACGACATCATCTAGTGGAACAAATGATGGAGAGGTACAATCAGATACTGAAAATCTACTCCCTATCATCCACAAGAAAATGGTCAAGTGGAATCCACTAATAAGGTCATTGAAGGGATCTCAACAAATACTGTTCATTTACATAGAAGAGATTGGGCAGACAGGCTTCCTGAAGCCTTGTGGGCCTATAGAACTACATGGAGAAGCACAACATGTCATACTCCTTATGAAATTGTTAATGGAAAACAAGTTTTGTTTCCCATAGAGTTTCAGATTCAAACTTTTAAAATGGCAGTCTAGCTAGGACTTGATCTAACAGAAGCACAAAAGCATAGATTGGAGTAGATTAATGAATTGGATGAGATCAGACAGGATGCATTTAAGAGAAAAAATATAGTCTAGCAGCAAAGGACTAGACGACATGATAAGTACATTAAGTAAAAGAAATTCAAAGAAGGTGATTTGGCCCTCTTGTTTGATTCAAAGTTCAAATATTTTCAAGGTAAATTCCAAACACATTGGCTTGGGCCATATGAAATTGTGAAATTTTTTGACAATGGAGCAATAAAAATCAAGAAAATAGATGAAGAGAAGGTCACTTTTCTTGTAAATGGTCATAGATTGGAAGTCAGATTACAAGCCACTTTCAAGAGAAGAATTTGTCAAGAGATTTTAGGAAAACAATGATGTGAAGTTAAGGAAGAAGAATTTCTTCTTCTTCATCAAACTTAATCGAATTTTCTCGATTCAAATGCATGAAAAAACAAGAGTAACATGAAAACTAATCTCACCCATTAGCATAGCCGCTGATATTAAAAGATAAAGTGAAAAAATCAGAATTCTCTAACACTTTAGCTTTTCAAATTTGTTCTTTTCTTCTTTGCAAAGAAGTTTATCACAAAATCATGAGGCAGCATCATTTTATATATCATATTCTACTTATGATCCATTTCACCTCCACTGTCTCACTTTATTCATATTTCATTCACTCCATCTTTTCATGTCTCATGCACTCCATCCATCCATTTCATTCAGTCCATTCATCCATACTTCATTCACTCCATTCCATGGTCCACCTCATTTTCATCTCAGATTTTTAAAATTGATCTCTTTCTGCAATTGAGTATTACAAATCATAAGTTGCAGGCCACTTTTCATATTTCATTCCACTTTACATTTATGATCAATTTCATTCCATTATATTTCACTTCACTCATGCTTCATTCCACCATATTTCATGATCCATTTTATTTCATTTCATACAACATTCCATCCACGTTCCAAATCATTTCATTCCATGTTTCAAAGCTTTTTACAGGTATATTCTACAGCCAGACATTCTGCAGCCAGATATTCTGTAGCCAGACAGACATTCTGCAGCCAGATATCATACAGAAAACTATCCAGTAATCACTTGTTCAGCAGCAAATTGATCCTGCACACCTATGTCAACAAGAAAAATCAAAGGGATTATGAATACTGAAGGATCAATGATTGTCAAAGGAAGACAAAGCATATTAAAACCACAAAAATCAAAGGAAAGGCTAAGGTAAAGTTGTGAAATTATTATGATAACAGATTATGAAATTTATAGTATGGTTAAGTCATGTATGTTTCATAAAGTTATTTTGATTATTCGTGTTGATGAAGCCTATTAAGCCTATCATAAAAAAAATAACCTTGGACAAATCCCTTCCATTCTGTCATATCAAATCATCATTTATTAAAACTTAACGGTTAGTACTGAAGTGACCTATTAGGTCACGTCACTAATTTGAAATATTCAGTGATGATTTTGAAATTCTCACGAGATTTTTCTACGGTCTTTTCCTACATGACAGCTCTCAAACTCATTAATTCGTGTGAATCACCCTCACCGTATTTCACTCATCCCATAACCACTTCATGTCATCTTTCCGTAGACAATTCCTGCTGCATAAACAAAGAAGTCATCTTTGGGGTGAAAACAACTCGCTACAGCCATTTTTACCATGAATAGAAGAGCAGTAACGGAGCAGTAAATTGAAGGTTGAGAAAATAATCCATGGGTCTCATTGTAAGGTCCAAACCAGTCGAAACCAAATACTTAGAGGGTTACCCACAAATTAGAGAGATGCTACAGCAGGTTAGGTGGCTACAGTTTTTGGAAAATTTCAATGGTTTTCATAAGGAGTTAACCAATACATTTGCACGGTCATTCAACTGATCAGAAGTTGAAATAGGTGATGTCAAGTTCACTATTACATAATCCTTCATTGTAGAAGAAGCATAATTACAAAGGTAAGGTGAATGATGGTTCAAAAACAAGGAATTTCACAATGAGGCATGGAGGCATATGCTTAAAACACCAGGTATGGATATTTCAGTTTTTAAGAAGGGCATTCCTAGCTCAACACTAAAGAATAAATGACGAAATATGTTGCTCATTTTGCAAAATTTTATAACTTGTGAGGGAAGCTTTGGTACCCTATATTTTTATCACATTCGGCTTATGATGCATTTCCTAGATGAAGAAATCAATTTACCCTTTTTCTTACTTCAGAGCCTAAAGAGAATGGATTCTAATGTCCAAAAGAGGGTTCAATTTTTAGAAACCACCTTGTATCACCATGGCCTAGTTAAAATCATAATTGAGCATCATTTGAGAAAGGTGGGAGACAATTGGGATGAGTTCCTCTTGAGGAATCACTTTGAAGAACCCAAGGAATCTCCATCTGAAGGAAAACTTGCAAGAAGAAGTAGGAGAGGGAAAATTTCCAAATATGTTGAACTTAAAACTGGTAAGTCCATACAAGAGGACAGTGAGGAGATTATCTCTGAGAAATTGGCTGAAATTAAGAAACAACTTAAAAAGGAAAATATAATAAGAAAGTATGCTAAGGAGAGAGGTGAGTGACCATCTAAACTAAGATGAAGCCATAGGCTTAGAGGCATATTGAAGAAGACAGGAGTTAAGCAAACATGCATCATAGACATTGAAGATGAAGAGGAACCAACTGATAGATCTCCTGAGTACCAGTATGAAGAGGACCTTGATGAAGGAACTTTGGAGATAGACCCAGCACAACAACAAATCTATAATTATGTTGAGTCATTAGAAAACAGAGCCTCAAAAAGCAGAGGAAGAACTCCTAGTCCAGCAGGATCTGCAATTGAAGTACTAAGAAGATACAAATATGAATTAGAAGTACTCAATAGGCATATAAAGAATGAAAATGAAATTTTAAGGGAACAAGTCAAACTGAATAGTAACATGAACACAACTCTCTCTCTACAAATGGAAAAATTGTACAAGGCTAGTGAAAAGTTGAAGAAGAAAAACAAAAAGTTGAGTAGGGCACTTATAAATTTGAGATTAAAGTTGGTCATAAGGAAACCTAGCATGCCATTTAAAACCAAGCAAAGCAAAAAAAGGAGGTTAGATGTACTAGTAGAATTTTGAGAATACATGGATTGATTGCATGAGGACATGCAAAAGTTTTGCAGTGGGGGTATGTTGAGCCTCAAAGATGTCCTTTTCTTTCACTAAATTTCACTTCATTTCCTTTGTCCTTTATCAGTTATAGGCTTAAAAGATCAATAGTATTGATTAAAGTCACTTTAATAATGCATACAATGACTGACTTAATATACTTTTCGTGATTACTATACTTTATGATTAAACCCGAAGAACACACCTCTCTTTCTATAAACTATCTCAACCCTGTGATGTGATTCTCTTTAATTTACATAATGACTGACTTACCATACTTTCGTGGTTTTGTTGTTGTAGTACCTTATTAGACTTAGCCACAGTAACGTGCACCATTTCCGTAGCCAGTCGCCTATTCCGCAACATCTCTTCATGTTTATTGGTGTTTCAAAGGTCACTTAAAGGAAAATGCATATGGCCTAACTTAACTCACCTACATCATTCCTTGCCCTCTACGAAGTCTGAGAAAAAATCTGCAAGTGGTTATGCACGTGGAGGAAACCCAAACTAAGAAGTAGATTCCTACTAGGACAAGGACTCTACAGATGTCTTCAGCAAAGTATGAGGCCTCCACAAGAGTTCTAATTTGATTTTAATTGAAAAATACACTTATCCCTATTTCTTCTCTAGGGAAGTTATGTATTTCTCTTATAATAATAACTCGGAAAACTAAGAGACAGTTAGTTAGTTGATGTTTTATTGTTAAGTTGTCCAAGACTGTAATACTCTTTTTTTGAAGCGTTTTCCTTTAATGAAATAAGAAAAACTTTAATACATGATCTGAAGCAATCTTGAGGAGATTCGTGTGCTAATCTGGTGGTAGAGGGCCCCTACTGCCTGAGAGGTTCTGTGCATATTGTTTAGATAAGTAAATTTAGCTCTGTTTCGTTCCTAATTTAGGAAGTTTTCTGAACTTTATGTTTTATGCTCACTTACATCGAATGTTACAGCAAGTCTTGTTCTTATGAATTTTTCCAAAATACCACTAACACTGAATGAGATAGAGCTGTAGTATTTCAGAGATTAATTTCATTTTAGTTCAGTTGTAGTATTTCGGAGGTTAATTGCATATTAGTTCGGTTCTGTTTAATGTATTTTAAGTTTTATTAGCTAGTTGTATTCTAGTTCTGTTAAATTAGACTTAAAGGCCTTCATTATTTACAAACTGCTCTTGTTCGTAATCTCTACTAATACATCATTGTCATAGGAACAAGAATTGGTAATGTCATTTTGAAGTCTTGACTATTCTGCAATTTCTCATAATTTTACAAACTGCATTTTTCCAAAAATATTCCAAAAGATTTCTAACCCTTGAATGAGGCTTAATAGTGACATTTTGAGTTGCAGAATGGATTAATTTTAGTGTCATAAGTTAATTTAGGGTAGGGTTCCTTACTATGTTGCAGATAATCTTTTCCAAATGTGTTCCAACAAATTTCTAACCATGGATGAGATTTTCTCTGTGATATTGTAAGTTGTTGTTTACTTAGAAGAACCTCATTGCATTAAACTTATCCTTTTCTCAAGTTGTTCCAACATAATTCTAATGAAATGAATTGGAATGAGTTCATGTTATGAGTTATTTTTCTTGTCAAGTTTTGCAATTTGTGAATTAGCATTTTTTGTTCCTAGGTGCTATACATAGTTTAGAATAGATTTTGCTCTGTTTTAGTGTAACCAATAACTTCTCTTTGCCAACAACTTAGTTCTTTTCCTCTTAGCATAAAAACACAAAACCAAAAACACTAGAAAAACACTAAACACAATGAAGTAGGAAGCAGATACCTAGGCACATATAGTGCACTTCACTTCAACAGTTTACTAGCCCTGGTTGACAATTTATGACATCAATTTAGGAACATTAAGTTGAGCAGACAAATACCTTGGTAGAAGCAGTTAAATAGGGTGAAACAAGTCACACCTTGCAAACTGTAATTCAAGGAGAGAAATCTACTAAGAGAGTCAGGTAAGAAGGTACCTACACTAGTGAAACAACAACTAAGACTAGGTCTAAACTCAGATACAATAAAAATCCTAAGATTAATCCAGTTTATAAAGAAAAAGTGACCATAGAAGTGGAAGATACAGATGTTCCAGAGACAAACACAGATGGTGCTATATTCATTACAAATGAGCTAGCCACAAAGATTCTAAATGAAGAACATCCTGATAATTCAAAAATACAGGTAATAGAGAAGTAGTAGAGTATGGAGGCAGCCTCCTCACGGCCAATAGAAGATAAAGATCTTGAAATCGGGGAGAAATATAAGTAGATAAAGACAAAAAATGAAGAAGTAAAAAATGAGATCTATTCTCAGCATTTGAAACAAACACCAGGTATCCATAATAGACTTCTATCAGCTTTTGATTATTCAAATAAGAAGTTGATTATGTCAGTACTTCAACCAACAATTAAAACTCCTAAGATAGTTTCAGATTACAAAAAAGTTGATCTTGAAGTGCCAACAGAAAGTATCCATGCACTAGATCAAATTGAATTTCACATGAAAACTTCTGAGATGCTATATTCTACCATAACTACAAAGGCCATGAGTGTCCAAAAACTTCAGAACACAATAATAAATATGAGAAATCAAATGAAAGTTGACAAGGCTTCCTCATATGCTAAATATCTTAGGATTGAGTCTTTAGAAGAGTTGGTTATTCAAGTAGCATATGATCCTGCCAATGTCAAAGCTACAGAAGAATTGGTGAAGAAAAAGAATGTTGATATTGAAGCACTGAGGAAACAGCTCAAGCTTCCACCAACTGAACATCCACAAGCCAAAGAAATAGTGCAGGAGGGAAGCCAAAAAGATGATATGATGAACATAATTTTACAATTGACAACACAGATAAAAGAGATGGAAATCCAAATGGACAAGCTTGTCTATGAAAGAGAAATTACAAAATCATAGGAAGCTCCTACAGTAATTCCCATGGTTACTACAGTTGTGCCTTCAACTCTGGTAGAATATTTGGCACCAAAATTACCACTGGCCACTGCAGTGCCAGTGGCATATTCTACTACCTCAACTACAAAATCATCCACATCAACAGTGCAACCAACAGATGAAGCCGACAAGCTTATCAAACCCATCGAGGAAATGACACTTCAAACCAATGAGATCAATAGGTCGAAGAAAGTAATTGAAAATATTGAAGATACTAAGAAGCTAGCCCAAATCAATGCTAAAACTCATGAACACAGGGCTAACAGGTTAAATATTGAGTTGAAGAATCTACAAAAGGATTTAACCTTGAAAGAGCCAATGTCTTATGTAAAAATAAACTATGGAGTAAAATCATTGAATCCATCAATGATGTTTGGCCATCAATCCAAGTAATTTATGAGAAAAAATATTCACTGAAGGCAGCACAAGAAGAAATTCATAAAACAAAGGAGGAACTAGGTGCCAAACCTAAACAGGCCCTAGAATTAATCAAATTTCTTAACAACAAGAACAAGAAAGAACTTGAGGAAATAGAAATTACTGATAGAAAAAAGACAATCCTTGAAATAAGGAAAGTCATTTAAAAGAAGAATTTAATGAAGCAGTTAGAAGAAAAATGTGAAAACATGAACATAGACATAACCAAGTTTATGGTTAAGTTTGAGATCTTGAGGCAAAGAGGTTTGCCTAATATCCTGGTTACTAATGATAAACTCATGTCAATCAACTACGGAGTAAAATCATTGAATCCATCAATGATGTTTGGCCATCAATCAAAGTAATTTATGAGCAAAAATATTTACTGAAGGCAGCACAAGAAGAAATTCAGAAAGCAAAGGAGGAACTAGGTGCTAAACCTGAACAGGACCTAGAATTAATCAAAATTCTTAACAGCAAGAACAAGCAAGAACTTAAGGAAATAGAAATTATTGATAGAACAGAGACAATCCTTGAAATAAGCAGAGTCATTTCAAAGAAGAATTTAATGAAGCAATTAGAAGAAAAATGTGAAAACATGAACATAGCCATAGCCAAGTTTATGGTTAAGTTTGAGATCTTGAGGCAAAGAGGTTTGCCTAATATCCTGGTTATTAATGATAAACTCATGCCACAAGAAGACTATAACAAGAAGATAAGAGATCATGCAAAAGAGCAGGTGGACAAAACAGAAGGACAAGGAATTCCTACAGGGAAGGTTTTACATAGAAGTTTTGAAGACTTGTTTTATCTACAGCATGAGATAAAACACTTATTTTTTATAAAACCAACATTTTCTAGGTACACTGAAGAATTTGAGAACTTTAGGAAGCTAAAAAAGATCAAAATTCCTGATGAATAATCTTGGGAATCACTCACTGACTTACTGTAAAAGTAAAAATGAAGAGAAGAAGATAAAAATAGTTTGTTGATTTTTCACAGTCAAAACAGAATTTTACAGTAGTAAGGTAGTTTTAACAGTGATTAAAGTGTATGATAGGTAAAGAGTATCAGATAAGAAGATAATGTTTCAAAACAGATTCGAAATATCATTGCCAGCAAAGAAGACACCAAGGCAGACAGCTACACCCAATCCAAAACAACACTTCTATTTTATTTGGATAAATAGGAAAGCTTGCTAAGCTATTAAGCAGCTATCCCTATTTTGTTATAAAAGATGTTTCATTTTCCTTAGAAAATTCCTAGGAGTATTCTAGGATATTTTGTAAACATTTTTGTATATATACTTCATCTTTTGAAGTATTATTGTGGAATAAATTGTTGAAGATTTCTATAGTCAATATTTATGTACTTGAAGGATTTTTGTAACAAGTTCGAGTAGCAGACTGGATCAAATCATCTAGCATCATATTTCAGGATTCATGTGATGAGCCATTGAATTGAAGTGCTTTCTACCATATTTGTTTATCTTCTTATGTTTACATGCATCCATATATGTGTTCTAAATTTGAATGATAAATCAGGAGTATTATTACAGGATTTGTTAAAAGAACCCTGTCTTTAATTTTTTATCATTTCTATGTTTTTTGCGTATTTCTAGAGTAGGGAACCCTTAATTTCTCCCTCTTTCGAATGACCTTTGTCTACTCCTTCCTTATCTGGATTAAAGAATCCTTCATTGCTCTTTATCCTGATCAAACCACTTCACCAATCAGCCTTCCAAGATCTCCAATGACTTGTCTATCTTGCCCTGAAAATATTGGACTTATTGACCTTGATCCTAGTTTTTTCTGCTTGAATTTTGACTCCTTAGCCCAATGGACAAACAGATCTATCACTATCCATCTCACTAAGTGATTTTTTCTCACCAAACCAAACCAATTTTCACAATCATAACTAGCCTAATATCTTATAATCAAAACAAAGTTAAATTTTAAAGAGAGAGCCCTCTCTGAACCCTAGGAAGGCTAGATCCTAGAGTTTAAAAGTTGGTATGTGGTTACCTCCAATGTTCTTAGACTTTAAACTAAAATCTCACAACTTTAGAATTATTAGAGGGATAACATACTTGCGACTCCACTGGGGACTTAAACAATCCTCAGTCTTAAAATAGGTCTTAAAGAAATCATTTTTATTATCTTTTTTCCTTTAAGATTGTTTTAAAAGTTGTGAGTATAAAAAATTGTAATTCTGGCTTCCAGAAAAATCTACTATACCAGGTCAAACCCGGATCCTAAACCTACTGTTATAGTAGACAATCCGGACAGAATTGGAAAAAATAATAAAAAAGTAGAAGATTTAGGTGATAAATTTCCCTTAGTTAGAGAAAATTCATTACCAAAAGAGTTAGTGAGTATACAAGACATAGAGTTTGACCTGAATTTTGAACATTCTTTATTTAGAAGTAGATCGGAAAGTGACCTAAAAAGTGTTGTTATAGATCCTGTTTTAATTTCATTTCTTGAAACAAAGCAAAAAAATATTACAGTAGATTCTGAATCAAAGATATTTAAAGCTCATGATAAACTTGAAGAAATAAATGTTACCATTCTTCAGGAAATAAATGAAGCTATTGAATTAGCTGAATTATTAGCATACACATCTAAGCCTTCTATTTCTCATTTAGATACCACTACATCATCTATAATTTCCACTACCATCCAATCTACAGATCCATTTATCCCTAGACAGACTTTACAACCTAGAATACTATTTCCATATTCGCCCACATCAACATCATCCATTAGTTTATATTTTGCAAATTTAAAGACATCATTCTCATTTCCAAGTAGTTCTTCTTATATTCCAGTTTCATTTTCTAGCACCCCAACTTTATCCTTTAGTTCATCCACCACTTTTTCTAGTTCACCATCTTATATTCCAGTTTCATCAGCCACTTCTTTAGCTGTATCAACTAGTACTTCCAGTTCAACCCCAAGCACTTCCAATCTACCTCCTAGCCAAGCTGGAATTCAAGCTATGGCTGCTAGGTATGCTCCCTTAGTTCTTCCAGCACAACTACATGACATGCCTCAGGATTACCAAAGTAAGATACCCCAATTTGATGCTACTACTCAATACACTTCCCAACAACATATTAATAAAATGACAGATTACTTTGAGCTTCATGAAATAGATGATTTTGACGTACAAATGAGACTCTTTGCACAAACATTAACAGGGGAAGTTAAAAAATGGTTTAAAGGTATTGATGCTAGTAGTATAGTTGATTTATCAGTATTTCATAGATTATTTTTGAATAAATTGTAAAAGAAGAAAAATCCACTCCAAATATTATCTGAATCTGATGCCATGAAAAGAGATTCTAATGAAACAATCCAATACTACTACACAAGATACAATAGTGTTTATAACTCAATCCCAACTAATCTCAAACCCACTCCTGATTTTTTCCTACTCAAATTACCTGATGGATTTGACACAGACATGGCATATTAACTGAGGGAGAGAAATTCTGAAACTTTAGAAAGAATGCAAACAAATGTTGTTAGTGTGGAAGTAAATATTTTGGCCAAAAAATATAGATTAAGGAATGAGAGGAGAGTAACCATAAAAGAAGAAACATCTAGTTCAAATGGAAAAATAGATCAATTATCTAAGACTTTAGAGAGAATGATGGATAGATTAGACAATATAGAAAGGAGACCTCAATGGGATAATCAAAAGTAAATTAGGAATCCCAACTTCAGGAAAAATACAAACTCAGGAAAATCTAAAGAATCAACCCCTGATCAGACAATAAGACCCCCATTTCAAGAGAACTATGCTGAAAGTTCTCAACAGAATGATGATGATGAGCATACCATAAATCTAATGGGAATAGATGATAATAACACTATATTTCTCACTCAGGAAGATCAAGAGCTATTTGAACTCCAACAACTTCAATTAGATTCAGGTGAATCATTTGACTACAAACAAGGTTATGATTTTTCCATAAACGAAGTACATAAGCAATATAACCATAGGAGTAAGAAAATAACTGAACCTTCTACTAAGAAAACTGAACAAATTGAAAATAAGAAAATAGTAGAAGCCCCCACAAAAAAATTTCTGCAAATTCTCCCTAGGGAAAATAAGAAAAAATCTAATTCATCCCAAAAAATTTCTAACTCCAAAATTTCACCCAGTCTCAAGATTGTTGAAATAACAGATGAGGTTGTCCCAACATCAATAGATTCACAAAAATCTGTTGCTGTGAAAACACCTAATTCTGTTAAAACAACAAACTTAGAGTCCAAAACATCCACTGCTTATCCAAAATTAGCAGATCCAAAAGCTGCCACTGCAAAAACAGCTTCTGATAATTCAAAATATGAAAAAACATCTACTGCTTCTCAAACCATTCTTGAAAAGAAAACTAGGAGCAGTAAAACACAAGAAACTCAAACATAAAATGAAAATATAATTGTATAAAAACAAGATGAACCCACTCAAACTACAGTTACTAAGGAAAAGTTAATTCAAATTAGTAAATCACAACCCTCATTCAATATACAAACTGAAATTGCAAAGTTAAAAATACCAATTCCTTTGAAAAAATTGGTAAAACATGATTTTTATAAAACAACTATCACTAAAACATTAAACATGAATGATGGAGAAGACTCGGTAAACTTGAATGATGATTAACCAGAGTTGATTTTTGGCCATGTTGTTAATGGAAAGCATCAAGATGTAGCAGTTCCACCATTTTACATCAGCTTAACTATTTGTTGGCTCGAGGGGTCCTGACCCAGGTTCGGAGGTTAAGGTTTGCCAACAAACCCCTATACTATTGGCCCTTTTGGCAGTGACCTGCTTGTGCAGGCCAAAGTCTCACCCGAAGCAGTATGGGAGGGTGTTGGAACTAGGTTTCCACACCCTGGGAGAGAGTAGGTAAGTCAAGCCAATTCACAGCTATCAGATCTATATAGCCAGAGGTCGTTCGTGGGAGTTTCAATAAATAACCAGAATACAGTTTATCAGATCTAAATAACAGGCTCGCATCCATGTGCGTACTATCAGCTATAGTTACAGAACAATATATTCACAACAGATTAACAGATCACAGATACATTTACCATAAACATAGACAGTTCGTAGCTACTAACAGATACATCATCATATAACTCAAGTCTGCATCAACCATAATAGGACAGATCCAGATAACATCATATATCCACAATACTTCCGCACATCTATATCATTACCCAAAATCCTCTTACATTCCCAAATTACCTCCTGTGCACACAGCCATAGGGGTCCGCACATAGCAGGACAGAGGATCTCCATGCACACAGCCAGCAGGAGTCCTAACCCAAATAACCCTACCACAGATCTAACAATTCATACTTCGCATCAATCTCTATTCATTCCTATTTATGACTCAAAAAAGGTTCATCTATTTATAGCGGTTTAGCCTACGCATCCAATGGTCTGCAAACCATGGTTTGCAGACTCTTGGTCTACCCTTGACCCATTTACAATGCGTTAGGGGCTTTGACCCACCCCAAAACCCCTGCGTTAGACTAAAAAATACAAAATTATACAAAAATGGACAAAATTCATAGCCTTTAGGAGACCCTGCTCCAAAAGTCCCCCAACACAATCGTGTGACTCATCCAGAGTCACTGTGCCAGTGGGGCTTCAACCTACACTTGCAATACTCTGATCACCTCGGCTAACGGAGGCAGCACGCCTTTGCTTTGGAAAACTGCATTCTGTGCAATGTCGACCAAGTTCTCTAACAACGGTCCTTCAGTCGTGGTAGTGACACTCTCCAAAGTTTGGTTCAGCTGCTTGATAGCAACATTTGCATCCTGTGAAAGTTTGAGAGCTTCATTAGCCCACGGCCTCAGTCGGTTGCCAATGATCTTCTTCTTTTGCCAAAGGTCATCAATATCTTCTTGGAGCGCTTGGATGGTGCGCAGTCGTTGCAAGCGCTAAGCAGGTACCAGAGTGGGCAAGGTGGCTTTGATTGTATCGAACTCTTCTTCTTCTCATCGCAAGTCCTAGTTTATCCCTCGCAAGATTGGATCACGTTGGACCTTAGTCCATAGTTGCATGGCGGTCTCTAGTAGATGGGATCCCTATGCGATCTGCCCTGTGATGACATTCATAGCTATGGTGACCAGCGCAGTTCACTGGGCCCGGACCTCCAGAGGTGTTTCGGGCTATAAATTGGCCTACAGATCTATGATCTACTGCTCCATGCGTGTCTTGACAACCTAAACTTCATTCCAGGAGGCTTTGAGTGTTGTGACCAGTCTTTCTACTTTTTCCTGAGGGGTGTTTGATGTCGGGATCTCTACGGGAACATCTGCGCAAAGTCGGCAAATCATGTCTTCAAGTTCTGTGTGCTTCACGATGCTGAGGCACACCTCAGCATTCTTTTCAAGGATGGCTTGTTCAGCAACTCCGAGTTGTTGGTGCACTTATTGGTCTCGATGGTGGATTTCCTGAAGTACAGCGGTGTGGAGACCCTACAGGGCCTCATGGGGGATCCGAGCTAAGTTCAGCTAGACTTCTGTACTGGCCTGGACTTGAAGTCCCAGGTCAGGTGGACTGAGCACCAGAACTGCACCAGGGAGGGAACAGAGGCGGCGGAGGGTGGGTGTACCGGGGTCGCACTAATCTGCAATGTGTTTGTCTTTAATTGTAGTGCTTGTAGCTCAGCCTGAATTGTGTCGACCGCACCTCGTTGTTTTTCTTCTAAGGCGGCCCATCTGTCCTCCACGGCCAGAGTGACTGCATCAGCGATTTTTTCCAGGTCTCCATCAGTCAATGTGACTGTTTTGTCCCATTCTGCTCGCTGATATCACTGCTTTTTTTAGGACATTCTGACCGGCTCGCTTCTGTGCTTCACGCCACGAGGGGAGGTAGGTCCACCTGCATCTAAACCTTCTGTACCTAAACTGTTCTATGAGTCCATCTAGGTCTCCGCCTCGACGTCCTTCTGTTGTTGTGCATCCTTTTGGGTGGCCGCACCGGTGTCTTGTCTGGTACTCTTGGGCGTACCTCTGATATCTGGGACGACAACAGGGGGGTTGATTTGGGATGTGCTAGTGCTTCCCACGCCCTTCGCACCAGTTTTGAAGCCAATTTTCCCATTACGGGGCCAGAGGGCAATGGCATTGTCGATTTCTCTGTCCATCACCATGTAAGGAAGCGAATTCAAGGCTTTCTCCTTGTGCGCTCTAATCTGAACATTGTGTAGAGTGACCTAAAAGGAGGAAATTCCCTTGTATCTGTCGTACACGGTAGGGGAAAACCGTGGTCGGGAGTTAATAGTTGCGACCACGCTACTTTGAAAGAGGACCCAGAACACCTATTTGTCCTCAAGACATTGCAAATATGTGGAATCCCATAAGTGTGCATAGCGAGCCCCTTCGCACATGTCTGGGGTAATCTCAGGGAGGATTGACTCTGCAGGAGATTCCCAGGAAACCAATGCTATAAGAAACAACAAACAAGAGTAACAAAAAGTGCGGCCCTGCTCCTAGGACTCACAAACGTTAGTTAGAAACTCATCGCACAAATACTGTGCCCAGTTAAAACATACCCCTTTCGCACATTGGCCGGCTAACTGAATGACATAGGCTAGAACAAAGTTGACCTGACGCTTCCTCATCATTTTACATGCTAACAGCATGGTGCCCAACTACGTACCTTGGTCGCTTATGGTATTGATAAACTCACGATTATTACGGTCCACATGATACTTTTGGCACACGAACTCAGCAGTCTCCCCCTCATATTTCTTAAGCACGCGCTCCAGGGGGCTCAGTCCGCTCATGGGGAGACCAGTAATCTAATGCATGAGTGCAGAATCAATGGGGATCTTGTCCTGGATCCACAAGCAACCGTCATGAATTAGCGGGAGCAATTGTCGTGCGAGCTGATCCGTTACATTGTAGTGTCCAAAGTGGGGCATCCTGAGCAGATTTAGGAGCCCGGACCCCGCCAAACCACGTACCTAGCATTGGGGGAAAACTTTGACCCCATTGGTGCCATGAACTGTATCAAAGTATAACTCAGGTGCTAGCTTAGGGAAGGCCTCAAAGTTGGCCAAATCATGATCATCGAACTTAACTTCATGAAGGCATCCAAAAGGTTCACCTATGACGAGGACCTCCCCTGGGGTTAGCGGCATATGTAGGTAGGTGATCAAGCCATCGAGGTTCTTTGGCATGCACATTGATGTCCTGCATGAGCGAATGAAGGGGGGCATCCAGTTGATTGGCTCAATGGGCTGGTCCTCCTCCTGAGTAGCCCGCAGGGAGGTACGGGGCTTCCTTGCGACCCATTTCGTAGGCTTCGGGGGCTTGCCTGAGCCCTGAGCCTTTTCTTTTCCTTTCTTGGTGGTGAGGCTGGGTGTGGAGAGGATCTCTTTGACTTCGGGTTCGACTTCCACCACTTCCTTAGTGTCTTGTTCCACTAAGGTTACTGGCTCTGAGAGTTCGGCGGGGTTTGTGGCCGTCATTCTGGCGTAAAATATGAACTTAGTATTGCTACTGTCAGAGGGGGAAGGCTTCTCAGACATGAATGAGATTCTAGAGGCACAAAACTTCTTACAGCACAACCTCATCCAGGACAACCAAGTTAAGTACAAGCTATTCGAGCAATACGAAACCTGTGTCTAATCTATCTCACCTATTTTATAGCCTTGGGGACTGCCCAATGGTAGGGTAGAATTTGCGTGGGACTTACCATCCAAGTAAACGGTAAAAAATTTCCCAAAATCGCCGCATTAAATGTCATCTGACCACTCCATCCAATGATAATTTTCTATTTTTACCTGATTTGACTATTTCAATGGCTAGTTTTTGCACCCAGGGTGCGCTCAGCGTACCCCTGCAATCCCAAGCGATTCCTGAAGTATCCTCATGAAATATCACTACCCCATCGGAGGAAGTGAGAATATGTGCAGTGACCATCCTTTTCCTAAGTTGCTCAAAGCTATTTTGGTGCACGTCATCCCAATTGAGTGAAATATCTTGCTTAAGCAGTGTTTTCAAAAGTGCAGTGATTAGACTAGACTTTCTGTAGTAGCCCATATTTCCCAGGATCGCACACAGCAGCTTCATAGTCGTAGGCTTTACCTGTGTGACTGGTGTGATGAGCGTATTACCGATTTCCTCCCTCACCCTCTGCATATGATAAGGTCGTTGTTTTTTCGATCGCGCATCTGAGTTGAGAGTGACGTGCATACCGCCCAAGTCCTTCGTGATCTCCTTAGGTCCTGAAAACTAATCTTGATACTCCATGATCAGTCCCGCAGTCTTGCCTACTGTCCCATCATCCCAGCAAGTCCCAATTGTAGCCCGCTTGAGTTGTATTGTCGTATTCGTGTTAGCGCTTCGTGGTTTTAATGGTTTCATACCATCCACCTTATGTATCGGAGGTCCCGCAACTGTGCGTTCCCCTCCTAATGCTATGATCGAGACCTTGCATGCACCTGCGTCGTAATCTTCCATGGTGGTCTTGTGGAACTCGACATTACCTAGAATCTGTGTTTCCCATGTGGGTCCTTCTCTTACTGCGTCGGGGCTGGATTCAACGGTTTCGATAATCTGCAGAGCTTCCTCAAGCACCTCCAATCCTCTCGTTAACCCAAATGTTCCCAAGAATTCGTCTCTTAGGTTTTTCCACTGGTGGGTTCACTGATATAGCTCCGCATCGAGATACCAGGCAGCAGGAATCGATCCTAAGGCATGAACAAACAAGTGAACCCATTCTTCTATAGTACGATCGGACCATCACTTCATTCAAGCGAACAAATGTTCACGCAGATTTCTTGGGCCCTAGAACCACTTCATGCGCACATCGGTCGGAGGTTCAAAACGTAGTACCATCATATCCCGACATTCCTCCCATTCCTGGAACACCCCCTTATGTGTGTCCCACCATTTCGCAGGCGTTGCACGCATAGCTAGGTTAAGAGCCCATAGCCTTCGTCCTCTGGGAACCTCAGCTTCGAAGGTTCGTAAAAATTCCCTTATACTACTAGAGCCATCAAAGCAGGGTAATTCTCTTACCTTGGAAGATCTAGACTGGAAGTCCCTAGTAATTCGTAGGCAGCGCAGTGTAGAGATTTCCTGTAGTCGGTTTTTCCAATTTTCTTATTCTTCGTTGGAGTCAGAGAAGCATTCGTTGTCCTTCTCCCAGCAAGGCATACCTTCGGGTGTAGGGTTAAACCAATCTTCGTCCTTCGCAGTTAACTTATAGATGTGATCCATCCCTTCTTCCTCACGCACTAGCTCGGTGTACCTTTCTCCTTCTACAGGGTCTAATGGTACGATCACCCGTGTTCCCTCACTTTCAAACACCATGCTTCGTTTCTTCAGGTTGATAATTCCACCCATATCAATTTCCCAATCCAATCCTGAGAGTGATGGGTAAGGGTCCACATATTCTACAATCTTAATGACTTCAAAGTCAGCTCGTACCCTAGCCTTGACGATATCTACTACCATCTTTGACAATCTCCCCAATGGTATGATCTTTTGTTGATTATCCATGCACATTTGGATAGTAGACCATTCCAACTTAGGTTCACCCATTCGTTGCCAAGTTTGTTTATGTAGTACATTTGCATCTGATCCTAGGTCTAGAATTACCTAGTCCATTTCATCATCACCAATCTGTGCAGTTAATTGCATCTCTCGACTAGTGCATCTCTTATTCTCATGAAGTTTGTGCACATCCTTAATCTTCGTGACTGGGTCTGCTCTCCTTGCGCAGCCGTCGAGTAGGGCTTGGAGGTTTTCTACAGCCTGCTAATTACACAGCAGCTTCATGCATTCCTACAAGAATGGTTTGACCTCATCTTCCATGCCATTGTTTGGATTCGATGTCTCGTTTTGAGCACAGTCTTGCCGAGCTGTGAGAGAGGTATCCTTCTCCTTCTGTAAGCCCACACCTTTCAGTTTAGTAGCTGCTTTACGGATCAGAGACTCCGTCTCAACTCTTTCAGCTGACCCTCTAGTGGCCGCACCGCTGCGTGTTATTACATTAATGATCGGTCCTCCTTCACGAGGTTCCACCTTCACCCGTTGTACATTCTGTGTATGAGTCTACTGCTTTTCCTGTACCTTGGCCATCAGAATCAGGCAGTCCTTGATCACATGGTCCAACTGTCTACAATATCTGCAGTATTTTCGAGTTGGGTTCGTATAGTCCCTCACAAAGTGACCTATTTCCCCACAATTATAGCAGATTAATTGGCCTCAACCCCTTCCTATGTTTCCTCCTCGTCCCCCTACCCTTCCCCTGGTCCGACTGTACTCTATATAGGTTTTCCCGGTCGATCATCAGATCATATGTTCGGCAGTTCTATTTGTCATGTCCTATAGACCTACAAAACCTACACCACTGTTGTTTTACTTCTAAGATATATGTGGCAAGGCGAGGGCAGTGGTTGGTATCGTGCAGCCCAGCAACGCAACAGTCATCGCACCATAGAGCTGGCCCACTTGGTCCCGTAGCTTCCCTAGGGCACAGCGAGCTGGGTCCCCTGGCCTGTATGTAGACTGAAAGCAACAGACAGTTATCTTTGGTGTGGCCATTCACCCTGCATCGTATGCACCATATTTCGGGGCTGGCCTCCATCCCTCACTCCTTGCGCAGATTCTGGATCTCCATGTGCATTGCTTCTAGCTAGCCTTGTATCTATTGTACTCCTAACTGGGTATCATCTCTTGGCGCAGCTCCAGTTTCATGGAAACCTACAAGGCCTTCTCCTGTGTTTCAATGGTTTGATGACCAATAGGTACGTGCAGGTGGGGCAGCAACATGGAAATGAACCGCTCTATGTGTTGCCTGTCATCATACTGGAATCCTCCTTCTCTGATCACTTTCTTTAATCGTTGATCTGCTTCCCATACGGACTGAGATGGTCCTTGCTTGAAATCCTTCAAGTCATTTACTATCTAAGAGTAGGACTTAGGTTTCTTGAACTGCTGCTTTAACGCATTCTTAATTTCCTCGATATTTGCATTCGTATGTTGGTCAATGTATCCCATGTACTAGTCCAGGGCTCTCCCCTCAAAATCAAGGGATAACTATGCCCATTTCACCGCATCGCTTACTACATTCTGCGCAGTCCATACCGATCATGCGACAAACCAGAACCGATCCATGTCCTCATCACCCATGCCTTTGAAAGTAGGTAGCTTCATGTGCGCAGCCATATCGTCTTCCGGTGGGGGTGGAGGTGATTTTTTACCCCTATGAGGGTTCGACAGTGGCGTTGACGGAGGGATATGTGTAGAAAAATTCCTTACTGGATTGTAGATAGATCGATCCCCCTCTTGGTTAGTTCTATAATACTTACCATTACGCGTTGTGCCCTCGCTCTGGTCGGAGCTCATTCACTCCATATGGCTACAAAAAATGATTTTTTCGCACAACAAGATCTTAATCAGTAATGGAAAAGTTTTCAAAAACTTACCCCAGAAACCCTTGAAGAACCTCTGCTCCGCTTCTGAGTAGGATACAAATTTATCGACTGCAAATTCTATCACAAATACTCCTATTACACTGTCCACCTAGTGATCTACTGTGCGAGTAATGGTGTTTTCTATCTTTTCTAGCTGCAGGATCTATTATGGGGTCCACTGTGTGACCTGCTCGTCTTTCCAACACTTCTAGAACTCAACCAGCCTTGCAAGCCACTCCTGGAGCTTGATCGCAATTGTTACAAAGAAGATCTCATATATATCCATGAAAAGATACTTATTCTTCCACTCTTCGGTGGTCAACTTCTTACTACAGTTTTCTTTTACTGCGAATTCTTGAACTTATTTTTCAAACCATTCGTCGATTTCCTTTCTCTCAAGTTTCCAATACGGCCTTGGCATTACTTGATCTCTCTCAAAATGCTCCCGGTCCTGGCAACAGAACCATTTGTTGGCTCGAGGGGTCCTGACCCAGGTTCAGAGGTTAAAGTTTTCCAAGAAACCCCTATACTACTGGCCCTTTCAGCAGTGACCTGCTTGCGCAGGCCAAAGTCTCACCCAAAGTAGTATGGGAGGGTTTTGGAGCCAAGTTTCTGCACCTTGGGAGAGAGCAGGTAATTCAAGTTGGTTCGAAACTATCAGATCTATACATCTGGAGGTGGTTCGTAGGAGTTTCAATAAATAACCAGAATACAGTTTATCAGATCTAAATAACAGGCTCGCATCCACGTGCATACTATCATCTATAATCACAGAATAGTATATTCGTAGTAGATTAACAGATCACAAATACATTTACCATAACCACAGACTGTTCGCAGCTACTAATAGATACATCACATATAATTGAAGTCCGCATCAACCATAACAGGACAGATCCAGATAACATCAGATATCCACAATACTTCCACACATCTATATCATTACCCAAAATCCTCTTACATTCCCAAATCACCACCTGTGCACATAGCAAGCAGGGTCTGCACACAGCCAGCAAGAGTCCTAACCCAAACAACCCTACCACAGATCTAACAGTTCATACTTCGCATCAATCTCTATTCATTCCTATTTATGACTCAAAAAAGGTTCATCTATTTATAGTGGTTTAGCCTACGCATCCAATGGTCCGAAAACCATGGTTTGCGGAATCTTGGTCTACCCTTGACCCATTTACAATGCCTTAGGGGCTTTGACCCACTCAAAAACCCCTGCGTTAGACTAAACAATACAAAATTATACAAAAATGGACAAAATTCATAGCCTTTGGGAGAACCTGCTCTAACACTATTCATGACCAAATTTTACACAATGCAATGTTAGATTCAGGAGCTTCCCATAATCTAATGCCAAAAGAAATAATGGAAACCCTGAACTTAGACATCACAAGGCCTTACAAATATTTATTTTCATTTGATTCAAGAAAAGTAAAATGCCCAGGTTTAATTAAAGATTTGTGTGTCACATTAGTTCAATATCCTGGTAAAAGTATACTCATGGACATTGTAATAGCTGATATACCACCCAAGTATGGAATGTTATTATCTTGCTCATGGGGAGAAAAATTACAGGGATCTTTACAATTGGACATGTCATATGCTACTATATCAGTTTTTATCCAACCAAAGAAACTCTATAGGGAAACATTGAGGAAATATATGGTGATTAGTGTAGAAAGATAAATAAATTACCCAATTTACACTACACCTACTGACCTATATTCATCCATCTTATGTAAATCTGAAACTGATAATGAAATCAAAACTGAACTAAAAGACAAGAAGAAAACATAGAACAATGAAAATATCTTTCATGAATCTTTATGGCATTTAGATTTTGATGGATCGGTCAATAAACTAGGAGCAGGAGAAGGAGTTTGGATAACTAATATGGAAAATAATCATGCAGAAGGTCATGCTTTTAGACTGAATTTTAAATGTACCAACAATATGGCTGAGTATGAAGCCTTCATTTTAGGACTCTAGATTATCAGAAACTTACGAGGCAAAAGAATATCAATAATGGGAGATTCATAGTTGATTGTAAAACAAATTAATGGAGAATATTCTGTTTATAATCCTAGATTAGGCCGATATAGAGAAACTGTATTAGATTTGATAGATGACTTGTTGGAATGCAAATCTCTGCAATACCAAGAAATCAAAACATACAGGGATATTTCTTAGCAAATTTTGCTAGTACCTGTAATCTACCCTTTCAGCCCAATCATAAATATACTGTAGAAGTGAAACATAGACCAATAATTCTAGATAACCTCA
The DNA here is from genome assembly GCA_034641835.2 of Pinus albicaulis. Lineage (NCBI taxonomy): Eukaryota > Viridiplantae > Streptophyta > Pinopsida > Pinales > Pinaceae > Pinus > Pinus albicaulis. The sequence goes on along the minus strand of CM076575.1, from coordinate 2,099,716,053 downwards.
AATATTGGAAAATTTTCTCACAAGATCAACAGATTTACCATTTTATGAATAATGAAGGTGAATTTCAGAATTGTAAAATAGACACAGACTGTACAAAATATCAGGATTTAGATAGTGAAATTGATTTAAATAATATAGATGTAAATAAAGTAAAGTTTGCTAGACCTATTAAATTTAGCCAATCAGATATAGATAACTTAAATAAAGTAGAAATTGATGAGATAATTGATGATGAATCTGTTATATTAAATCTCAAAGATAATTTCTTACCAAAAGGTTTAACTCCTTTAGAAGATTTATTTGACTCAAATGATGTTGCTAGAAAACCCAAATGGAGCCACTTAGATCCGATATTGACGAATGTAACATTGGCACAGAGTTAAAACCCAAAATGATCAAACTTTCCAAAGCCTTACCTCAGCAACAAAAAGAAAAATATATTTCTCTTTTCAAAGAATTTCAAGAGGTTTTTGCTTGGAGTTATGAGGATCTAAAATCCTATGACACCAACATAATACAACATAAAATCCCTATAAAAGAAGACCAAAAGCCTTTTAAAATTTTTTTAAGAAGGATCAACCCTGTTTTGATGCCTTTGATTGAAAAAGAGGTAGAAAGAATATACAATGCATAGATAATTGCACCAATCAGATATTCTGATTGGGTTTCTAATTTAGTTCCAACTAGGAAAAAGACAAGAGAGATTAGATTATGTGTTGATTTTAGGAATCTAAACAAAGTATGCTTAAAAGATAATTATCATTTACCAAAAATGGATCACATTTTACAAAGGGTAGTTGGTTCTTCTAGGATTTAACTTTTAGATGGATTTTTAGGATAAAACCAAATTTTAGTCCAACCAGAAGATCAAGCCACAATAGCTTTTACTAGTCCTTGGGGCACTTTTATGTATGTAAAAATGCCTTTTGGTTTAATGAATGCAGGGGCTACCTTTCAAAGAGCTATGGATATAGCCTTTGCAAAGGAAATTCATGAATACTTAGTAATTTACTTAGATGACATTATTGTATTTTCTAATACTAATTAAGAGCACTTGGATCATCTTAGACAAGTCTTTATTAAATTCAGATGTTTGGCATCTCTTTAAACCCTAAAAAAACCTTATTTGGATTAGAAGAAGGTAATTTCCTAGGACACATAATATCTAAGGAAGGAATTGGAATAGACCCTGCCAGAATAGAAGCAATTCTTAACATTAGTCTTAAAGAAACATAAAAGAGTTACAAGCCTTTCTAGGTCAAATTAACTTTTGAAGAAGATTCATCTCCAATTTAGCTGAAATAATTAGAGAACTCAATAATATGCTAAAAAAATATTCAATTCTTAAATGGACTATTGAGGCCAAACAATCATTTGAATCTATCAAACAATCCTTAACCAAAACCCCAGTCCTTATAAGTCCTGACTTTAAAAAGTATTTCATCATTTTCTCCTTTGCTTCAGAACACACCATTGCTGCAGTTTTACTGCAGAAAAATGACTAGGGTTATGAGCAGCCCATAGCTTTCTTTAGTAGAACACTTAAAGATGCCACTTTGAAGTACAATATGATGGATAAATAGGCCCTAGCTTTGGTAAAGGCCATTAAATATTTCAGAGTGTACATTATTTATTCTCACATTATTGCCTATGTCCCAAATGCAGTAGTAAAAGACATTCTAACTCAGGATGGTCCTGATGGTAGAAGAGGCAACTGGATTGCCACAATTTTAGAATATGACATAGAGATAAAACCCACTAAACTTATAAAAGGTCAAGGTTTAGCCAAACTCATGGCTGAATCAAATTTTCATGCCCTAGACATAAATTTTATTTCCCAAGTAGATGATCAGGAAGAGATGGCAACTCCAAAGATCAATGAAGACTTTTCAGACTCACCATGGTATCCAAATATCATATTTGTATTACTAAATTACAAGCTCCTCCTGGATTATCAAGAACAAAAGCTAGATTCTTAAAGCTAAAGGCAGTAAGATTTTGTATATTAGAGAATGTACTTTTTTGGAAATATCATAGTGAGATTTTATTAAATTGTTTGTTAAAAGAATAAGCTGACAAATTATTAGAATAATTTCATACAGGTGACTGTGGAGGACATATTTGCTGGAAGAATATTGCAAACAAAATCCTGAGAGCTGGTTTTTACTGGCCTACTTTCTTTGCAGATGTAAAAAGGTATGTGACCTCCTGTCACAAGTGTCAAATATTTGAGGGTAAGAAAAAATTGTTACCCCTTCCCTTAAAACCCATCTCAACTTAAATTCCATTTCAACAATGGGGTCTTGACTTCATTGGTGAAATTCACCCTCCATCATCAGCTCAACACAAGTGGATTCTAACAGCCACTGACTATTTTACTAAGTGGATTGAAGCCGTACCCTCTAGGCAAGCCACTAACACTGTCATTATCTCCTTTTTAGAAAGAAACATACTTTCAAGATTTGGATTTCCCCAAAATATTATTACTGATAATGCAGCTGCATTCAAATCCAAAAGGACAATTGAATTTTGCCATAAATATCGCATTACCCTAGGCCATTCTACAACATATTAACCTCAAGGTAATGCCTTCGCTGAATCTTCTAATAAGAGCCTTGTAAACATCATCAAGAAGTTACTAGAAGATAACAAAAAGACTTGAAACAAGAAGTTAGTCAATTCCTTATGGGCAGATAGACTTACCACCAAAAAATCTATTGGTACATCCCCTTACCATCTTGTCTATGGAATGGATGATGTTTTTCCATCTTCCTTAGGAGTACCAATAATGAATATAATCCAAGAATTACAAGTTGAAACAAATGAAATTCAAAGAATGATTAATCAAACCATTCACTTATAGCCAACAAGAGAAGAGGTTTATATTAAGTCTCAAGCTATCCAGGATAAGATAAAGAAATTTTTTGATAAAAAGAGTAAATAATATGATTTCTACATTGGAGACAAAGTGTTAAAATGGGATTCAAGAAGAGAAGAGAAAGGTAAACATGGAAAAATTTATTTTCTATGGAAATTACCTTATGTTATTTATGGTTATAGAGGTAACAATGCTTTCTTTTTGAAAGAAATGGATGGATCAGATCTGCTAGGTGGACAAGTAAATGGTAGAATGCTGAAGCACTACTACTCGTCAGAGATAACAAATAGTTAGTTTATTTACTTTGACCATTGTACATATACATTGAAGATTTTAGATTGGATTGGATGTTTTCCTAATAGAGTTGAAGCCCGGAGAGAAGGCCCTAAGCTTTCAGAAGTAAAATATCATAAATATGAATAATTGCAGAAATTAGAAGACGCTCACGAGTTCATCACAGTCAAAATTCAAACGCTACTAGTCTTAAAGTTCTTGACATTTCACCAAGAAATTCCATCCCCGTATGGAGCCACTGTTAGGGTCCTATAATAATAGGGTTCATAATTTTTTAATTGACTTTGATAGTCTTGTAAATATGTACATACCTTGCTTTCTGCAAGTTGTTTTCCCATATTTGAAAATAATAAAAAATGAAAAGAGGGTAAAGTCCTAAAAGAAATATCAAAGGACTTAGAAAAGAAAAGATAAAAAAGAATAAAAAATGTACCCCAAAAGAAAAAAGAGATAAGAATAAGACATGAAAGTGAGCAAGTCAAAATGCCACTACTATTTACTTTTACTGCACGAATAATGATTATGTGCAGATTGTTCAAAATGCCATAATCCATGATCAGTTAAATAGTTTAATATTAAGTTTTCATGCTTTAAATTTCATGTTTTAGATAGAGAAGAAAGATATGTCAAACAGTTTAAACTTGACAAATCAATAGATAGTTAGAAAATAAATGAGGATCTCAACGGTTTAATATGAGCCCTCAGATGAAATAAGGTTAGAATTAGATAGTTTATGCTTCAAAAAGAAAAATGGATTTAGGGTTGCAAGCTTAAATGCACCCATGCAAATGAAGTAAAAATGTTAGAATAATGATGCGTAGGAATAAATTAGTTGTGCAAGACATGTAATAAAGCATCATCAGGAAAAAATTACTAATTTCCCCTCCCCCACAATGATCCAGCATTCAAAACCTTCATTTAAAGAGGCTCAAAGCATTTCTCTGACTTCTGTTGGAATCGGACCCAAGGCTTAGTACTAATTGGTTAAAAAATATTGGATTCCCTTGATAAAAATCCATTTCCTCAGCATATCCACCTTTTTCCAAAAAAATTATCCCTTTTCCTAAGTAAAACACCTTTTTTGCTTACAAAAAGTAAAATCCCCTCTTAATTAATTTCATTTTCATCCAAAAAACACTCAAAAACCCACAAAATACAATTTATCCTAAGTTTATGTGTAAATATCAAAATGGGATAATTTTATGCTAAAATGCATATTTTACACTTTACTTAGTTTATTTTTCTTTATTTACATTCATTTCATTTCATTCCATATTATTTTTTAACATAATGTATTAATCCCCTTAGACTACCCCTTCCCGTATATTTATTAAATCATTTATTTTAAATATCCAAAAAAAAAACCATTTTTAACATTAACCTATGGTCTTATATTACCCATGTGCTAAATAATCCCCACGCCCCACCATCGAGCAGCTTCACAATTCAATCCCAACCGTTCGCATGTATGCCCCCAGATCCGACGATCACAACACCATATCGCATTTTTAAAAGCGCAGTCAATAACCATTTCAAACTTTGCGAAATGGGTTGTTTCGAGCCCTTATCTCTCCTTCACGTGGAAACATATCATTGGATCGCATTCGATCCCACAAAACAACTTACCGCCCAAATCCCATTCGATATACTACTCCAGTTTTCTGCCCCCGACACCCAAACCACCCTTCGCTCTGATATGACCGCCATTAAATGCATAGTCTTTAAACCTAAAACATTATAAAAACTTCATATTGCACTGTTAAACCCTTTTTCTGCGTTATTTGCATATTTATCCTTCTGACTGAGAAACAAAGACCTGTACACTGGTTTCACACCCAGAGAAACTAGTAAAGCCATTGCAAATGCTATTAAGATCACTGGAAGCTTCAGTTCGACTTCCAAAGACTTTCAAATGCCATCAGGAACCTGTCTGACACCTCAAAACCCAGTTAAAGACCAAAATACCTGCATAAACAGGTATTATTCATGAAAAATGACTTGTTTATCATTTGAAAAGAGTATTTCTAAGAAACTAAGCTCTGTAAAGCCCATTTATCCACAGAAAGACCCTGTAGTTACCCGAAAAGAACAAATTCACTGCAAAAAAAAACTCTGATAAACCCCAGTTTGAATATTGCATCTGGTTTTTAAATTAAAATTGAATATATTAGCCTTTGCAGACCTAGGAAAAACTCCTATCCAATCTAGAAATCCTTTTCAATTAACCCCAATCCTTTTGTGCCCAATTAAAACCATTTTTAGTCTAGTTTGTCTAAAAAAAGCAGAGGAAACTCTTGTCTATCATTTATTGAACCTGTAACAGTCTGAAGAACAGTTTCAAACCAAATTTGAAGGTTTAAATCTAAGAAAAAGCCAGTTTATGCCTATTTTTGTTTAAAGAACCTCTGTTAAAGTCAAAAACACTTATTTAAACAATTTAAACTTACAGAAGAGTACAAAAAAGTCAAAATACAGAGTTTCAAGTACCCAAAAAGTCTAAAAATGACTAAATAAACCCAACAGTAAATTACAAGACCACAATTGTTGTAAATCCTCTACAACCTCCTGTTGTATACATTGAACATACACCCTTAGTAGATGTGGATAATAAAATAGTTGATCCAGTGATAGAATTTAATCTGTTAGACCTCCACTGCTGGAGTCCTGAAAAGTCATTAGATCAAGTTGAAGAAGTCCAAATTTGGGAGTCAAACCTACCCAAATATGTTGTTCCACTCACCCATCAATGTCTAGACATTATTAGGATGTGTCAGACCTATTATTCTCCTGAACAAAGCACAATGGTAAATGCAAATAAAGAATTATTGTTTACAATTACTGCTGAGTCAATAAACCAGATGCTACAGCTCAAACCAGATCCCAATGCAGTTCCTTTATCCATAGAAGCACTCAAAAAGCTTTACATTGGTCTTAATTTTCCCAAAAGGCTTCAAATTTTCCAATTATTCATGCCTTTACATGTTGAAATTCCACAAATCAACTCTCCTTACTCTACTTCAAAATTTCCTGAAGGGTTTAGGCATGTCATATCTATGTTGTCATTTATCCTAGGGTATTTTATAGATGAGCATACATATGAGTCAATCCTAGGTTTTCTATCTACCTTTTCACCAGGACAACCTCCTTCTGTCATTTTCAATTATGCTGAATACATAGCTGATAATATCCATGATCATCTTGTCAAATTTCCAACTGAAGGAGTATTTAGGTATACATCCTTTCTTTTCCATATGTTCTTATATTTCCAAGAAAACAAGTTCCCAATAACACTTTAGAAGCTTGATATAGAAGAGAACCCACTCTCAGTCATCTTTTGGACATGTTTGATCAAAAAAGAGTCCACAGAGTTTAGTTATGAAGATTTTACATATTACTTTGTTCACCGATTGATAAACATGTTGAAAAACACATTACAACCAAGAATCAATGATGAAATAAAGAAAGTTCTATAGATATCAGAGCAAACTAGAACTGGATATTGGTACTTATATCAGAAACATACAGAAATCAGAGTTTTTGGGTCAATTTTTTTACCCTATAAACTACCTAAGTATGTGCTAAAGAAAGTTTGCCTTGGAGTACACCAGGAAAATCCTAAATTCAGATTCTATAAACTTCTTAGCAGCCAAAAAGAAGACTCAATTTAATTTGAAGAATCAGGTGGGACCTTATGATTTGTAATCATAGAGATGCAGGAACAGAAGCAGCAAAATAGTTACTTGAATACAAATTTGAAGAAAGCTTCTCATGGAATTATGATCCACGGGGAATACTAAGAAAAATGAGGGTGAAGTGAAAACTAACACATTATATTCATGAAAAAATACCATAGATTGAACAATTAGTCAATCAAACAGAATGGCTAGAAAATACCTTGGTAGAAGAAGTTAAACAGGGTGATACTAGTCACACCTTGCAAACTGTTAATCAAGAAGAGAAAGCTACTAAGAGAGTTAGGAAAGAAGATACCTACACTGCTTAAACAACAACTGAGACTAGGTTTAAACTCAGATACTATAAAAGGCCTAAGATAAATACAGTTGATAAAGAAAACGTGACCATAGAAGTGGAAGATACAAATGTTCCAGAGACAAACATAGATGGTGCTATAGTCATTACAAATGAGCCAGCCACAAAGATTCTAAATGAAGAACATCTTGATAATTCAAACATACAGGTAATAGAGAAGCAGCAGAGTATGGAAGCATCCTCCTCACATCCAGCAAAAGATAAAGATCTTGACATCAGGGAGAAATATAAGCAGATAAAGACAAAGAATGAAGAAATAAAAAATGAGATCTATTCTCAGTATTTGAAACAAACACCAGGTATCCAGAACAAACTTCTATCAGCTTTTGATTATTCAAACAAGAAGTTGATTATGTTAATACTTCAACCAACAATTAATACTCCCAAGACAATTGCAGATTACAAAAAAGTTGATCTTAAAGTGCCAACAGAAAGTATCCATGCACTAGATCAAATTGAATTTCACAGGCAAACTTCTGAGATGCTATATTCTACCATAACTACAAAGGCCATGAGTGTTGAAAAACTTCAAAACACAATAATAAATATGAGAGATCAAATGAAAGTTGACAAGGCTTCCTCATATGCTAAATATCTTAGGATTAAGTCTTTAGAAGAGTTGGTTATTCAAGTAGGATATGATCCTGCCAATGTCAAAGTTGCAAAAGAATTGGTGAAGAAAAAGAATGTTGATATTGAAGCACTGAGGAAACAACTCAAGCTTCCACCAAATGAACATCCACAAGCCAAAGAAATAGTGCAAGAGGAAAGCCAAAAAGATTATATGACGAAGATAATTTTACAATTGACAGCACAAATAAAAGAAATGGAAATCCAAATGGACAAGCTTGTCCATGAAAGAGAAATTACAAAATCACAGGAAGCTCCTACGGTAATTCCCATGGTTACAACAGCTATGCCTTTAACTCTGGCAGAAGAGTTGGCACCAAAAGCACCACTGGCCACTGCAGTGCCAGTGACATCTTCTACTACCTCAGTTACAGAATCATCCACATCAACAGTGCAGCCAACAGATGAAGCCAACAAGCTTGTTAAAGCCATGGAGGAAATGAAACTTCAAACCAATGAGATCAATAGGTTGAAGAAAGTAATTGAAAATATTGAAGACACTAAGAAGCTAGCCCAAATCAATGCTAAAACTCATGAACAAAGGGTTAACAGGTTAAATATTGAGTTGAAGAATCTACAAAAGAATTTAACCTTGAAAGAGCCAATGTCTTATGTAAATAATCAGCTATGCAGTAAAATTATTGAATCCATCAATGATGTTTGGCCATCAATCCAAGTAATTTATGAGCAAGAAGATTTACTGAAGGCAGCATAAGAAGAAATTCAGAAAACAAAGAAGGAACTAGGTGCCAAACCTGAACAGGCCCTAGAATTAATCAAATTTTTTAACAACAAGAACAAGCAAGAACTTGAGGAAATAGAAATTACTGATAGAACAGATACAATCCCTGAAATAAGGAAAGAAATTTCAAAGAAGAATTTAATGAAGTAGTTAGAAGAAAAATGTGAAAACATGAACATAGCCATAACCAAGTTTATGGTTACGTTTGAGATCTTGAGGCAAAGAGGTTTGCCTAATATCTTGGTTATTAATGATAAACTCATGCCGCAAGAAGACTATAACAAGAAGATAAGAGATCATGCAAAAGAACAGGTGGACAAAACAGAAGGACAAGGAATTCCTACAAGGAAGGTTTTACATAGAAGTTTTGAAGACTTGTTTTATCTATAGCATGAGATAAAACACTTATTTGTTATAAAACCAACATTTTCTAGGTACACTGAAGCATATGAGAACTTTAGGAAGATGAAAAGGATCAAAATACCTGATGAAGAATCTTGGGAATCACTCACTGACTTACTGTAAAAGTTAAAATGCAAAGAAGAAGATAAAAATAGTTTGCTGATTTTTCACAGTCAAAACAGAATTTTACAGTAGTAAGGCAGTTTTAACAGCGATTAAAGTGTATCAGAGGTAAAGAGTATCAGATGAAAGAGTATCAGATAAGAAGATAATATTTCAAAACAGATTTGAAATATCATTGCCAACAAAGAAGACACCAAGGCAACCAGTTGCAACCAATCCAAAACAGCACTTCTATTTTATTTGGATAAATAGGACAGTTGTTGTGTAACCAACTCCAAAAATAGAAGAAAAGATATATCAACGCCTTAGAAATAAGCCACTTCGAGGGGGCAACCTCCAATACATTACATAAATGAACAATTCTTGGATGATACAATTACCAAAACCTCCTTTCTATATATAGGAGTCCATGTGGCCATAATGTAATCCTAGTGGGCCACAATGTAATCCTAGCCGACCTAACAATAATAATTTAAGGGTACAATAATAACAAAATGGGGGTTACAAGGGTACAATAATAACAATAAGGGGGTTACACTAACAACAATAAGGGACTATACTAGTAATATAGGGACCTAACATGCCCCTCTCCTTCAAAAAAGTGTTGTCCTCAACGCTTGAGTAGCTCTGGGTGCTTTCGTATAAAATTCTCATCCTCCCATGTAGAATCTTCAGTGGGTAAGTTCTTCCACTTGATGAGATACTCTGAAATTGATCGATTCCGTAGTTGTCGAGTTCTTGTTTCCGTGACCGCTTCCGGTTCCAATATGATTTTTCCTTCCTCATCAAGTTCTGGCAATATTGTTTGAACCGGAATATTTTCACCTATAACCTTCTTTAAGCATGAAACATGGAAAACTGGATGTACTCGCGAAGAAGCAGGAAGCTCCAATTTGTATGCCATAGTACCAATCTTTTGCAACACCTTGTAAGGACCATAGTACTTGGTGATAATTTATTATCCTTCTTAGCTTGCTTGAGGGACATTTGTTTATATGGTTGTAGCCGTAAAAATACCCAATCTCCTACATCAAAACTTCTCTCGCTGCGATGCTGATCTGCCTGTTGTTTCATTCGATTTTGTGCCAAATTCAGGTTATTCTTTAAGAGTTGGAGAACTTCTTGCTGATGCTCGATGTGATCTTCCACTGCTTGAACCTTCGAATTTTCCCTTAAAGATGATGTGATGGATGGTGGATGATATCCATAAAGTGCCATAAATGGGGTCATTTTTGCTGCAGTATGGAAGGAAGTGTTATACCACCATTCAGCAAGAGGTAACCACTCGACCCATTGTGTTTGTTTATCAGATACAAAACAACGAAGATATCCTTCCAAACATTTATTTACTATCTCAGTTTGACCATCAGATTGAGGATGACAAGATGAGCTATGAGCTAATTGAGTACCCAAACAAGAAAATAACTCCGTCCAAAAATTTCCAGTAAAAATGGGATCTCTGTCGCTCACAATAACCCTTGGGCTTCCATGTAGCTTTTGAATTCTGTCCATAAATGTAGTAGCAACCGTACTTGCTTTAAATGGATGAGATAATGCACAAAAGTGTGCATACTTGGTAAGTCTATCAAATACCACCATGATGACACTCTTTCCTTCGGACTTAGGTAAACCTGTGATAAAATCCATTGAAATCTCCTCCCAACGTTGACTTGGAATTGATAAAGGTTGTAGAAGTCCCGTGGTCTTAATTGTCTCAACTTTATTTGGCTGGAAAACCAAACATTCCTCCACAAAATTTTGAATATCAGATTTAAGGCCATTCCAAAAAAATTCTTTCTTCACCCTGTGGTAAGTTTTTAAAAATCCTTAGTGTCCTCCTAAAGGAGAAGTGTGCAATTCCAGAAGAATCTTTTGTTTTAGTTGGGAATTCTTACAAAGATATAAGCGATCTTTGTACCATAAGGAATCATTTTTCCAACTAAATGTATCAGATGTACTAGGATCTTGCTGCAACTTTTGAATGAGTGTCCATATATCTTTGTCCTTCTTCCATTCATCTCTTGCTTCGATTATCCAATCTGGTTGGATAATAGAAGTGGCACAAAGAAATGCTTCCACCTCTTCATTCTTTCTTGAGAGTACATCTGCAACAACATTAAGCTTTCCTTTTTTGTATATTATTTCAAAATCATAACCCAACATCTTTGTGACCCATTTTCGCTGCTCTTCTGAAGATAGTCTTTGTTCCAAAAAGTGTTTAAGACTATCATGATCAGTTTTTACCTTGAAGTGTCTTCCCATTAGGTAAGTTCTCCATTTCTTTAGTGCATGCAGGATTGCTAACATTTCCTTCTCATAAATAGGTTTTTGTAAATACTTTCCTTTGATTGGACGACTTTCAAAAGCAATGGGTCTTCCTTCCTGCATTAAAACTGCACCAATTCCATTTCCTGAGGCATCACATTCCACAACAAAGGTTTTTGTGAAGTCTGGTGTAGCTAAGACCGGTGCTAGGCACATTGCCTCTTTAAGACGTTCAAAGGCCTTAGTTGCTTCAGGAGTCCATGAAAATGCATCTTTCTTCAATAATGTTGTTAGAGGTGCTGCTATTCTCCCATAATTCTTAACAAATTTGCGATAATACCCTGTTAACCCGAGAAATCCTCGCAATTTCTTTATGGTTGTGGGGACTTTCCATTCCTTAATGGCTTTAATTTTGTTAGGGTCTACTTTAACACCCTCGTGAGATATAATATGACCCAGATATTCCACCTCTTGTACTCCAAAGTAACATTTGGATGCTTTTGCATATAATTGTTTCTCCTGCAATAGTTTGAGCACCCTGTCAACATGTTCAACATGATCCTTCCAAGACCTGCTGTAGATTAGTATATCATCAAAAAAAACTAGCACAAATTTTCTAAGGAAGGGTTTGAAAATGGAATTCATCAACCCTTGAAATGTAGAAGGTGCATTGGTAAGGCCAAAAGGCATGACCAAAAATTCATAATGACCCTCATGAGTTTGAAATTTTGTTTTTGGAATATCTTCAGTCTTCATTCTAATTTGATGATATCTTGAATGAAGATCCAACTTGATAAAATAAATTGCTCCATGTAATTCATCCAATAATTCATCAATCACAGGAATGGGAAATTTATCTTTAATGGTGAGCTTATTGAGCTCCCTATAATCCGGACACATTCGCTATGATCCATCCTTCTTGTGTACCAATACTACAGGAGCAGAGAAAGAACTTTGACTAGGTTGAATTATACCCGCCTCTAACATTTCTGCAATCATACGTTCAATTTCGCTCTTTTTGAAGTAAGGATATCTATAAGGCCTGATGTTTGGAGGAACACTTCTTGGAATCAAATGAATAGCATGATCATGATCACGAATAGGTGGGAGTCCTTTGGGAGTTTCAAACACCTTGGAATGATTGTCCAAGACTTGTTGGAGATCTGCCGAAATAGATGATTTTGATGTTGAAACGTCTAGTGAGCATAATTGTGCAATTACGCCTCGTTGTTCTTTCTTTAGAAGCTTTGTCATGACATTAGAGCTTATTATCCTTCCCGGCTTCCCTTCAATACCCCGTAATTCGACTTCCTTTCCTTCTGAAAAAAACTTCAAGAAAAGTTCTTGAAAATTAAAAGCTACCATCCTCAAAGATTGTAACCATTGTACTCCTAGTACAACATCAGCACCTCCCATAGGAATGGAAAGCATTGGACTAGTCAATACATATTCCCCCATGGTTAGCTTGATATTATGGCATTTTCTCGAGCAATTTATAGTTCCTCCATTTGCAATCATCACTTGACATTCTGGTGCTGGGTATAGGAAACAATTTAATTCCTTGGCTACCTTACAATGAATAAAATTATGGGTGCTACCTGAATCAATCAACACTATTACCTTTTTCTTCTTGATTTGTCCTTCTATCTTGAGAGTTTGAGGAGTGGTAATTCCTACCAGTGCATTACACGATATGGCCGGATTCATTTCTTCCTCTTCTAGGGTTGGTTCCTGGTGTATATCCTCTTCTTGTTCATTTTCTTCTTCCTCTTCACAATCTATGTAAAATAATTTCTTCTCAGCACACTTATGACCTTTAGCATATTTTCTATCACAACTGTAGGAAAGCCCTTTTGCTCTTTTTTCTTCCAATTGTTGTGGTGTCAACCTTGTAGGTTGTGGAAATATAGGAGTAGCAACACTTCCCTCTTTATAGAAGTGAGTGGTAGGCTTCCTTGTCGCCATAATTTTACATTCAATTTTTTTTTTTTGCCAACCCTCGAATGTTTTCTCCCAACTCCAATGAATCCGGTTCCAAAACGCGAACTTCATGTTGGATGTTATCCTTTAAAGTGCCTATGAAGAGATCGATCCTGTGTTCCTCTGGAATATCAGTTACCCTTATATTCAACTTTTGGAACTCCTCAATGTGCTGCCCCACTAAACCCTTTTGTTTGAGATTTACCAATTGGCTAAAGGTGTTGCTCTTTGTATCCTCATAATGTGCTATCATTTCTTCCATAAAAATTGACCAAGTGAAAAAAAATTTACGGGAGCAAAGCCATCGATACCATACAAATGTATTTTGTTCTAAATGTAAAGTTGCAATGCGTACCTTTTGTGTGTTATAGGATCCTTCCCATCAAACTTCCTCATATCCATTTTTGGAATATGGTGGTTCTTCTCGCCAACATTAGAGTTTATGAAATCGCGATTAACATTTATTTTGTTCTCATCATGAGGTTCTTCTACTATCTTTTCACCATTAGAAACATTTCTTGTATCAACTTGGGCAAACCTTTGATGTCTTCTTTTAGATCATTCTTCATGTTTTTCATGTTGTTTTCCATGTTGTCCTTCATGTCATCCATCTTAGCTTCCATGCTAGCTTCCATGCCATCCATCTTAGCTTCCACGCCTTTCTTCAAACCATCCATATTCTATTCCATGCCTTTATTCAAAACTTCCATCTTTGCTTCCAGCTTTCTTTCTTCAAAACTTCCATTTCATTTTTTGTTGCTCTTTGCGAGAGTGAAATTTTTTTCACTTGCTCTTGTAATTTTGATAGATCATGTTGCAATTCTTCATCTTCATTAGTCATAGTAGAGCCTTCTGAAGGCTTAATGGGTGTTGAATTATTTTTACGGGGCATCTTTCAAAACCCAATACTGATATCTATTCTACAATATGCCCTTGGAATCAATTCAAATTGATTCTTTAAACAAGACTTATGCAATTCGCAAAAAAAATACACACCTTTTCCTTGCTTTTCAGGAGCTCGATATTGAAATTGGGTTATCTCTGTAATTGCAGCACTTCAATATTTGAATTTTGGTGCCGACGTAGCCCTCTAAATTATCTTTCTAATTCCATATGTCTGACCTGATTTGGATTCTCCAAGACAAAGTTGTGTCCAATGTCCCACAATGACCTAATTATGGACTGGTTCAAAGAGGAGCGAACTTTGTACGACGGACACGTGTCACCGTTTCTCATCCTTTTGTCTCCGAAATTGATAGCAAAGAAACTATAGTTCATGTACTTGCGACCACTTTTTACGGCACTCAAATCCACTGCCCAGAGAGAGATTTATTGAACTTTTCCCACGATCACCTCTTTGAGATGAAATTCAAGAGCCTGAAAAAGCACTACCTTCCACAGATCATATCTCCAAAAATATTGTGAACCAAGCTATGAAATTTTTTGAAAATTTTCCTTAGGATTTCAGCTTTGCACCATACAAATTTCAGATTTTGAACCTTCGTAGAAAAAAATTTATAGCGAAAATTCCACGATGACCTGTTTAGGAGCTTGAAAAAAAACATAACTTCCACAGATGATATCTCCGAAAATATTGCGAACCAAGCTCTGAAAATTTTAGAAAATCTTCCTCAGGATTTCAGCTTTGCACCCTAAAATTTTCAGCTTCTGAAACTTCGTAGAAAAAAAATTTATAGCGAAAATGCCACGATGACCTGTTTGGAGCAGCGAAACCCTAGAATCCCAAGCTCTGATACCAAATGTTGTGTAATTATCTCCAAAAAGAGAAGAAAAGAGATATAAACGCCTTAGAAATGAGCCACTTCGAGGGGGAAACCTCCAATACATTACATAAATGAACAATTCTTGGATGATACAATTTACAAAACCTCCTTTCTATATATAGGAGTCCATGTGGCCATAATGTAATCCTCGTGGGCCACAATGTAATCCTAGCCGACGTAACAATAATAATTTAAGGGCACAATAACAACAAAATGGGGGTTACAAGGGTACAATAATAAAAATAAGGGGGTTACACTAACAACAATAAGGGACTCTACTAGTAATATAGGGACCTAACAACAGCTTGCTAAGTTGTTAAGTAGTTGTCCCTATTTTGTTGTAAAAGATATTTTATTTTCCTTAGAAAATTCCTAGGAGTATTCTAGGATATTGTATAACCATTTTTGTATATATACTTCATATTTTGAAGTATTCTTGTGGAATAAATTGCTGACGATTTCTATAGTCAATATTTATGTACTTGCAGGCTTTTTGTAGCAAGTTCAAGTAGCAGACTGGATCAAATCATCTAGCATCATATTTCAGGATTCATGTGATGAGCCATTGAAGTGAAGTACTTTCTACTGTCTTTGTTTACCTTCTTATGTTTACATGCATCCATATATGTGTTCTAAATTTAAACGATAAATCAAGAGTATTATTACAGGATTTGTTAAAAGCACCCTGTTTTTAATTGTTTATCATTTCTATGTTTTATGCTGATTTCTAGAGTAGGGAACCCTTAATTGCTCCCTCTTTCGAATGACCTTTGTCTACTCCTTCCTTATCCAGATTAAAGAATCATTCATTGCTCTTTATTCCGATCAAACCACTTCACCAATCAGCATTCCAAGATCTTCAATGACTTCTCTATCTTGCCCTGAAAATATTTGACTTATTGACCTTGATCCTAGTTTTGTCTACTTAACTTTTGACTCCTTATCCCAATGGACAAACATATCTATCACTATCCATCTCACTAAGTGATTTTTTATCACCAAACTAAACCAAATCAAAACCAATTTTCACAATCATAACTAGCCTAATATCTTATAATCAAAACAAAGTTAAATTTTAAAGAGAGAGCCCTCTCTGAACCGTAGGAAAGCTAGATCCTAGAGTTTAAAATTTGGTCTGTGGTTACCTCTAATGTTCTTAGACTTTAAACTAAAATCTCACAACT
Organism: Pinus albicaulis; assembly: GCA_034641835.2. NCBI lineage: Eukaryota > Viridiplantae > Streptophyta > Pinopsida > Pinales > Pinaceae > Pinus > Pinus albicaulis. The sequence continues at coordinate 2,099,699,721 of CM076575.1, read as the reverse complement.
TTAGAATTATTAGAGTGATAACAGCCTCAAAATCTCAAATTTAACCATAAATTTAGTTATGGTTGTGTTCATGTTTTCACACTTTCTTTTAGTTGCTTCATCAAATTCTTCTTTGAAATTACTTTCCTTATTTCAAGGATTGTCTCTGTTCTGTCAGTAATTTCTATCTCCTCTAGTTCTTGATTTTCTTACTATTGAGAAATTTGATTAGTTCTAGGGCCTGTTCAGATTTGGCACCTAGTTCCTCTTTTGTTTTCTAAATCTCTTCTTGGGTTGCCTTTAGTAAATCCTTTTGCTCATAAATGACATGTATTGATGGCTAAACATCATTGATGGTTTCAATGATTTTACTCCATAGTTGATTCTTCACATAAGACATTGGCTCTTTCAAGGTTAAATCCTTTTGTAGGTTCTTCAATTCAACATTTAACATGTTAGCCCTTTTTTCCTGAGTTTTAGCATTAATTTGGGCTAGCTTCTTAGTGTCTTCAAGATTTTCAATCACTTTCTTCAATCTATTGATTCATTGGTTTGAAGTGTCATTTCCTCCATGGCCTTAATAAGTTTACTAGCTTCATCAGATTGTTGAGCTAAAGTAGTGGATGAGGTCATTGGTACTGCAGTGGCCAGTGGTACTTTTGGTGCCAACTTTTCTGCCAAAGTTGAAGGCACAACTGTAGTTGCCATGGGAATTACTGTAGGGATTTCCTGTGCTTTTGCAATTTCTCTTTCATGGAAGAGCTTGTCCATTTGGATTTCCATTTCTTTTATCCATGCTGTCAATTGTAAAATAAAGTTCATCATATCATCTTTTTGGCTTTCCTCTTGTACAACTTCCTTGGCTTGTGGATGTTCTGTTGGTGGAAGCTTGAGCTGTTTTCTAAGTGCTGCAATATCAGCATTCTTTTTCTTCACCAATTATTCTGCAACTTTCACATTGGTAGGATCATATCCTACTTGAATAACCAATTCTTCTAAAGACTTGATCCTAAGATATTTAGCATATGAGGAAGCCTTTTCAACTTTAATTTGATCTCTCATATTTATTAATGTGTTCTGGAGCTTTTGGGCACTCATTGCCTTTGTAGTTATGGTAGAATAAAGCATCTCAGAAGTTTTTCTGTGAAACTTAATTTGATCTAATGCATGGATACTTTCCTCCACAGTCACCTGCATGAAATTCCTCTAGAATTTTGTCAACTTCTTCTTTTAGAAAACAGTTTAAAAAAACTCCACTGTGATCTTTCCAAAAAAGTACATTGTCTAATATACAAAATCTTACTGCCTTTAGCTTTAATAATCTAGCTTTTTTTCTTGATAATCCAAGAGGAGCTCGTAATTTTAGTAATACAATATGATATATACATACCATGGTGAGTCTGAAAAGGCTTCACTGATCTCTAGAGTCGCCATCTCTTCCTGATCCTATACTTGGGCAATAAAATTTATGTCTAAGGCAGGACAATTTGATTTAGCCATGAGTTTGGCTAAACCTTGACCCTTTATAAGTTTAGTGGGTTTTATCTCTATTTCATATTCCAAAATTGTGGCAATCCACTTGCCTCTTCTACCATCAGGACCATCTTGAGTTAGAATGTCTTTTACTACTGCATTTGGAACATAAGAAATGATGTGAGAATAAAGAATGTACACTCTAAAGTCTTTAATGGCCTTTACCAAAGCTAGGGCATGTTTCTCCATGATATTGTACTTCAAAGTGGCATCTCTAAGTGTTTTTCTAAAGAAAGCTATGGGCTGCTCATAGCCTTGGTCATTTTTCGACAGTAAAACTACAACAATGGTGTGTTCTGAAGCAAAGGAAAAAATGATGAAATCATTTTTAAAGTCAGGACTTATAAGGACTAGGGTTTTGGTTAAGGCCTGTTTGATAGATTCAAACGATTGTTTGGCCTCAATAGTCCATTTAAGAACTGAATATTTTTTCAGCATATTATTGAGTTCTCTAATTATTTCAGCTAAATTGGAGATGAATCTTCTTAAAAGGGTAATTTTACCTAGAAAAGCTTGTAACTCTTTCATGTTTCTTGGAGGAATAATGTTAAGAATTGATTATATTTTGGTAGGATCTATTCTAATTCCTTCCTTAGATATTATGTGTCCTAATAAATTACCTTCTTCTAATCCAAATAAGGTTTTCTTAGGATTTATGGAGATGCCAAACTTTCTTCATTTAATAAAGACTTGTCTATGATGATCTAAGTGTTCATAATCGGTCTTAGAAAACACAGTAATGTCATCTAAGTAAATCCCTAAGAATTCATAAATTTCCTTTGCAAAGGCTATATCTATAGCTCTTTGAAAAGTAGCCCCTGCCTTCATTAAACGAAAAGGCATTTTTACATCCATAAAAGTGCCATAAGGAGTTGTAAAAGTGTTTTGGCTTGATCCTCTGGTTGGACTAAAATTTGGTTGTACGCTGAAAATCCATCTAAAAGTGAAATCCTAGAATAACCAACTACCCTTTGTAAAATGTGATCCATCTTTGGTAAAGGATAATTATTTTGTAAGGATAATTTTTTTAGATTCCTAAAATCAACACAGAATCTAATTTCTCCTGTCTTTTTTCTGGTTGCAACTAGATTAGAAACCTAATCAGAATATATGATTGGTGCAATTATCTGTGCATCGTATATTCTTTTTACCTCTTTTTCAATCAAATACATCAAAAAAGGGTTGATCCTTCTTAACTTTTGTTTAAAATGCTTTTGTTCTTATTTTATAGGGATTTTATGTTGTATTATACTGGTGTCATAGGATTTTAGGTCCTCATAACTCCAAGAAAAAACATATTGAAATTCCTTAAAAGTAGCAATATATTTTTATTTTTCTTGCTAAGGTAAGGCTTTGGAAAGTTTGATCATCTTGGGTTTTAACTTTGTGCCTATGTTACATTCCTCAATATTAGATCTAAGTGGCTCCATTTTGTGTTTTCTAGCAACATCATTTGTGTCAAATATATATTCTAAAGGAGTTAAGCCTTTTGGTAGGAAATTATCTTTGAGATTTAATATATCAAATTCATCATCAATTATGTCATCAATTTCTACTTTCTTTAAGTTATCTATATCTTATTGACTAAATTTAGTAGGTCTAGCAAACTTTACATTATTTACATCTATATTATTCAAATCAATTTCACTATCTAAATCCTGGTCTAACGTACAGTTTGTGTTTATTTTACAATTCTGAAATTCACCTTCATTATTCATAAAATGGTAAATCTGTTAATCTTGTGAGAAAATTTTCCAATATTTTATCCTAATTGGGTGTTTTACCTCTGCGTATAATTACCATGCTGAATAGCAAAATTTGCTAAGGAGTGTGCTTGTATGTTCTGTTTTCTTGGTATTGCAGAGAAATTACATTCCAACAATTCATCAATCAAATCTAACACAGTTTCTCTATATCGGCCTAATCTAGGATTATAAATAGAATATTCTCCATTTATTTTTTTTACAATCAACTCTGAATCTTCCATAATTGATATTATTTTGCCTCCTAAGTTTCTGATAATTGGAGTCCTAAAATGAGGGCTTCATACTCAGCCATATTGTTGGTACATTTAAAATTCAGTCTGAAAGCATGGCCTTGTGCATGAATATTTTCCATATTAGTTATCCAAACTCCTGCTCTTGCTCCTAGTTTATTGACTGATCCATCAAAATCTAGGTGCCATAAAGATTCATGAAAGATATTTTCATTGTTTTGGGTTTTATTTTTCTCCTTTAGTTCAGTTTTGATTTCATTATCAGTTTTAGAGTTACATAAGATGAAATAATCTAGGTCAGTAGGTGGTGTAAATTAGGTAATTTATTGATCTTTCTACACTAATCACCATATATTTCATCAATTTTTCCCTATAGAGTTTCTTTGGTTGGCCAAAAACTGATATGGTTGCATATGACATATCCAATTGTAGAGATCCCTGTAATTTTTCTCCCCATGAGCGAGATAATAACATTCCATACTTGGGTGGGATATCAGCTACTACAATGTCCATGAGTATACTTTTACTAGGATATTGAACTAATGTAACACACAAATCTTTAATCAAACCTGGCCATTTAAATTTTCTTGAATCAAATGAAAATAAATCTTTGTAAGGCCTTGTGATGTCTAAGTTCAAGGTTTCCATTATTGCTTTTGGCATTAGATTATGTGAAGCTCCTAAATCTAACATTGCATTGTGTAAAATTTGGTCATGAATAGTTAAGCTAATTTAAATGGTGGAACTGCTCCATCTTGGTGTTTTCCATTAACATCAGGACCAAAAATCAACTCTCGTTGATCATCATTCAAGTTTATTGAGTCTTCTCCATCATTCATGTTTAATGTTTCAGTGATAGTTGTTTTATACAAATCATGTTTAACCAATTCTATCAAAGGAATTGGTATTTTCAATTTTGCAATTTCATTTTGTATATTGAATGAGGGTTGTGATTTACTAAGTTGAATTAACTCTTCCTTAGTAACTGTAGTTTGAGTAGGTTTGTCTTATTTTTCTACAGTTATCTTTTCATTTTTTGTTTGAGTTTCTTGTGTCTCACTGCTTCTGGTTTTCTTTTCAGGTATGGTTTGAGAAGCAGCAGATGTTTTTCATATTTTGAATTATCAGAAGCTATTTTAGCAGTGGCAGCTTTTTGATCTGCTGATTTTGGATCAGCAGTGGATGTTTTGGAATCTAAGTTTGTTGTTTTAGTAGAATTTGGTGTTTTTATAACAGAAGATTTTTGTGAATCTGTTGATGTTGGGGCAACCTCATCTATTATGTCAACAATCTTAGGACTGGGTGAAATTTTAGAGTTGGAAACTTTTTGGGATGAATTAGAGTTTTGTTTATTTTCCCTAGGGAGAATTTGCAGAACTTTTGTAGTGGGGGCTCTTACTATTTTCTTATTTTCTGTTTGTGCAGTTTTCTTAGTAGAAGGTTCAATGTTTTTCTTACTCCTAAGGTTATATTTCTTATGTACTTCATTTATGGCAAAATCATAACCTTGTTTGTATTCAAATGATTCACCTGAATCTAATTGAAGCTGTTGCATTTCAAATAACTCTTGGTCTTCCTAAGTGAGAAAGATAGTGTTATCATCATTAGATTTATGGTGTCCTCATCATCATCATTCTGTTGAGAACTTTCAATATAGTTCTCTTGAAATGGAGGTCTTATTGTCTGATCAGGTGCCGATTCTTTGGATTTTCCTGTGTTTGTATTTTTCTTGAAGTTGATATTCCTAATTTGATGTTGATTATCCCATTGTGGTATTCTTTCTATAATGTCTAATATATCCATCATTCTCTCTAAAGTCTTAGCTAATTGATCTATTTTTTGGTCTGAACTAGATGTTTCTTCTTTTATGGTTACTCTCCTCTCATTCCTTAATCTAGCTTTTCTGGCCAAAATATTTACTTCTACACTAACAACATCTGTTTGCATTCTTTTCTAAAGTTTCAGCATTTCTCTCCCTCAGCTGATAGGCCATGTCTGTATCAAATCCATCAGGGAATTTGAGTAGGACAGAATCAGGAGTGGGTTTGAGATTAGCTGGGATTGAATTATAAACACTGTTGTATCTAGTGTAATATTCTTGGACTGTTTCATTAGGAGCTCTTTTCATAGCATCAAATTCAGATAATATTTGGAGTGGATTTTTCTTCTTTTCCCGTTTATTCAAAAATAATCTATGAAAGACTGATAAATCAGCTATACTACTAGGATTAAGACCTTTAAACTATTTTTGACTTCCCCTGTTAATGTTTGAGCAAAGAGTCTCAATTGTACATCAGAATCATCTATTTCATGAAGTTCAAAATAATCTGTCATTTTATTAATATGCTGCTGAGTAATGTAATGAATAGTAGCATCAAATTGGGGTATTTTACTTTGATAATCCTGAGGCATGTCATGTAACTATGTTAGAAGGACTAGGGGAGCATACCTAGCAGCCATAGCTTGACTTCTAGCTTGGCTAGGAGGTAGATTGGAAGTGCTTGGGGAAGAACTGGAAGTACTAGCTGATGCAGTTAAAGAAGTAGCTGATGAAATTGGAATATAAGATGGTGTACTAGAAAATGTGGTGGATGAACTAAAGGATGAAGTTGGGGTGCTAGAAAATGAAACTGGAATATATGAAGAACTACTTGGAAATGAGAATGATTTGTTTGAATTTGCAGAAGATAAACTAGTGGATGGAGTTGAGGTGGGGGAAGATGGAAATAGTATTCTAGGTTGTAAGGGTTTTCTAGGGATAAATGGATCTGTAGATTGGAGGGTGGTGGAAATTATAGGTGATGTATTGGTAAAAAGAGATGAATCTACATATTTTATTAGGTTGGTATCTAAATGAGAAATAGAAGGCTTATATGTATATGCTAATAATTCAGGTAATTCAATCGCTTCATCTATTTCCTTAAGAATAGTAGCATTTATTTATTCAAGTTTACCATGAACTTAAAATATCTTTGATTGAGAATCTATTGAAACATTTTCCTGCTTTGTTTCAAGAAATGAAATAAAAACAGGATCTATAACAACACTATTTAATTCGCTTTCTGATTTACTTGTGAATAAAGAATGTTCAAAATTCAAGTCAAACTTTATGTCTTGTATACTCACTAACTCTTTTGGAAATGAATTTTCTCTAAGGAAACTTTAGCACCTAAATCTTCTACTTGTTTATTCCTTTTTCCAATTATGTCCGGATTTTCTACTATAACAGCAGGTTTAGGATCCAGGTTTGACCTGGTATTGTAGATTTTTCTAGAAGCTAGAATTATAGTTTTTTACACTCACAACTTATAAAACAGTCTTAAGGTAAAAGGATGATAAAAATAATTTCCTTTAAGACCTATTTTAAGACCAAGGATTGGTTAGTCCCCAGTATGGTCGTATGTATGTTATCACTCTAATAATTCTAAAGTTGTGATATTTTGATTTAAAGTCCAAGAATATTAGAGGTAACTACAGACCAACTTTTAAACTCTACGATCTACCCTTCCTAGGGTTCAGAGAGAGCTCTCTCTATAATATTTAACTTTGTTTTAATTATATGATATTAGGCTAGTTATGATCTACAAATTGGTTTGGTTTGGTGAGAAAAAATCACTTAATGAGATGGATAGTGATAGATATGTTTGTCCATTGGGCTAAGGAGTCAAATGTCAAGCAGACAGAACTAGGATCAAGGTTAAAAAGTCAAATATTTTTAGGGCAAGATAGACAAGTCATTGAAGATCTTGGAAGGCTGATTGGTGAAGTGGTTTGATCAAGATAAAGAAAAATCAAGGATTCTTCGAAAGAGGGAGAAATTAAGTGTTCCCTACTCAGGAAATCAGCAGAAAACATAAAAATGATAAATAATTAAAGACAGCGTGCTTTTAACAAATCTTGTAATAATATTCCTGATTTATCATTCAAATTTAGAATACATATATGGATGCATGTAAAACATAAGAATATAAACAAAGACAGTAGAAATTACTTCACTTCAATGGCTTATCACATGAATCCTTAAATATGATGCTAGATGATTTGATCCAGTCTACTAATTGAACTTGCTACAAAAAGCCTTTAGGTACTGAAATATTGACTATATAAATATTCAGTAATTTAATCCACACTAATACTTCAAATTATTAAGTATATATACAAAAAAAATTACAAAATATCCTAGAATACTCATAGGAATTTTCTAAGGAAAAGAAAATATATTTTACAACAAAATAGTGATAATTGCTTAACAACTTAGCAAGTTGTCTTATTTATCCAAATAAAATAGAAGTGTTGTTTTGGATTGGGTGCAGTTGGCTGCTTTGTTGTATCCAACACTGGAAAAAGATATTTCAAATCTATTTTGAAATATTATCTTATTTATCTGATACTCTTTCATTTGATACTCTTTACCTCTAATACACTTTAATCACTGTTTAAACTGCTTTACTGCTGTAATTTTTGTTTTGATTGTGTAAAATTAGCAAACTATTTTTATCCTCTTCTTTGCAATTTGACTTTTTACAGTAAGTCATTGAGTGATTCCCAAGATTCTTCATCAGGAGTTTTGATCTTTTTTCGCTTTTTAAAGTTCTCATCTGCCTCAGTGTACCTAGAAAATGTTGGTTTTATAACAAATAGGTGTTTTACCTCATGTTGTAGATAAAACAAGTCTTCAAAACTTTTATGTAAAACCTTTCCTGTAGGAATTCCTTGTCCTTCTGTTTTGTTTACCTGCTCTTTTGCATGATCTCTTATCTTCTTGTTGTAGTCTTCTTGTGGCATAGGTTTATCATTAATAAAAATGATGTTTGGAAAACCTCTTTGCCTCTATTAGGGTCCTATAATAATAGGGTTCATAATTTTTTAATTGACTTTGATAGTCTTGTAAATATGTACATACCTTGCTTTCTGCAAGTTGTTTTCCCATATTTGAAAATAATAAAAAATGAGAAGAGGGTAAAATTCTAAAATAAAGATCAAAGGACTTAGAAAATAAAAGATCAAAAAGAATAAAAAATGTACCCCAAAATAAAAAAGAGATAAGAATAAGACATGAAAGTGAGCAAGTCAAAATGCCACTACTATTTACTTTTACTGCAAGAATAATGATTATGTGCAGATTGTTCAAAATTCCATAATCCATGATCAGTTAAATAGTTTAATCTTAACTTTTCATGCTTTTAATTTCATTTTTTAGATAGAGAATAAAGATATGTCAAACAGTTTAAACTTGAAAAATCAGTAGATAGTTAGAAAATAAATGAGGAGCTCAACAGTTTAATCTGAGCCCTTGGATGAAATAAGGTTAGAATTAGATAGTTTATGCTTCAAAAAGAAAAATGGATTTAGGGTTGCAAGATTAAATGCACCCATGCAAATGAAGTAAAAATGTTATAATAATGATGGGTAGGAAGAAAGCAGATGTACAAGGCATGTAATAAGGCATCATCAGGCAAAAATTACTAATTTCCCCTCCCCCACAATCATCCAATATTCAAAACCTTAAGTTAAAGAGGCTTAGAGCATTTCTCTGACTTCTGTTGGGACCGAACCCAATGCTTAGTAACTAATTGGTTAAAAAATATTGGATTCCCTTGATAAAAATCCATTTCCTCAGCATATCCACCCTTTTCCAAAAATATAATCCCTTCTCCTAAGTAAAACACCTTTTTTTCTTATAAAAAATGCAATCCCCTCTTAATTAATTTCATTTTCATCCAAAAAACACTCAAAAACCCACAAAATACAATTTATCCTAAGTTTATGTGTAAATATCAAAATGGGATAATTTTATGCTAAAATGCCTATTTTACACTTTACTAAGTTTATTTTTCTGTATTTTCATTCATTTCATTTCATTCCATATTAATTTTTAACATAATGTATTAACCCCCTTAGACTACCCTTTCCTGTATATTTATTAAATCCTTTATTTTAAATATCCCAAAAAAACCCCATTTTTTAACATTAACCTATGGTTTTATATTACCCATGTGCTAAATACTCACACGCCCCATCGCTAAGCAGCTTCATAATTTAATCCCAAATGTTCGCATCTATGCCCCCAGATCCGATGTTCACAACACCATATCGCATTTTTAAAAGCGCAGTCAATAACCATTTCAAACTTTGCGAAATGGGCTATTTCGAGCCATTATCTCTCCTCCATGTGGCAACATATCACTGGATTTCATTCGATCCCACAAAACAACTTATCGCCCAAAGCCCATGTGATATACTACTCAGTTTTTCTGCCCACGACACCAAAACCGCCCTCCGCTCTGATATGACCGCCATTAAATGCATTCTCTTTAAACCGAAAACGTTATAAAAACTTCATATTGCGCTGTTAAACCCTTTTTTCTACGTTATTTGCATATTTATCCTTCCAACTGAGAAAAAAATACCTGTACACTAGTTTCACGCCCAGAGAAACCAGTAAAGCCATTGCAGATGCTATTAAGATCACTGGAAGCTTTAGTTCGATTTCCAAAGACTTTCAAACGCCATCAGGAACTTGTCTGACACCTCAAAACCCAGTTAAAGACCAAAATACCTACACAAACAGGTATTCTTCATGAAAAACGACATGTTTATCATTTGAAAAGAATATTTCTGAGAAATTAACCTTTGTAAAGCCCATTTACCCATAGAAATACCCTGTAGTTTCCCAAAAATAACAAATTCATCGCAAAAAAAAAACTCTGATAAACCCCAGTTTGAATATTGCATCTGGTTTTTAAATTAAAATTGAATATATTAGTCTTTGCAGACCTAGAAAAAACTCTTATCCTATCCAGAAATACTTTGCAAGTAACCCCAATCCTTCTGTGCCCAATTAAAACCAATTTTAGTCTAGTTTGTCTGAAAAAAGCGGAAGAAACCCTTGTCTATCATTTCTTGAACTTGTAACAATTTGAAGAGCAGTTTGAAACCAAATTTGAAGGTTTAAATCCAAGAAAAATCCAATTTATTCCTATTTCTATTTAAAGAACCTCTGTTAAAGTCAAAAACACTTCTGTAAACAATTTTAACCTACATAAGAGTACAAAAAGTCAAAATACAGAGTTTTAATTACCCAGAAAGTCTAAAAATGTCTAAATCAAACCCAACAGTAAATTCCAAGACCATAATTGTTGTAAATCCTCTACAACCTCCTGTTGTAGACATTGAACACAGACCCTTAGTAGATGTAGATTATAAAATAGTTGATCCAGTGATAGAATTTAATCTGTTAGACCCCCACTGCTGGAGTCTTGAAAAGTCATTAGATCAAGTTGAAGAAGTTCAAATTTGGGAGTCAAACCTACCCAAATATGTTGTTCCACTCACCCATCAATGTCCAGATGTTATTAGGATGTGTCAGACCTATTATTCTCCTGAACGAATAGCAATGGTAAATGCAAATAAAGAAGTATTGTTTACAATTACGGTTGAGTCAATAAACCAGATGGTACAGCTCAAACCAGATCCCAATGTAGTTCCTTTATTCATAGAAGCACTCACAAAGCTTTACATTGGTCTTGAATTTCCCAAAAGGTTTCAATTTTTCCAATTATTCATGCCTTTACATGTTGAAATTCCACAATTCAACCCTCCTTACTCTACTTCAAAATTTCCTAAAGGGTCTAGGCATGTCATATCCATGTTGTCATTTATCCTAGGGTATTTTACAGATGAGCATAAAGATGAGTCAATCCTAGGTTTTCTATCTACCTTTGCACCAGGATAGCCTCCTTCGGTCATTTTCAATTATGTTGAATACATAGCTGATAATATCCATGATCAGCTTGCCAAATTTCCAACTGAAGGATTATTTAGGTATATATCCTTTATTTTCCATATGTTCCTATATTTCCCAAATCAATGCTAAAACTCATGAACAAAGGGCTAACAAGTTCAATATTGAATTGAAGAATCTACAAAAGGATTTAACTTTGAAAGGGCCAATGTCTTATGTAAATAATCAGCTATGGAGTAAAATCATTGAATCCATCAATGATGTTTGGCCATCAATCCAAGTAATTTATGAGCAAAAATATATACTGAAGGCAGCACAAGAAGAAATTCAGAAAAAAAAGGAGGAACTAAGTGCCAAACTTGAACAGGCCCTAGAATTAATCAAATTTCTTAACAACAAGAACAAGCAAGAACTTGAGGAAATAGAAATTACTGATAGAACAGAGACAATCCCTTAAATAAGGAAAGTCATTTCAAAGAAGAATTTAATGAAGCAGTTAGAAGAAAAATGTGAAAACATGAACATAGCCATAACCAAGTTTATGGTTAAGATTGAGATCTTGAGGCAAAGAGGTTTGCCTAATATCCTGGTTATTAATGATAAAATCATGCCACAAGAAGACTATAACAAGAAGATAAGAGATCATGCAAAAGAGCAGGTGGACAAAACAGAAGGACAGGGAATTCCTATAGGGAAGGTTTTACATAGAAGTTTTGAAGACTTGTTTTATCTACAGCATGAGATAAAACACTTATTTGTAATAAAACCAACATTTTCTAGGTACACTGAAGCAGATGAGGACTTTAGGAAGTTGAAAAAGATCAAAATTTCTGATGAAGAATCTTGGGAATCACTCACTGACTTACTGTAAAAGTCAAAATGCAGAGAAGAAGATAAAAATAGTTTGCTGATTTTTCACAGTCAAAACAGAATTTTACAGCAGTAAGGAAATTTTAATAGTGATTAAAGTGTATCAGAGATAAAGAGTATCAGATAAGAAGATAATATTTCAAAACAGATTTGAAATATCATTGCCAGCGAAGAAGACACCAAGGCAGCCAGCTGTACCCAATCCAAAACAACACTTCTATTTTATTTGGATAAATAGGACAGCTTGCTAAGTTGTTAAGCAACTATCCCTATTTTGTTGTAAAAGGTATTTTATTTTCCTTAGAAAATTCCTAGGAGTATTCTAGGATATTTTTAAAAAATTTTGTATATATACTTCATATTTTGAAGTATTATTGTGGAATAAATTGCTGAAGATTTATATAGTCAATATTTCTGTACTTGAAGGCTTTTTGTAGCAAGTTCGAGTAGCAGACTGGATCAAATAATCTAGCATCATATTTCAAGATTCATGTGATGAGCCATTGAAGTGAAGTACTTTCTATTGTCTTTGTTTATCTTCTTATGTTTACATGCATCCATATATGTGTTCTAAACTTGAATGATAAATCAGGAGTATTATTACAGGATTTGTTAAAAACACCCTATCTTTAACTGTTTATCATTTCTATGTTTTCCGCTAATTTCCAGAGTAGGGAACCCCTAATTGCTCCCTTTTTCAAATGACCTTTGTCTACTCCTTCCTTATCCGTATTAAAGAATCCTTCAATGCTCTTTATCCTGATCAAACCACTTCACAAATTAGCCTTCCAAGATCTTCAGTGACTTGTCTATCTTGCCCTGAAAATATTTGACTTATTGACCTTGATCCTAGTTCTGTCTGTTTTACTTTTGACTCCTTAGCCCAATGGACAAACAGATCTATCACTATCCATCTCACTAAGTGATTTTTTCTTACCAAAACAAACCAAACCAAACCAAACCAAAACCAATTTGCACAATCATAACTAGCCTAATATCTTATAATCAAAACAAAGTTAAATTTTAAAGAGAGAGCCCTCTCTAAACCCTAGGAAGGCTAGATCCTAGAGTTTAAAAGTTTGTCTGTGGTTACCTCTAATGTTCTTAGACTTTAAACTAAAATCTCACAACTTTAGAATTATTATAGTGATAACATATTGGTGACTCCACTGGGGACTTAACCAATCCTCAGTCTTAAAATAGGTCTTAAAGAAATCATTTTTATTATCTTTTTGCCTTTAAGACTATTTTTAAAGTTGTGAGTATAAAAATTGTAATTATGACTTCTAGAAAAATTTACTATACCAGGTAAAACCCGGATCCTAAACCTGTTGTTTTAGTAAACAATCCGTACAAAATTGGAAAAAAGAATAAACAAGTAGAAGATTTAGGTGCTAAATTTTCCTTAGTTAGAGCAAATTCATTAACAAAAGAGTTAGTGAGTATACAAGACATAGAGTTTGACCTGAATTTCGAACATTCTTTATTCAGAAGTAGATCAGAAAGTGACCTAAAAAGTGTTGTTATAGATCCTGTTTTTATTCCATTTCTTGAAACAGAGCAGAAAAATACTACAATAGTTTTTGAATCAAAGATATTTAAAGCTCATGATAAACTTGAAGAAATAAATGCTACTATTCTTAAGGAAATAAACGAAGCTATCGAATTAGCTGAATTATTAGCATGCACATCTAAACCTTCTATTTCTCATTTAGATACCATTACATCATCTATAATTTCCACTACCATCCAATCTACAGATCCATTTATCCCTAGACAACCTTTACAACCTAGAATAATATTTCCATATTCTCCCACATCAACATCATCCATTAGTTTATCTTCTGAAAATTTAAACACATCATTCTCATTTCCAAGTATTTCTTCTTATATTCCAATTCATTTTCTAGCACCCCAACTTTATCCTTTAGTTCATCCACCACTTTTTCTTGTTCACCATCTTATATTCCAGTTTCATCAGCCACTTCTTTAACTGCATCAGCTAGTACTTCCAGTTCAGCCCCAAGCACTTCCAATCTACCTCCTAGCCAAGCTATAATTCAAGCTATGGCTGCTAGGTATGCTCCCCTAGTTCTTCCAGCACAACTACATGACATGCCTCAGGATTACCAAAGTAAGATACCCCAATTTGATGCTACTTATACTCATTACGTTTCCCAGCAACATATTAATAAAATGACATATTACTTTGAGCTTCGTGAAATAGATGATTTTGATGTACAAATGAGACTCTTTGCACAAACATTAACAGGGGAAGTTAAAAAATGGTTTAAATGTCTTAATGTTGGTAGTATAGTTGATTTATCAGTCTTTAATAGATTATTTTTGAATAAATGGGAAAAGAAGAAAAATCCACTCCAAATATTATCTGAATTTGATGTCATGAAAAGAGCTCCTAATGAAACAGTCCAAGACTACTGCACAAGATACAACAGTGTTTATAACTCAATCCTAGCTAATCTCAAACCCACTCCTAATTCTTTCCTACTAGAATTCCTTGATGGATTTGACACATACATGGCATATCAGCTGAGGGAGAGAAATGTTGAAACTTTAGAAAGAATGCAAACAGATGTTGTTAGTGTGGAAGTAAATATTTTGGCCAGAAAATCTCGATTAAGGAATGAGAGGAGAGTAACCATAAAATAAGAAGCATCTAGTTCAGATGGAAATATATATCAATTAGCTAAGACTTTAGAGAGAATGATGGATATATTACACAATATAAAAAGGAGACCTCAATGGGATAATCAACAGTAAATTAGGAATCCCAACTTCAGGAAAAATACAAACTCAGGAAAATCTAAAGAATCAGCCCTTGATCAGACAATAAGACCCCCATTTCAAGAGAACTATGCTTAAAGTTCTCAACAGAATGATGATGATGAGGATACCATAAATCTAATGGAATAGATTATAATAACACTATCTTTCTCACTCATGAACATCAAGAGTTATTTGAACTCCAACAACTTCAATTAGATTCAGGTGAATCATTTGACTACAAACAAGGTTATGAATTTTCCATAAACAAAGTACATAAGCAATATAACCTTAGGAGTAATAAAAACACTGAACCTTCTACAAAGAAAACTGCACAAATTGAAAATAATAAAGCAGTAGAAGCCCCCACAAAAAAATTTCTACAAATTATCCCTAGGGAAAATAAACAAAACTCTAATTCATCCCAAAAAATTTCCAACTCAAAAATTTCACCCAGTCTCAAGATTGTTGATATAACAGATGAGGTTGTCCCAACATCAACAGATTCACAAAAATACGTTGTTTTAAAAACACCTAATTCTATTAAAAAATCAAACTTAGAGTCCAAAACATCCACTGTTGATCCAAAAGCTGCCACTGCAAAAACAGCTTCTGATAATTCAAAATCTAAAAAAACATCTACTGCTTCTCAAACCATTCCTGAAAAGAAAACTAGGAGCAGTAAAACACAAGAAACTCAAACAGAAAATGAAAAGATAACTATAGAAAAACAAGATAAACCCACTCAAACTACAGTTACTAAGGAAGATTTAATTCAAATTAGTAAATCACAATCCTCATTCAATATACAAACTGAAATTGCAAAGTTAAAATTACCAACTCCTTTGACATAATTGGTAAAACATGATTTGTATAAAACAACCATCACTAAAACATTAAACATGAATGATGGAGAAGACTCGGTAAACTTGAATGATGATCAACCAGAGTTGATTTTTGGCCCTGATGTTAATGGAAAGCATCAAGATGGAGCATTTCCACCATTTTACTTTAGCTTAACTATTCATGACCAAATTTTACACAATGCAATGTTAGATTTAGGAGCTTCCCATAATCTAATGCCAAAAGCAATAATGGAAACCCTGAACTTAGACATCACAAATCCTTACAAAGATTTATTTTCATTTGATTCAAGAAAAGTAAAATTCCTAGGTTTAATTAAATATTTGTGTGTCACATTAGTTCAATATCCTGGTAAAATTATACTCATGGACATTGTAGTAGCTTATATCCCACCCAAGTATGGAATGTTATTATCTCGCTCATGGGGAGAAAAATTACAGGGATCTCTACAATTGGACATGTCATATGCTATTATATCAGTTTTTGGCCAGCCAAAGAAAATCTATAGGGAAACATGGATGAAATATATGGTGAGTAGTGCAAAAAGATCAATAAATTACCCAATTTAGACTACACCTACTTACCTAGATTCATTCATCTTATGTAACTTTGAAACTGATAATGAAATCAAAACTGAACTAAAAGACAAGAAGAAAACACAAAATAATGAAAATATTTTTCATGAATATTTATGGCATTTAGATTTTGATAGATAAGTCAATAAACTAGGAGCAGGAGCAGGAGTTTGGATAAATAATATGGAAAATAATCATGCAGAAGGCCATGCTTTGAGACTGAATTTTAAATGTACCAACAATATGGTTGAGTATGAAGCCCTCATTTTAGGACTCCAGATTATCACAAACTTAGGAGGCAAAAGAATATCAATAATGGGAGATTCAAAGTTGATTGTAAAACAAATTAATGGAGAATATTCTGTTTATAATCCTACATTAGGTCGATATAGAGAAACTGTATTAGATTTTATAGATGACTTGTTGGAATGTAATTTCTCTGCAATACCAAGAAATCAAAACATACAAGCACATTTCTTAGCAACTTTTTCTAGTACCTGTAACCTACCCTTTCATCCCAATCATAAATATACTGCAGAAGTAAAACACAGACCAATAATTCCGGATAACCTCAAATATTGACAAATTTTTTCAGAAGATCAACAGATTTACAATTATATGAATAATGAAGGTGAATTACAGAATTGTAAAATAGACACAGACTGTACAAAAGATCAAGATTTATATATTGAAATTGATTTAAATAATATAGATGTAAATAAAGAAAGTTTGTTAGACCTATTAAATTCAGTCAATCAGATATAGATAACTTAAAGAAAGTAGAAATTTATGAGATAATTGATGATGAATCTGATATATTAAATCTCAAAGATAATTTCTTACCAAAAGGTTTAACTCCTTTAGAAGATTTATTTGACTCAAATGATGTTGCTAGAAAACCCAAAATGGAGCCACTTAGTTCCGATATTGAGGAATGTAACATTGGCATGGAGTTAAAACCCAAAATGATCAAAATTTCCAAAGCCTTACCTCAGCAAGAAAAAGAAAAATATATTGCTCATTTCAAGGAATTTCAAGATGTTTTTGCTTGGAGTTATGAGGACCTAAAATCAAGGTCATTTCCATAAATAACATAAGGTCATTTCCATAGAAAATCAAATTTTCCATGTTTACCTTTCTCTTCTCTTCTCTTCTTGAATCCCATTTTAACACTTTGTCTCCAATGTAGAAATCATCTTCTTTACTATTTTTGTCAAAAAATTTGTTTATCTTATCCTGGATAAATTGAGACTTAATATAAACCTCTTCTCTTATTTTTTGTAAGTGAATGGTTTGATTAATCCTTCTTTGAATTTCATTTGTCTCAACTTGTAATTCTTGGATTATCTTCATTACTGGTACTCCTAAGGAAGATGGAAAAACAACATCCATTCCATAGACAAGATGGTAAGGGGATGTACCAATAGATTTTTTGGTGGTAAGTCTATCTGCCCATAAGGAATTGACTAACTTCTTGTTCCAAGTCTTTTTGTTATCTTCTAGTAACTTCTTGATGATGTTTACAAGGCTCTTATTTGAAGATTCAGCAAGGCCATTACCTTGAGGGTAATATGCAGTAGAATGGCCTAGGGTAAGGTGATATTTATGGAAAAATTCAATCATCTTTTTGGATTTGAATGCAGCTGCATTGTCAGTAATAATCTTTCGGGGACATCCAAATCTTTAAAGTATGTTGCTTTCTAAAAAGGAGATAATGACAGTGTCAGTGGCTTGCCTAGAGGGTATGGTTTCAATCCACTTAGTAAAATAGTCAGTGGCTGTCAGAATCCACTTGTGTTGAGCTGATGATGGAGGGTGAATTTCACCAATGAAGTCAAGACCCCATTTTTGAAATGGCATTTAAGTTGAGATGGGTTTTAAGGGCAGGGGAACAGTTTTTTCTTACCCTCAAATATTTGACACTTGTGACAGGAGGTCACATACCTATTTACATCTGCAAACAAAGTAGGCCAGTAAAAACCAGCTCTCAATATTTTGTCTGCTGTAGTCTTCCAGTAAATATGTCCTCCACAGTCACATGTATGAAATTCTTCTAATACTTTGTAACAATGTTACCGATGAAACGAGAACTATTACCTCAAAACAAGAACTTTAGCCCAAAAAGACTCAAAAACATGAAAAAACGCCCCAAAAAAAAAATTAAAAATTAAAATCTTCTTATATATGTTTGATTATATTTTAAAACATATTTTTAATTTTTTTTTAATTTTTTTTTATATTTTAAATAATAATTGTTTTAATTTAAAAATGATTAAAATTAAAAAATAAATTTTTTTTATATTTGTTTTTTTATTTTTTAAAACATATTTTTTAATTTATTTTTATTGTTTTTTTATATTTTAATATTTTAATCGAATAGTTTATATATATATATATATATATATATATATATATATATATATATATATATATATATATATATTAAACAATACATTTTTTATTTTAATAGTTTTTGTTTAAATAAATAAATAAATATAAATATATATATATATATATATATATATATATATATATATATATATATATATATATATATATATATATATATATATATATATATATATATATATATATATATATATATATATATATATATAGTTTAATAAAAAAAAAAAAAAAAAAAAAAAAAAATTGTTTGAAAAAAATAAAATAAAATAAAAATTAATTTGCCACCCGCCGGGGGACAGAGGCGAGCTAGGTAGCTTTCGACGGCGCCACCCGACCGACCTCTAGCCCCCGGCTGGGTAGAGGGTGATTCCGAGAATCACCCCCGGCTGGATGGAGGGTGATTCTCGAAATTGCCCTCTGCCCAACTGGGGGTGATTCTTGGAATCGCCCTACTCCCGCTAGGGGTGATTCTCGGAATCGCCCTCCACCCAGTCGGGGGTGATTCTCAGAATCTCCTTCCACCCAGCAGGGGTGATTCTCTAAATTTCCCTCCGCCCAGTCGGGGGTGATTCTCATAATCGCCCTCTACCCAACCGGTGGTGATTCTCGGAATCGCCCTCCGCCCAACCGGGGGTGATTCTCGGAATCACCCTTTGCCCAGCCGGGGGCCAGAGGAGGCCAGGCGGTGCCATCGAGGGCTGCCCAGCCTACCTCTAGCTCCTAGCTGGCTGGAGGCAGGCTAGGCAGCCCTCGATGGAGTCACCCGGCTGACCTCCGGCCCCTGGCTGGGCGGAGGGAGATTCTTGGAATCACCCTCCACTCGGCTAGGGGTCGGAGGCCGGTCGGGCGGCACCGTCAAGGGCTGTCTAGCTAGCCTCTGGCCCCCGGCTGGGCACAGGGAAATTCCAAGAATCACCCTCCACCCAGCCGGGGGCCGGAAGCAGGCTGGGCAGCCCTCAATGGTGCCACTCGGCCTGCCTCCGGCCTCCGGCTAGGTGGAGGGTGATTCCGAAAATCACCCCCAGTTGGGCAAAGGGTGATTCCGAGAATCACTCACGGCTGGGCGGAGAGCGATTCCGAGAATCACCCCCGACTGGGCGGAGGGCGATTCCAAGAATTGCCCCCGGGTGGGCAAAGGCCGGCTGGGTGGCGTCATCGAGAGCTGCCCAGCCTACCTCCAACCCCCGGCTGGGCGAAGGGTGATTCTCGGAATTTCCCTATGCCCAACCAGGGGCCGGAGGCAGGCTGCATGATGATGTCAAATGAAGGAGATTGGGTTTTGGATCTATTTTCAGGTTCAGGTAAGCTTGATTATACAAATTTAAATTTAAATATTTTATTTTTTACTTTTTATGTCTTTATACTAATTTCCTTACTTATTTCTTTTGCACTTAATGATTAGGTACAACACTAGCATGTTTCCTACCAAAATGAAGAAATTGCATTGCCATTGAGAAAGACCCAGTGTAATGCAAATTCATTCAACAAAGAATTAACGCTCTTGAATTCCTTCTAGATGCAAAGCAAGAAGTTGGTTTGAGGAAAGGGGATTTTAGTGAATCACGTGTGGCAAAAAAAGCAAAGGAACCTCAACCACCATTATATGGAATGATTAGAAATGGACACTTTGGAAGATTTGCAGACATGAAAGATCCATTAGAAGATGAAAATGACCAAAATGAAGTAGAAAATGTTGCGGATGAAGCCATCAATGATGTTCTAGATGATGTTGAACATGTATTAGTTGATATTGTTGAGGACCTTTAAGTTATGCTTTCAAACAAAGCTCATTTTTTAGATCTATTAATCAGTTTTACTTGTAATGTTTAGACTTTGATATTTTATGAAAAGAATCCATATTTTTTGCAAAAAACATGTGATTACTATTATTTTTTTGACATAAAATTCAATAAAAATGCTATTTTCTTAAGTTTTTTTGTTACTATTTTCCCAAAAATTAGTTTATTTAACATGTTTTTTTTAACAAAAAGTCTCTAAAAGTGTATTTTTTGCATTCTATTTGTACTGAAATATGTATTTTTTTGTCATATCGTTCAAAATATTGGTTTTTTAGCGACAATTATTTGATGTGCATTGAAAAATTAATTAGCAATTGATACATAAACTTGTAGAAAATATAAACTTTATAATATTGACCCTTTTTTCATTTTTTATCTATGTGAAAAAGTGAAGATATCATTATAAATTTTTATTTAAAAATATATATATATATATTTTTCTTTTTAAAACACAAGTACATAAATGCACTTAAAAAAAAACATCTCACAGAAGAAGAAGACATTAGAAAATGTATAGTGTCAAAATCAATCCTCTAAAAATACGTTGGTGATGATACGCCACCACTATTCAAAATCGACATAAAAAGCATTACAAGAAAAAATTAATTAATTAATTAATTAAAGTGCCAAAAACATGCTCAAAAAAAAAATTTGATTCTGCATCACCACTTTCAAAATCGGGTGTTTTTCTTGCTACGTCAAAAAGTAGGTACCAGTGCAGTTACCTATTTCATCGGTAACAGTGTTTTGTCAGCTTCTTCTTTTAACAAACAATTTAATAAAATCCCACTATGATCTTTCTAATATACAAAATCTTACTGCCTTTAGCTTTAAGAATCTAACTTTTGTTCTTGATAATCCAGGAGGAGCTTGTAAATTTAGTAATACAAATATGATATCTACATACCATGGTGAGTCTGAAAAGGCTTCACTGATCTCTGGAGTTTCCATCTCTTCCTGATCATCTAGTTGGGCAATAAAATTTATGTCTATGGCATGACAATTTGATTCAGCCATGAGTTTGGCTAAACCTTGACCTTTTATAACTTTAGTGGGTTTTATCTCTATGGCATATTCTAAATTGTGGAAATCCACTTGCCTCTTCTACCATCAGGACCATCCTGAGTTAGAATGTCTTTTACTACTACATTTGGGACATAGGCAATAATATGAGAATAAAGAATGTACACTCTGAAATCTTTAATGGAATTTACCAAAGCTAGGGCCTGTTTCTCCATGATATTGTTCTTCAAAGTGGCATCTTTAAGTGTTCTGCTAAAGAAAGTTATGGGTTGCTCATAACCCTAGTCATTTTTCTGCAGTAAAACTGCAGCAATGGTGTGTTCTGAAGCAAAGGAGAAAATGATGAAATCCTTTTTAAAGTCGGGACTTATAAGGACTGGGGTTTTGGTTAAGGCCTGTTTGATAGATTCAAATGATTTTTTGGCCTCAATAGTCCATTTAAGAACTGAATCTTTTTTCAACATATTATTGAGTTCTCTAATTATTTCAGCTAAATTGGAGATGAATCTTCTTAAAAAGTTAATTTTACCTAGAAAGGCTTGTAACTCTTTTATGTTTCTTGGAGGACTAATGTTCAGAATTGCTTCTATTCTGGCAGGGTCTATTCTAATTCCTTCCTTAGATATTATGTGTCCTAGTAACTTACCTTCTTCTAATCCAAATAAGGTTTTCTTAGGGTTTAAAGAGATGCCAAACTTTCTGCATTTAATAAAGACTTGTCTAAGATGATCCAAGTGCTCATAATCAATCTTAGAAAATACAGTAATGCCATCTAAGTAAAATACTAAGAATTCATCCCCGGATGTGGGTGCATTCTAGTGAGGCGAGAGCATTCAATGAGCAGGACGGCGCGTGGGAAGGCCACATGGCTGCCTGCAACGAAAATTTATGGTGCCTCGATCGTCTTAATTCTTTAGGCCGCCATCCTCAGAGGCATTTACGCCGTGGGGAATATGAGGCCGCGATTTTTTCATAATTCCCCTCTTCGACTTCAGTTTCTCGCTCACCATCCCTGCGCATGAATTCTCGACTCTGTGGAAGTGCAATTCGATAGTTTCCATGAAGAATTTCCCCCCTCCGCTTAATTAT
This sequence comes from Pinus albicaulis, assembly GCA_034641835.2. Lineage (NCBI taxonomy): Eukaryota > Viridiplantae > Streptophyta > Pinopsida > Pinales > Pinaceae > Pinus > Pinus albicaulis. Next base: position 2,099,677,056 of record CM076575.1, on the reverse strand, counting down.
GGCTGTCCTCCTGAAGCGGAGCTTCCTAGCTCTCGCACTGCGCTGGGAAAACGTTGTCTTCTGAGTTGCTGTTTGGAGTTCCTTCCTGGATATCACCATTCCCACAATCCTTTCTGCCCTTTGCACTGTGGCCTCTTGTCTCAACCCAATTCGCCCGCTTCCCTGCACTTTTCTGCCTCCTCGCAACGCAATTCGCCCCGCTCGCTCAGCTCTGGTGGGACAATACCCAGACTCAGGCACAGACTTAGGTGTCGCAGAGGCAGCACCCGAGCCCGGCCCTCCAACCGTCGCCACTCTCCCTCCACCAATTCTTCGACCTCCACTTCTGATAGCATGCATGGCAGATATCCTGACACGCGTAGCGGGCGTGGGCATGGGCGTGGGCATGGTAGCAGCATTCCCTCCCTCTCGCGTGGTGCTTCAATCCCTCTGTCTTCCCCCTGCCTCCGTAATGCTGACTCCGCTTATCTCGCCAACCCCTCCACGGCTCTTTTTCACTTCCAATGTCAAACTATTCGGCCTCTTGTCGTAGCAACCGTCTCTGTCACTTTTAAGGAAATCCCGCAAGCTACCTCTGATCCTCCCCATCCTGCACACCCTTCCAACCAACAGGGCCATTCCGATATTGCTCAGGACACTCCACCTAACGATAAAGAAATTTCTCCAAAGGCGGGCGGTGGCAGCTCTTGTCCTCCACAAGATAAAGACAAGCTAGAAGACTGTGGCGAGGCGGGAGAAGAGGCAGCTCCAAAAGGAACGGCAGCAGGAAATTGTCCCATTCCGGAGGACAATGACGGCTACTGGTGCAGAATTGAAGAAGAGCCCCCCTCTGATGACTATGGCCTCTAGTTCAGGCAGTCTCACTCAAGTAATTTTGTTCAGATTTTATGTCATTTTGTTGTTTTCAGAAGTTTTAGTCATTGGGTCTGTCAAACTACAGTCAAAGTTATATGGTTATGTTGAAACTGGTTTCCTCATTCGAGGCAGCTCTCTCACTTTTTTCAGGCTGGTTTCCCCTTGCGGGCAGCCCTTTTTTGCTATTTTGTTGAACTCATGACGCCTCTGAAGGCCCTACGCTGTATGTATTATATGTTTCAGTAATAGAATTTAGACTTACTTAGAAAAAAAAAATACTAAGAATTCATGAATTTCCTTTGCAAAGGCTGTATCCATAGCTCTTTGAAAGGTATCCACTACATTCATTAAACCAAAAGGCATTTTTACATACATAAAAGTGCCCCAAGGAGTAGTAAAAGCTATTTTGGCTTGACCCTCTGGTTAGACTAAAATTTGGTTGTATCCTGAAAATCCATCTAAAAGTGAAATCCTAGAATAACCAACTACCCTTTGTAAAATGTGATCCATTTTTGGTAAAGGATAATTATCTTTTAAGGATACTTTGTTTATATTCCTAAAATCAACACATAATCTAATCTCTTGTGTCTTTTTTCTGGTTGGAACTAAATTAGAAACCCAATCAGAATATTTGATTGGTGCAATTATCTGTGCATCATACATGCTTTTTACCTCTTTTTCAATCAAAGGCATCAAAACAGGGTTGATCCTTCTTAACTTTTGTTTAAAAGGCTTTTGGTCTTCCAGAATCATGGTGGATGGGTAACTGAAAATATGTTAGGAACATAGTGGCGAGGGTGTTAAAGGTTCCATGTGTAGTAGTGGGTTGCTCCACATACCATTTTGCTGCTACTCCTGTCAGAGTGCGTTGAAATAGTCTTAGCCAAATAGTGTCGTCAATCATACTGTTCGATGAGCACCATGGGTGGAAAGTCATGATATGATTTCATGGGTCTTCCACTTGCTTTCCTTCGAACTTTGGAATGTCCGAAGGGAGCTTCGTGGGCATGGGAGGCCATGTAGGGTTGTGTGCAATGGGGTAATTCATCAACCTGGTTAAATCTAGTAGATTCAACAAAGCTAAAAAAGGTGACTGCAAGGTTGTATCCATTACGACTTTTGAAAACACGTCATTTTGGTTAGGAAGAGGGTTTATCTGTGGCGTACCCTGTTGTGTATTCAACTAGCTTCCCGAATGGGTAGCACTCCTCTTTCCTCTAGGGGCTGTGGGAGGAGTGGTATGTGGTGTGGCGTTGGGAGACCGACCAAGGTTCCTAACTAAGGATGCTCCAATAAATGATGAACCGATAATGGTGGCAGTGTTCCGTCTTTAACGCCTAAATGGAAAAAGACCTGGAACCCCTCCCGGTAATGGGGGGAGATCCAAAAGACGTCTAGATCGACGAGGTCCTGTTGGGTCCATTCTGGTGTTGACTGGGTCTAGCTTTGGAAATATTTGAGAGGATAGAGATTATGATCAAAGAAAAATTATGATCGCATACATAAAACAAAGCGCAAATAAAATTAATTTTCCCTTTAAATTAATCCTATGTGATCAGTCAATCAAAAAATATGGTTTTTGTTTGTTTGCGCATGATACTCAAATCCTAGAAGACCTAATCATCCTAACACACTCAAATGTAACTGATTCTTGAGAAGATATCTTGTGAGTGCTGGCACAACATCCCGTAAGAGCTGCCGACACCCCCAGTCAGCCGAAGAAAATCCACCAAGGTAAGGGTAGAGGATCTAGTGCTTGCATGCATCATCACCTATAGGGAAAGGATGCCCTAATTTTGGCCACTAAGTACCACTATCCCACGTGAGCATTCAAGTCTTGTGCTTCTTGGTAATTCAGCTAACAGTACCGAGTATTAGCCGGATCAGGTAGCCCCAACTGATACATGCCTGCACTACGCCTAAGCCTAATCCCCTCTGAAACGGATCTCTGTCGTGCTCAGGTTTTCTTTTCCATCGGCTGATAGGTGGATTTAAAAGCTCCTTAAATAGTCAACTTCTATGTTTCAAGATGAAGAATGATCAAGGCAGCTTATTGGATGCATGCCCCCTTGATCCTAACTTAGACTATAAATTCTTTTGTGGCCCCTGTGGAGAGAATTTAGTGAGTTTTTTTAAATTAGTTTTAGGTGTATTTTTTTTGCTTAGTGTGTGGATGTGTGTGAGAAAAAAGTGAACAAGCACATAGTTTGAACGTGTGGATATGTGATGATCCTTTTCAAAATCCCCTATTAAACTATGTTCTATTGTTCGTTGCTCAAAAGAAAAACATGTGCGGATATGGGCCGCTTTCTATTTTTCCTAGTTAATCTATGTGATCAACTACAGGGAGATGGTGAGTTGTGAATAGAGAGTGTTCATATGCTTGTCTAGGATCACCGAAGGGTGCAAAGGCAGCAGAGATTACTTGCTCTTCTATCAACAATTCGATCCTAGTCCTAAAATCCTAGTGCAAAAAGTGAACTAAACTAATGACTTTTACACTAGGAAAAAAAAAAAAACTAGCTAAGCATGTGTGGAATTGGGCCACTTACTTTGGCTAATTATCTAGGTGTTTTGGTACCTAAATTTGCAAAACATAAAAAAATTCGGAATGCAAGTTAATTTTCCCCCCTACTTAAACTATGTGTGAACTTTGCAAAAATCAACTTGAAATAAAATTAACACCAAGCCTACTAAAAGCAGCTAAGAGTGAGCTTTAGCAAGCTACGGGGTACCTCAACCAGTGTTGGCAGATGTATTATGGGTTGCCAGACACTTTACAAGCAGGAAAAGATAGAAATATGGGATAAATTTCTCATTTTGTCTTTTGCGCGCAAAAGCCTGCAACATGTGCGATGTCTACGCGCAGGTCAGCTCTGAATGCACGCCCTGGGCGCGCCTGTGTGAGGGAAAAGTGTACAAACTCCTGTAAAAGTAATTTTTTGGAGTTGTTCTGCTTTAGTCTGTCACTTGGGTTGAATTATAGAATGAAGGAGAGGAAGGGGGCAATTCCAGCCCAACTCCACAGCACAGACGGAGGTCTCTGCAAAAAGGCACAACCACATAAACTTGGAAATAAAAGTTAGTGGAGTCGCCAATCCTATGTTAGTGTGTTTGGTGCACGCATGTACGAAATCACACCAACTTAAGGGGTGTGGTTTACCCTCTTAAGTTATTGGTCACAAGCAAAAAAGATATGGATTCAAGCAAGTTAATGGAACATGCTAGAACATAAACATAAGAGATAGAGAAATAGCATGCATCTTCAAACATAAAAATTAAACTAAAACTAAAACAAATAAGACAAAATCTCTAAATAGAGTTAGAAAACTGCAATAATCCAAATGGCGGCGCTTACGTGCCCCCTTATTGAGCGCTGGTAGGAAATGAGGATGAAAATTTAACCCACTTGCCAAGGGGCCCTTAGAACTTGGGGTTCTAAGACCCGATGCAAGGTTTTCTTTACTTCCAAGCTTGCCTCGGTGCAAAGTCTCCCTCTCTCTACTATGGTGGACTGAAGTTGTTGGATGGCCAACAATTGATTCCCCTCTATCTCTTCTCTGGATCACACAATGTTGGTATTTTTTGGGGAAATTCTGGCTAGCATAACAATGTGCTCTCAATTTTTTCATCTCTTGGTGGCCTTTTATAGGAGAATTCAAATCATCCTTCCCTCTCTTGGTACATTGTGGATGGTGACCCAAGAGTGGGGGATGATTCCATTGTGTGCTCCCTTGATGTCCTAAGGAGGCTTGGGTGGCTATCCTTAAGCAGCTTCAAGTGTGAAATCACTATCCTGGAGTGTGATTTTTGTGGTCCCGGAAAGTGACTTCTGTCACTCCCAAGATTGCGCGCTTTTCGGGTCAAAAGATGAGAAAAGGCACTCTTATCGAAGGATTTTACATGCAAAAGCATTTATGACTTGCTCAAATTTTATTTTTCCTCGGACCTTAAAGATTTTTAAATAGTTTCTAGATTCTCTAATGTCTCTCAGCCCTGTAATTCCTTCTGCCTGACATTAAATAATGTCGTCTTTGATTGTACGATTTTTGAATGTTAACAATGAGTTTCACATTTCTCTTTCAATTTTTTTTATTCATTGTTGCAAGAAAATAAGAAACACTCCGCTAGGGAAATTTTCTGCCACCCCTAAGTTGTCATCAAAGAAAATCTACAGTAACACATAACATATTTAGACTCAATGCTTACAATAGGAGATGTCAAAATGATAGGCATTAGTTTAAAAAAAATCACCAGGTAACTCAACATCGATATAGCCTTATCCCAAAAGTGCTTACTAAGCCGGGAAAAGACTTTTTCCTTGCAACTCCCCTTGTTTATCTTGGATTAATAATTTTTTTGCCAAAAAGGTCGATGGAGAAATGATATTTTAGATTGGAAATTAGTGTTTTTCCTTAAAAATTTGAAATTGAATCATGATTTCAAAACTTAAAGGGAATACATTTTTAACACAAAGTTTAAATTTATTACCCAAATTTCCAAATTCTCTTATTAAAGTTAGTTTCTTAGAATTCTCTCATTAAAGCTAGTTTCTCTAGTTAAAAGTTTAATGTTAAAATTAAATTATCCATGTGTATTCTTTAATGAGAATCCTATAAAATATATTATTTACTAGGATTTTAGATTCATGACCTATAATGTTTTTTGTGAGTTTTAGATTCAGACTTAAAATATCATCCAAACTTTTGTTGATAATATTTTAAAGAATTGGTCGTGTTAACTTTGTAAATTGTCGAAACCATGTTGTGTGTAATATAATTGTTGTGTCTTTTTTGCAAAGCCCGTGATGAAAAGGATTCAAATGGATTTGGAGCTCCCATGCTTCCCATGGAGAACACACATCGTATAATCCCTTCAGTATTACCATTCGTAGAGAATTATTCATAGAGACGTAAATCCATCCGAAAAAATTATATTTAACTCTAGGTCATCATCAATGGTTAAACTCAGAAACTTTGATTAATTAATTCAGCTTCAAGGTAAGTTGGAAAATTATTCTTCAACATTAATTTCTAAACTATATCTTTTTGCTTTCAACATTAAATTTTAAACTATATCTTATTTTTAATAGTTGATCAATGCGGCACCAATTATGAATTGTAACTGAGTAAAGACATACAATGCATCATGCATAAAGTTCAAGCATTGAGCTCCTCATTAATCCACTCAACCAAACAAAATAATAACTATCTAAGCTAAAATTATATAAAGGTTATATATCTCAATTAAATTCATATAAAGGTGGTCATAGTCGTGAAATAATATTTGATCTTGAACTATATTTTACAGGTGGTAGACAAAACTTGGGAACATTGGGATATTTTGCACCAAACTCTTAGCCTCCTCGCTTTCAAACTATGCTTCAAACTCTTTCTCTCATCTCCCAAAGACCCCTTCAATATTCATCATTGTTGTGCAATACTTATCTTCTCCTCTCTTGCATTTCCCATGCCTACACTGAACAAACAAACATACGAATACCAAACAAATTAGAACAACGTCACCGAACAACATATGTAAAAACAAACAAATCCTTACTTGATGAACAACCTGCAAATTCTTTTTGCATGCAATTGGAACTCATTCCTCGACCTTGGAAATGAAGGGTGGTCGCGACAATGGTGAAGAATGCAGTGGAATGGAACAAAGCAATGAAGCAAACAAAATAACAAAATTCAAACACACGGATGGTGATGGAACAAACATAAGATTAATCAACGGGAGGAAGGTTACCAAACTAGAGGAGGAATTTGGACTGTCACCATGACTATCCTTCGATCAACACTCAATCGCCACACCAAATGAAGTTGACCATACCAAATGAAATTCCAACAGCACGTTTCATAAGTTCTTTTTAAAAAAATTTCATAAGTTCTTTTTAAAAAAATTAAAGACAGGAGTGGATTTAAGAAAAAACACACACACTTGGAATACCTTTCATATTGTCCATTAAATCATGTATACAATGAAGAATATTCCCATATTGTGAAATCTAGACCATTCATCATTTATTATATTGTAAATATTTGAAATTCATGCACCCCAATACCAATATAGATCATGCCTATCGGCCTAAACATGAGTTCACAAGGAAGTGAAAACTTAATATGAGCTAATGAGTAAGAAAACTCTAAGAAGTGTAATTTTATTTTATCTTTAATGTTTTGTGCTTATTATGATATGTTATGTCGTTGTTTTGAAAGGTACTTTATAATATAGTATAAGGTTTTGTTACATTAATATTAAATTAATGTTAAATATTACACAACATTATATTAAGCTACAAATGATCCAATAACACTAATGAACTACAAAAACATATTGGCACAGTATCAAATGTTATAAATAAAAATGTATTGCACCAAAAAATTGAGAAGGAATATTAAGCGAGCACAAACTTTAGGCAAACACTGAGATCCATTAACACAAGCAAGTTGCAGAGACACATTGGTCCAGTATCAATTGTTGTAAATAAACAAGTACTATACCCAAAAATGAGAAGGAATATGAAGCGAGCATGAGCTTCAAGTGAAGATTGAGTGTTGAAATTTGAAACAAGAAACAGTGAAATTGGCATCCAGAAAATGGCACCCATAAATGGCTACCATGTGAGGCTTTTGATTTAATTTTCCCTTAATTAAATTGAAAGAAAAATTGTAATTTCATCTCACAACAACTTGTATTAGTTAACTAAGTCAGGAAGACTCAGTTGGCTTAGGAAATTTGAGTTAGATGTCTAAGAGGATGCATGCAAAGGGATATCTTACTTTTTAGGACCCCTAGTTGATTTATTTGTGAGTTGTAGTTAGTTAACTCAACTAATTGAGTTACAATCAATTTAACTAGTTCCAACTGAGAGATGAGCAAGTGAGAGGTCCACTGAATTAAATTAGATTTAATTCACATGTAGTGATCAATTAGTTAACTATTAATTCGCTATAAATAGTTGTTGCATGTTAGTTCTGAGGAAGACCCAGGTGAGACAGAGGTCAAATGGAAGAGATCTATCAGTTGTACTATTAGAAAATTGTACAGGTCATGCATGAGGTCATCGGGGAGGCCTTGAAGGATTGCACAATAATTATTGGGTATTTTCCTAATTAATACGGGCTCAATTAACCTAATAATGTGTAAGCAAGGCAAGCTAGGCATAGGAAAGAAAAAGGTTAAATACTTGACCGATTTTTCTTGGATTGCAATCCAGTTTCGAGCAGGATTGGAGTGAGATAGTCAGCCGAGTGCAGAAATTTTCTCTAGTGTGAGAAAGCATTGTATTGTTTCATGATCTTGACCATATTAAATATATATATAGAGGTATTTTGAGTAGTTGCTTTCCCAGATACATCTTGTGTTGTGTGATTGATTATTCTTTCTCTTACTTGTTTATGTGATTGTGCGATCATGTTTTGTTTCCGCAAATTGTAGAAGGGATTCAGTATATTGTTTTAGTACATTATAAGATCAGATTGAATCCTTGTGGTTAGATTTTATATATTTTATCATAGCGCCATGAATCACAATAAATTTGAAGAAATTGAGTTTGTTTTGAACAAGTTCAAATTTGCAAACTTATTCGTCAGGATAGAACAATAGATAAAGATGTCTTTCAATGGCTTGAGACTCGAATATGCTCTTGAGGGAAATTCGAATATACAGAGCATGGAAGAACATGATGGAGGCAGTGTTGGAGGACAACATGTTGAATTAATTCATAGGTATTGATATTCCCAAGGCCACAGCAACAGATGCCCAACTTCTTGATGCATGGCAGAAGAAAGTAGAAAAGGTGATAAGGATCTTGTTAGAGGGAGTTCAAGATCATATTGTCTCAAGTCTCCATGGGAAGGCGACTCCATATGCTATGTGAAAGGCCTTGAAATATTTGTTTCAAAACAGCAGCGACCACAGGAAGTTGGCAATGAAATACAAACTCAGAAAGATCAAGATGGAGGAGGGCGAGACGATACCAACATACTTGACGAAGTTCACTCAATGTTGATATGAGCTTGGAAGTGTTGGTGTAACAATAGTCCAGGATGATTTGGTGAGCCTGGCACTTCTATGCCTTCCCAATATCTGACATAGTTACCAGGACTCTGTGAATGGGAGGGAGAAGTTACCACACTGGGAGTGTTTGTGGTCTGACTTGGTAATAGAAGAGACCAAGCGGAGCACCAAAGATGGGACCCCCGGAAAAGACAAAGAATAATATTTTTCATTGGTCGGAAAAGGCAATAAATCCAAGGGAAAGAAGTCCCAAGGCGAAGAGGGCAAGAGATACTTGTCTAAGATCATGTGTTTTCACTGTCACGAGCACATGCACTATGCCTCAAATTTTCCACAGAAGAAGGCAAGCAAGAAGGAGCCTACAATTGCAGCGGGTGAAGCACTAGCTTGACAAATCGAGCTTGATTTTACTCTCATTGCATGCATGGCCAAAACTGTAACGGGATGCATGTGGTATCTAGACAGCGATGCCTCATTCCATATGATGGGGAATAAAGATCTCTTCAGTGACTTGGAAGAGAAGTACCTCCAACAGAACATAGAGTTTGGAGATGACGGGAGGTATATCGCGACCGACATAGGTACAGTTACCTTTCATAGGGAGTCTAGCTCGCCTCTCAAACTGGAAGATGTTTTGTATGTTCCAAGACTAAGGAAGAATCTTGTTTCTGTAGTGGTATTGGAAGACCGTGGCTATGATTTCATATTTAGAAAAGGAAAGGTGTTCCTTAGACACATCGCCACGAGACGGGTGAAACATATCGATGTAAGATTCAAGAACCTGTATGCTCTCGAGTTCGACGATGCATGCAAAGATTTAAGGAGAAAACAATAGGTTATTGACCGAGTGGTTGAGAGGGATCCTCTCAACATGCAGCCTCAAGAGCAGTCTTAGAAGGTTCTGGAGTAGCCACAATTGGAGAAGCAGAGAGGAGATCGAGTCAAAGCCTCCATTGAAGCAAAGACCTCTAGTAGGGGCAAATTTCGAGCCAGATGGGCAGTGGAAGCACATGCAGTCATACCTCTAGGTGAGAGGTAGGGTGATGTGCGGACGTAATCCAAAGAGAAGAAATTTGGGCAGGGATCCATTGAGATGGCATGTCTCATGGATCAAACCTGGCTACAAGGAGCCCACAATACAACAATATCAGTTAGATTGATGCAGTCAAATGTAGGAAGACATAAATCAAAGTGACATATGTCAGATACTGGAGTGCAGATCAGAGTTGGCAGCAGTGCAAAAGGCATAGATGCAGAGTCAGTAGCAACGCAAAGATTTCAATATAAATGTTGGGCCTCTGTTTTGCCTTCATTTATATCACCTTTACTTGAAATCACTCATGATTTTGTTTAGCTTGAATAGTCATTTTCATAGTTTTGTGCATTCTCGGAGATAATAAGTAAGTATTTGCTATTCCTTTGTTTTAATGAGATTTAAACATTAAAGGCATATTTAATAATAGTTTGTGTGTTTGCAGGTTTACAAAGTTGGTTATATTCCTATTCTGATAGAGGAGAAGTTCCTGCACCACACATTATTGCACTAGTACCAGAACACATTCCTACACCAGCATTGCTAATTAATAAGTCTGCTCAAAATCCGCATAATTTCTAAATGGCCAAGTTTGACCTTGGTTTTTATGCAAATGGAGGTGAATTATGGAAATCCGAGCAAATGGGTTTTTCAAAAATATAACCAATTACCCATAACCGAAACCATTTCCTGAGATTAAAAGTATTCCAAAAGTTATGATCAGGTATTTGAAGCACTTTTATAAAAAATATTGTTTTTTCCATAATTCTAGAAAACACAGTCAACAAGTTTCCAGACTACCAACTTCCACCTTGGTTTTTGTGCAGATGAAGATAAATAAATAAATTCCGTGAAATGGGTTTTTTCCCAGTATATGAAATTGAGTTAATGGCGGGTCGTTTTCCACAATACGTAATGGTTGAAGAGATACGAAGGGCGCTCTGGAGGAAGTTTGTTAAAATTACCAAATTTCCAGAATTCTAGAAAAATCCCATAATTGGAAAATTCGTATTAAAACTTTATTGTTTTAATAGGGGAATGGTTGTACTATTATTAGACTTGGTTGGGATTCAATCCCCATATTCCTTGCAAAGGAACAACTTGTTTTAATCATTATGAAAGATTATAAAAGGAGGAAGATGCACGTAGAAAGGGGGTTGGAGGAGCGACGCTACAGCAGTGTTGTTGTAACTTTGTTTTTCTCGTATCGCCCAAATCTGGGATGGACTCTGTATTTCATGATGTACTTTGCCTTTGTGAATTAATAAGAAAGGGAGCTCCGCCTCATGTTTCATAAATCGTATTTCTGTGTTTGAAAGTTGATGAATTAACAGGTTTACTGAGCAGCGGTTTAATTTAAAAAGGGGAACGCGCTGGTTAGCTAGGGCCCAGCCAACCCAGCACATTTACCCTCTCTCTTGTTTCCTGTTTTGTGTGTTTATATTATTAAAGCATGATTTAACTTTCAACACATATATTCCTATAATTTGTGTTTAAATTATTAAAGTGTGATTTAACTTTCAGCACATGTATTCCTGTCTTATTGAAAACAGATCCGTCGTGTGAAGTAGTTACACTTTCTTTCCCTGCAATTTACTTTCCTGCATTTAATTTCAGATTGGATTTCCTGCTTGGTACAAGCAGGAGAAGTGAGCCTGCACCAATGCACATTGTTGTGACATTTCTTTTTCCTGCAGTTCTGTTTATTCGGATTTCCCCGCCTGGTCTGAGCAAGAGAAGCAAACCTGCACCAATGCACGTTGGTGTGATATTTCTTTTTCCTGCAATTCTGATTACTTGGTTTTCCACTGCCTAGTACAAGCAGGAGAGATGAACCTGCACCAGTGCACATTGGTGTGATGCAGCAAGTTTTCTTAATCTACCTTCCGCAGTTTTCTTTCTTTATTTAAACACTTACGATAGGATAAATGATTGTTTCTTTAATTTTGCATTTTTTTAATATTAGAAACATTCACTTTTATGTGTGCGATTTGATTCAACAATAAACTAGCACTTGCAATAATTGAACACTTGTTTTAAGGATTAAAAGCTAAGTGCAGGAAGCTCTGATCTGGTGCAAGAACTAGTTTCTTGTCACAAGATCTAAGTGCTCTGAACCTTGAAAAATTTGAGCCCTTGCATGAAGTCAAAACGCTTTTAGTAAAGACACCATTTATACCCTCTGCATAAATCTCTGTTCCTGCACTAGTGCAAGCAGACTATGATAGTGCAGGACAGATTAATGCAAGAAGGAAATCTCTACATAAGCAGGTTTGAAGGGCCCATCTGATGACACTGCTAAAGTGTCTCTGCTAAAAGAAAAACATGACACATACTCAGTAATTAAAAATTAATCAGTTGGAGTGATTGCCTTTTTATTTTGATTCCTTTGCAAATGCATTCTTTCTTGTTCCAGCACTAGATTACTTTGATGATTCAGTTATCTTTTACTCTTTCAATTCTGCAAGATTTTTTTTGAGAAAGTAGGAATTTCTATCAAGAAAATTCATACCATCTCTGGCATTGCCTGTAATTCGTCTCTAAGTTTACAAATCCTCGGGGTTGACAATTAAGTGTTGAGGAGTTTGCTTAAGTGCAATTCCTGCACCCAACAATACATTGCAGTAACTAGTAGCAGTTAGAGACTTTGATGTCAAATGCATTATACTGATTCAGTTTTTGGAGGCTATTCAGTTTCAGGAGTTGCAGGAGAAAACAACACTAAATAAGAGTTGCATGCAGAACATTCCAAATGTACCAGATCGAGACAAATTGAATTTCTTTCTTGTTGAGAGGGAGTGTTGAAATTTGCAACAAGAAACAGTGAAATTGGCATCTAGAAAATGGCACCCATAAATGGCTACCATATTAGGCTTTTGATTTAATTTTCCCTTAATTAAATTGAAAGAAAATTTGTAATTTCATCTCATGACAACTTGTATTAGTTAACTGAGTCAGGAAGACTTAGTTAGCTCAGGAAATTCAAGTTAGAGGTCTAAGAGGATGCATGCAAAGGGATCTCCTACATTTTAGGACCCTTGGTTGAGTTATTTGTGAGTTGTAATCAGTTGACTCAATTAATTGAGTTAAAATTAGTTTAACTAGTTCTAACTGAGAGATGAACTAGTGAGAGGTCCAGTGAATTAAATTAGATTAAATTCACATGCAGTGATCAATATATTAACTGATAATTCGCTATAAATAGTTGTTGCATGTCATTTTTTAGGAAGACATAGTTGAGATAGAGTTTAAAGGGAAGAGACCTATCAGTTGTACTATTAGATAATTGTACAGGTCATGCATGAGCTCATCAGGAAGGCCTTGAAGGATTGCGCATTCGTATTGGGTATTTTCCTAATTAATAGCGGCTCAATTAGCCTAAGAATGCATAAGCAAGGCAGGCTAGGTAGAGTCAAGAAAAATTTTAAATACATGACCAATTTTGCTTAGATTGCAAGCTATTTTTGAGAAGGATCGGAGTGAGATAGTCAGCAAAGTGCAAGAAGTTTCTCTAGTGTGTGAAAGGATTGTATTGTTTCATGATCTTGACCATATGAAATATAGAGATAGAGGGGTTTTGAGCAGTTTCTTTCCCCAGATACATGTGTTGTGCGATTGATGATTCTTTCTCTTACTCGCTTATGTGATTGTGCGATCTTGTTTTGTTTCCGCAAATTGTAGAAGGGATTCAGTATCTTGTTTTAGTACATTATAAGATCAGATTGAATCCCCGTGGTTAGATTTTCTACATTGAAATCCACTAAAACCAATGAACTACAAAAACACATTTCCCTAATATAAAATATTGTATATAAATAAGTACTATACCCAACAACTTAGAAGGAATATGAAGCAAGCATAAGCTTCAAGTGAACATTGAGATCTACCAACACCAATGAGCTACAAAAACACATTAACCAATATCAAATGTTGCAAAATAAAAAGTGTAGCACCCTCTACATGTTATAAGTTAGTTTTATTCTTGTATTTCACTTTATTATTATAACAATACCCTGTTATAGCTTATATAATGGCTAAAGTCAAATTCAATTATGCAGCTCTTTCATTTAATGACAAAAATCCTTCCCATTATTGAGATAATCTAATGCAACATTAGAAAAATTAACCAAAACCAAAAGCTTCCAACTACATTAATATACAAATCTATTAAAAATTGCATATGCCAAAACAACTATTAGCCACCTAGCCATCAAGTATTCATCTGCATTTGTGTGGGTAACTCAAGCCTTACCTCTCGTCCTCTCCCCCAAGGCTCCTCTCCCTTTGCTAGACTCTGCTCCAAAGCTGCCCCCCTGATCAGCGCCAACGCCTACTGGATTCCAGGAAATGGTAAGAAGATAAATATCTGGACAGATCGAATTCTGGATCGCGATCCAATTGGTGACTGTTCTGCTTTGAACGCGATTCGTTGTTGGTTGACTGCTGCTGGGAAAACTACGCTGTGGGACATCTCCTCGTGGGATGGGACGCATTGGGCAGGATGGAATTTCTTCGACGTGCCTCCGGAGCTCCTCCAGGATTGCAATTGTCTTCGCTCCATGCTGAATGGTATTGCCCCCACTCATCTGCGCAGAAGAGATTCGCGTGGCCGGGGTGTGTTGGCTGCAGGGTACATGGTAGCCCAAGGCTACGCAAAGCTCACCTTGAGGCCTCACGTCCCCCCGGACCCTGCCCCTTGGACTGCGATCTGGCGTCTGCACTCTCTGCCTAAAATCGACATGTTCTGTTGGCTTCTTTGCCACAAGAAAATTCTTACAGATGACAAACTGCAGAAACGGGGTTTCCATGGTCCGTCCAGGTGCTCTTTGTGCAGAGAAAATGTGGAATGTGCCACACACTTGATTTTGAATTGTAAATTCACTCTGCAGGTTTGGAGCGAGCTGATGGATTACTGGAACCCCAAATTTTTCCTTCCCACCACTATTCCTAATCTCTTTGCAAATTGGCAGAACAGTTACCCCGGACCTCCTCCCAGAAACAAAGTGATAAAAAAGGCATGGTCTGTCCTCCCCAAAATATGCTGCTGGCAGATCTGGCTTGAGCGAAATAGCAGAATCTTTAGAGATATTAAGCACGATGTCAAGGTGGTGGCGGCCAAGATAAAATTCCAATTAAAGGAAAGCTTGGACAATCAAAAAGATGCCTCAAACCTTACTCATTTAGATTCAGTCTGGGGTACCTCCCTAAATCTGCAATTTCTTCATGCCACCAGCAACACTTCCCACATTGAAGATTGGCAGATAAGGGGGAAGAACAATGCTGAGTTTCAAGAATGGATCTCCAAGCAGCAGGTGCACTCTCTCTTTTTTGATGGGGCTTCAAAGGGCAACCCAGGAAGAGCTGGAGCAGGTGGTATTGTAAAAAATGCTGAAGGTGTTTTGATCCACAACTTTTCATGGGGTCTGGGGATCAACACCAGCATTCAAGCTGAGGCTCTGGCCCTCCTTCAAGGCCTTAAATCGCTCTTGAACCTAGAAATCAAGGAGGCTAATGTTTTTGGGGATTCCCAAGTGATAATCAAAATTATGGTGACAAACTCTTCCCCCCGAGATCTTAGATTGGCAAGGCTGATATCCAGAATCAGGACCTTGGGGAATTTGTTTAAAAAGTTGAGCTACTATCATGTGTTGAGAGAAAATAACAAAGAAGCAGACCTTGAAGCAAATAAAGCTGTCCTCATCTCTGCTGGAACAATAATTCGAGGCGAGGACGAAACATGGGATCCAATTCCATAATCTGCCAGTTTAAATGTTCTACTGCTTTCTATTGAATCAGTTTGTTTGTATTTTCAAGTTAGGGAAAATCACTGAAATAGAAGTTTTAGATAGTCTGACACGGAAGAAGCTTGCAAGCTTCGGCTGCATTTTCAATATTAGCAGTGAGATGCTTCAGGGTTCAGACAACCTCAATGTAATCATATTTCTGGCATTCAGGCCAAGATGAATATTAATATCACATAACCGTTTCTGTCAAAAAAAAAAAACTCAAGCCTTACCTCTCTCCTGAAGACTATACATGTACACAACTCTTTCTTTAAAATCATGCAAAGGTCACCACTTATCTCATTGTTGTTGCAATAACGCATCGACAAACTACTCTCTCCTCCCATTATAGAATGTGATCATGTCTTTTCTCTTGTAATAAATATCATGGTCCATAGGAAATCATTAGTAGGTACATTGTTACAAAGAGTAAAATTCATGGAGAAACCCATTCTTGTAGTTGAGTACATTTTGTCAGTTGGAATTCTACTAACACTAGAGTTTTTTCAGGATGAAAAATCAAATTCCTTTGAGGAGAATATGGAGAAGATAATTACCCTATAATTTTTCATTGTCTTCTTGTGTGCTTGAATCATTGTATGTTTTAGGGGAGGTAGGGTCTAAGATGTTTACGTGAGTATATTAATTATATCATGTGAATTATTTGACAATGGCCCATTCTAGTACAAAATAAGTAAATAATGTTATCAATCTTATGATTAAGGTGATTAATTATTTGTTAATTAGCCTTTTATTAAAGGCTTTGTTGCACATGTTGGTTTATTTTTAAAAAATCCAATAAGCCCCCTCTATGAAAATAAAATAACTAAATACATGCAATTATGCATTTAGAGTTTTTTAAGGATTGAGCTACATTAATCCTAATTTCTCATTAATTTATGTTTACAAGATTCCTTAACACATTGTTGTGCAAGGATATAGAGAAATCATTAACATGTTAATTGAACTCCATGTTAACTACCAGGGCAAAGTGGCCCTGAACAAAATAAATTATTGTTGATATGGTAATTAACTTTTCCTAAACTTATACCTCCATCTTCAGGTGAGTCGTGATAAATTTCTTTTATAGATTAAATTACAGTAACATCTTCAACATCTTTTAAGTAGGTTATCCAACTATTTAAGAGGACAACGCATTGGTTTAGGAAAATGCAAAAGTATCAATTAAATATCAATACACAATTTTGGCCTTAAAACATAATTCATGGAAGACGTTAGTCCAATGCAACCATTGAGGATCAATTGGAGCAAGTAAAAATGTCAGAAAACATTTAACTAGTTTTCCCTTTTGATAAAATCCATTGAAACATGTACCTTACCTATTACTACCTATGTAATCTAGGCAAAGAAGCTCATGGAAACCTTGGATCTATATACCGCGTACTATCAGTAGGGAGAAGTGCTTTTAGTGGGCGATTTTAATTATATAACAACAAATCAGCAAGCTAGTATTCTTTGTTGCAAAGAGGATCATAATCCTATTTGGCTCACTGAAGAGGAGAATCCCCAATGGGTGAGATGTTCAGAATATGAAAAAGTTAGCAATCATTCTGGAGAGGAATTGCTTACACTGTGTGGGGCTTTCAACTTAATTATTTGCAATGGTCTGGATAGATGGAAAATGTTTGGGAACTTCACTTGCAACACATACAATGGGGCAAGTGTTGTTGATTATGTGATTTGTTCAAAAATCTTGATAGAAAAGATAGACAAAGTTAAGATTGGAGAGCATAATTGGGACTTAAAATCAGACCATAACCCAATTTATATAAATTTATCATGTGTAGAAGAAAGGCAAACCCAATGCTCTCGGCAATCACTACCAAGGGGAAAATTTATTCTAACACAATAAAATTGTACTATCTTCAAGACAATGTTGGATAGATTAATTCAGAAAGAGAAAATTGGTTTCCAAAGCTTCAACAGTAGTGAGTTAACAAATATAATTCAAAGGGCACTTGAGAAGTGCAAAAGCGCAAAAAATAGGAAATCAGAATCAAATTGTTTTCGTGTAAATTCTTGGTTTGATGAGGAATGAAAAATGGAAAGGAGAACCTTGAAAAAGACAGACAAGGAGAAGATGAATGTAAAATTATATAAGCAGATACTAAAAAGGAAAAAATATGAGTTCATGCAAACAAGGCGAGAAGAGTTAATATATCTAGGCAAGAATAACCCAAAGCTTTTCTGGTAGGAACTTCAACCAAGGAAGAAGGAAATTGAAAATAATATTACAGCTAATCAATGGTTTGAATATGCAAGACAACTCTATGAGAAATAATCAGAGGTTGAGCCTCCCCCAGGGCTCAATACAACTACAAAGTTCTTCACATTACAGGAGGTGTAGATTGGAATTAAGAAGCTGAAAACAGGAAAGGCAAAAGACTTGGTTGAACTTCAAGTAGAGTATCTAAAATGGGGAAAGAACACTCTTGCACCGCACATCATGGAAATATTAAAGAACATCATTCAACAAGGATTCCCAAGAGACTGTACAACTAGCATAGCAATACCCCTTTTTAAAAGTGGAGAAATTAATAATCCTTCCAATTATAGAACCATTATGATCAATCCTTTGTTTGCAAAGATTTTCGGTAGCATGGTAGAAAATAGAATCAGTAAGTGGGAAAAAGTAAAATAAAAGAGGGCAAAAGGACAAGCGCGTTTTAGGTTGAAACATTCTATAGTGGATCACGACATAACACCGAGACACAATATTGAAAAGGTTTGGGGGGGATAACAAAGAATTATTTTGTTGTTGTGTTGACTTCAAAAAGGAATTTGACACGATCCCTAGAGATAAGTTCTGGCGTAGAATGGAAGAACTTGAAATTCCTTTGCATTATAGAGCTTGATGGCTCCTATCTATGCAAACACAGGCGTTGGTGCAAAGGAAGAACAAATCGTTTTTTCCAAGTCACGTAGTCTGCAAAAACATAGTTTAAATATTACTTCAGAACTCCTCAACCAAGGATATTTCTTGAAAATCACTTGTGAGTCGCCAAATATACCCTGCTCTGCACAAAACCTAGATGACAGAATTTCGAATTTCATCTTCCTTTGATTAGAAATTGAACCGTAAGTCAGATGACGGTTTTCTCCTGCGAAAATTCCTTCTTCTCTTGGCTTAACACAGAATGCTCTGTATTCTCAAACCTGTAAAGAAAATGACTACTTCCAATACAAAAATTTGATGCAAACTTTAATTACAATATTAACTATGATATCATTCCCCAAGTCTATGTTTTAGTCTCATTCAAATGTAAAGAACAGAGGGAATACATTGCATGAATTCCGCATTCAACACAGTAATTTAAAAACCAAATCAATTCCAATCTTCAAATATTTATATTGATTTTAGCAACCTCACAAACGCATTTTCAATAAACTATCTCACACACGCTTACAAATTCAATTTGCTAATTAAAAAAAAAAAAAATCCTTGTCTAAGAATGTTGTTCAATTATCTAATAAATCCACATGCCACATCCAGTTCACACAGACTAAGGATCAAATCCTACAGATTGATCTCATGGATGTATTAATTTATGTCTCTCTAACTTCAGTCTCACGGAGATATTAACTTTAGCCTCACATAGAGGACAAAAACAACATTCCTCTCTCTCACACCAAAAAAAACCTCAAGAAAATTTTTCCCTTATCCTTTTCAAAACTGAAAAACAAAAATTGTCCAAGAAATGAGTTTGTTGATGTGAACCAATTTCCTCACTCCACATCATCAGGCAACAAGATCTATTTTTCCCATTAGTTCCAACTCTCTACCACCTATCAAATCCTATCCTTAACTATTTAAAATTTCTTTTAACTAGATGTTCTTAACTAAATATCAAAAACTTTTCACAAATAAACTTTAAATGTTCTAGCCTTGGCATGTGATCAATCCATCACATTGTTAGGATCATGTTTATGTGCTCAACATAATGCACCTGCTGCAAATCTAGCAGCCTTCTTGTTCTTCTTCTTTTGTGTACAGTTAGTAGCAAAATTCCCATGCTTGTGACAATGAAAACACTTCACCTTGGACATATCCTGCTTCTTGCCATTCTTGGACTCAGATTTATAATTGAATTTCCTCCCCTTCCCCTTCCTCGCCTTGGTAGCCAAAACACATTCCTCTTTGTTATCACTCTAGTAATTCTAAATTTGTGAGATTTTGGTTTTTAGTCAACGAACACTAGAGGTAACCACAAACCAACATCAAACTCTAGGATCTAGCCTTCTTGGGGTTCAGAGAGGGCTCTCTCTTTAAAATTTAACTTTGTTTCAATTTGTAAATATTAGGCTAGTTATGAATGTGCAGCTTTGGTTTGGTTTTGGTAGATTTGGTAGGAAAAATCACTTGAAAGGAAGGATAGTGGGAAATATATTTGTCCATTGGGATAAGGAGTCAAAATCAAGTAAACAGAACTGGGATCAAGGCCAAAAGGTCAAATGTTCTCAGGGCAAGATAGATAACCCTTGAAGATCTTGGAAATTTGTTTTTATGAGGTGATATGATCGGGATAAAGGGCAATAAAGAATCCTTTGATCCAGAAAAGGAAGTAGTAGGAAGAAGTCAAACAAGAGAGGGAGAAATTAAGGGTTCCGCACACTGGAAATCAGAGGAAAACATACAAACGATAACTAGTTAAAAACAGGGTGCTCTTAACAAATCCTGTAGTAATACTCCTAGTTATTCATTCAGATTTAGAAAAAACATAGATGGATTCATGTAACAAAGAAAGATAATAATGACAAGTAAGGAAATACTTCACTCCAAATAGCTCATCACAGGAATCCTGAAGTATGATGCCAATTGGTTTGATCCAGCCTGCTACTCGAATTTTGACACACAAAAAAGCTTTCAAGTCCAACAAAAATGACTATAACAATCTCCAGCAATTTTATTCCACACAAAATACTTCTAAAGATGCAGTATATATACATAGTTTTTTATAAAATATCCTATAATGGTTCTAGGAATTATCTAAGGGAAAATAAAATATCTTTACAACAATAATAGGGACGATTGCTTAACAAATCAGCAAGTTGTCGTATTTATCCAAAAGAAATAGCAACTGCTTTGAGGATAAGATGTCGCTGGTTGCCTTGGTGTCCTCCTTGCTGGCTTTAGATATTTAAATTTTTTTTTTAGAATCTAATCTGTCTTGTTTGATACTCTTTCTCTGATTCTCTTTATTCAATGATACTCTCTAAACTCTTATACTCTTTAACCATAATCAAAAACTGTTTACTACTGTAAAAATTTGTTTCGACTGTAAATCAAAAAACAGTTTTCTTCCTTCTTTCATCGGTCTGTCTTTTATCCTTCATAATAAATTTGTGAGTGCTTGCCAATCCTCATCTTTAGGAATTTGTATCTTTTTTAATTTCCTAAAGTTTTCATCAGCTTCAGTATATCTAGCAAAGGTTGGCTCGATGACAAACAAGTGTTTTATCTCATGTTGCAAATAGAATAAGTCTTCAAAACTCTTGAGTAATACTTTTCTAGTTGGAATACCTTGTGCTTGTGGTTTATTTACCTATTCTTTTGCAAACTCTCTAATTTTTTTATCATAGTCATTCTAAGGCATCGGTTTATCATTAATGACCATAATGTTAGGCATTCCTTTTTGCCTCAAATTTGTAAACTTAACCTTAAACCTGGTTATGGCAGTATTCATACTCTCACACTTTTCTTCCAGTTGCCTCATTAGATTCTTCTTTGTAGTAGCTTTCCTAATTTATAAGATAGTTTCAGTCCTGTCTGTAATCTTGAGTTCTTTTAACTCCTGTTTGTTTTTGTTGTTAAGGAAGGTGACCAACCTTAAAGCTTGCTCTGGTTTGTCAGCCAACTCACCTTCAGTCTTTTGAATTTCTACTTGTGCTTTTAGTAATAACTCTCTCTGTTCAAAAATTACCTGAATTGAAGGCCATACATCATGGATGGCTTCAATGACATTGTTCCAAAGATGGTTTTTGATATATAATATTTGTTCCTTCAATGTCAATTCCTTCTACAATTTCTTCAACTTTTCATTCAGCCTGATGGCATTTTTTTCATGTGTGTTTTTGCATTTATCTAAGCCAATTTATTAGGCTTCTCAAGATTCTCTATCACTTGTTTCAATCTACTAATCTCATTTGTCTTAAGAGAATTTTCCTCCATAGCTTTCACTATTTTTCTTTCTTCATATGTATGGTGGACTGCTGTTGTAGATGATTCATTATCTGAGGTTGTGGAAGAAGTTACTATCACTACAGTAGCCATTGGTTCTTTGGGTGCCAACGTTTCACCTAAAGTTGAAGGCACTATTGTGGTGATTACAGGAATAACTATAGGAATATCTGGTACTTTCATTGTTTCCTTCTCATGGACAAGTTTTTCCATCTGAATCTCCATCTCCTTAACCTGGGCTGTCAACTAAAAAATTAAATTCATCATGTCATATTTTTCATTCTGTTCCTGTATGATTTCTTTTGTTTGAGGATGTTCACTTTGAGGAAGTTTGAGTTGTTTCCTCAAAGCTGTTATATCTTCATTTTTCTTCTTCACCAATAATTTTGCTGCTTTGATATTAGCAGGGTCATATCCCACCTGCAAAACTAGTTCTTCTAAGGCTTTTATCCTTAGATCCTTGGCAGACAATGAGGCTTTGTCCATCTTCATTTGATATTTTATGTTGGAGTTAGTGTTTTGGAGCTTATGAGAACTCATGGCTTTATTTGTGATAGTAGGATATAACATTTATGAGTTTTGTCTATGGAACTCAATTTGATCAAGAGCATGGATCTTATCTCTCTGAACTTCCAAATCAAATTTTTTATAATCTGCCACTGTCTTTGGAGATTTGAATATGGGCTGCAACACTGACATAGTTATCTTTTGATTTGAATAATCAAATGCAGAAAGGAGCCTTTTTTACACACTTGGAGTCTGTTTGAGATATTGAGAATAAATATTATTTTTTATCTCTTCATTCTTCAGCTTGATTTGTTTATATTTTTCTTTGATATCCAAATATTTTTCCTCAGCTGCCTGTGAGGAAGAGGCTTCCATGCTTTGTTGTCTTTCCATCAACTATGTATCTTCATTATTAACCTATTCTTCATTCTGATTGTTAGTGACTGGCTCATTGATGATCATAGTAGCAACATTCGTCTCTGGCAAATTTGTATTGGTATCTATAAGCTCTGTTTCTTCCACATCAATTGCCACCTTTCCTTTACTTGTTGAATCTAACTTGGGCCTTTTGTTATATATGAGCTTGAACTTAGTTTCAGTTGTAGTTTCTGCCACATAGTCTCCTTCTTACCTTACTCTTTTAGTGGACTTTTCTGGCTGATTTTAAGTCTCTAAAGTATGACTAGTATTACCTTTGTTTACTGCATCTATTAAGGTATTTTCAGTCCACTCAATCTGATTTGCAAATTTTTCTATTTCTGGTTTTGCTTCATGGATGAAGGGTGTTAACTTGCATTTAACCCTTAGCTTACTCAATATCCCTTGTGGATCATAATTCCAAGGAAAATTTTCTTCCAATTTGAATTCCAATAACTGCTTTGCTGCTTCTTTTTCTGCATCCTTGTGATTGTAGATGAATGGCCATATCTGATTCTTTAGTTTGAATTGATTTTTCTTCTTAGATGCCATGAAATTTATGGAATCAGAGTTTAGGATCTGCCTGATATACTCCAAGGCAGAGATCCTCATTGAAGGATGTTTGGGTAATTCGTAAGGTAACAAATTTCACCCAAAGACTCTGATCTTAGTATATTTTTCATCTAAATACCAGTCACCAACCTTACTCTATTCTGATAACTGCAATATATTTTTAATTTCTTCATTTATTCTTGATTGTTCTGCTTTGGTTAACATTTTGATCACTTGATGTAAAAATAACTCTAAAAATTCTGAATATGTGAAATTTGTACATTATTTCCTGAGCAAGGATGTCCAGAAAATGACAGATAGAGGATTTCCCTCTATGTCAAGCTTTTGGAGAGTAACTGGAAAATTATCTAATTGAAAGTATAAAAACATATGGAAAAGGAAGGAAGTATATCTGAACACTCCCTCAATTTGCAAATTAGTCAATTGATAATGAATATTATCTGCAATGAAACCAACATAATCAAGGATTACTGATGGGGGTTGACCTAGGGAGACAGTGGATAAGAACCCCAAGATGGACTCATCTATGTGTTCATCAGTAAAATATCCAAGGATGAAGGAAAGCATGGAAATCACATGTCTTGAACCTTCAGGGAATTTAGCAGTAGAATATGAGGGATTTAGCTTAGGAATTTCTACATAAAAAGGCTTAAATGTCTGAAAAATCATGAATCTCTTGCGAAAATCTAGGCCAATATATAACTTGGTGAGGGCCTCTATAGATAAATGGACTGCTTGGGGGTCAGGCTGAAGCTGTAGCATCTAGTTAATTGATTCTGCAGTAATGGTAAAAATCACTTCATTACTGGCATTTACAATGGCTCTTTGCTCAGGCACATAATTTTGTTGACATAACCTAACGATTTCCTGGCATGGGTGAGTTAAAGGGACAACATATTTGGGCAAGTGGTATTCCCAAATATGGACTTCTTCTTCATTATCTAATGACTTTTCATAGCACCAGTTATGGATATCTAGTAGGTTAAATTCAACAATGGGATCTGTTATCTTGTAATTAGTATCAGCTAATGGGATATGTTCAATGTCTATGACTACAAGTTGTAAAGGATTGACAACAATAGCAGCATTTGAATTCATGGTAGGAATTGGTTTAGGAACTTTGGAAGGTTCGGGTTTGCTAGAGCTCTGCTTTTTACGCATTTTGGGCTACTTCTGCAAGTTTAGACAGTTTGCAGAAGTATTTTCACTTTTGGCAGAGGCTTCTTGGATAAACATGCAAAGTATTGTCTTTTCTTAGGGCTTTCTTTCAAATTAGGTCTGTCAAAGAGGTTTATAGGCTTTTGAACTGGTTTAAAACAAGAAACAAGGGTTTCCTGATTCTTTTAATGAGAAAGTGGGTTAAAAAGTCTGTTGAAATTAGGCAAAGAGTTTTGGGATACCTTCAGAGGTTTTCTGGTTTAATTCAGGGCTTAAAATAGTTCATTGTGAAAACTCACAAACTTCCTCCAAAATTGTGTGCAGCAATGAAACAGGGTTTCTGGAAAAAAATTTGCAGGGTTCGACCTGTTTTTGGACTATTTTGATGGACTTCTTTTGATACTTATGGATCTCTGAATGAAATTTGTTTTTTTTAAATGCCTTTAAAATTAATTGCAGGCTCAAATTTCAGAGAAATACCTTTTGTATGCAAGTATTTGGGCTTTGGAACAGTTTCAGAGGTTTTTGAATGAGTTGATAACTTCTGTAGATTTTCTGGAGCAATGTAAAGCTCCTCGGCAGTCTTCAATGGCCATAGGGTAAATCTTGCAGGATTTTTGACAAGAAATTGGCGGAAACAGTTGTTTTTACAGTCAGGGAGGCTTCATGCAAGGTTAACGCGCAGAAAGGTAGGAAATGAATGCATTTCCAATGTATTGTATGCATATTAGGGCTAATACGAAATGCCATTCAATTGCAGTCACATCGGGCGAGAATGGCGGTTTCAGGTTTCAAAGGATTGAAAACAGCCAGTTTTTATTGCGCGGCATTACGGTGGTAAGTGGTATCGGGCTTAACCCACGCGATCCAACAGGAATCAACCACGTGGAGGAGAGATAAAATTGTAAAACAACCCATTTCGCGCAGATTTGGCATGGGGGTAACCGTGCAACTTTTCTACGCGATATCGAGCTTCCGTCGTTGGATCTGAGGTTCATTTGTGAATGGCCCAGATTACTTGGAGAGATGCGTCGAAATAAGAGTGGGGATGGGGTATCATATGTGTGGCAGGTTTTAAACTTTAAACCTTAATAATCATACGTTTAGTTAAATTTTAAACTTTAGCTATGATATAATGCGGTGGGTGGATAATGTCGAATATGCATAAATCATAACATTTCGCAATTTTTAATTAATACATAGGTTTGGGTTATATTATATGGTTTTTAAACTTTTTGATGAGTGTTAAATAACCATAGGGGATGAGGATATTTGCATATAGATATGTTTAGACCAATGGGGTAATTGGGCAGAGTTTTATATTTGTGCACATGGGATATAAAACATTGGTATAAACTTAAAAGAAAGGGTTTAGGGATTTATTTTAAACATAAGGGAATTAATAACATACGGGTAGGTGTAGTTTAGGGATTTAATAAAATAGGTTAGAAGTTGGTAATTAATATGAAATGAAGGGCTAGTGTCAAATGAAAATAAAATACATGTTCACTCTAATTTAAAGTGTAAATGATAGACAAAGTAAAGCATTGTTGTCTTTTTAATATTTCACACTTTAACTTAGGACAAATGTATTTTTAGGGTTTATGAATGATTTTTTTTTTAAAGGGAGTGAGATTAGTTATTTAGGGTTACATTTCTACTAAGTAAAATGGGTTTTTACTTAGGAAAAAGAGATTATGATTTATGAATGAAGGGTAAATGTTGATGAATGTGGGTCTAGTGTGGGAATTCAATATTTTTAACTAATCAGTCATCGAGCCTTGGGTCCGATCCCAAAAAAAGTCAAAGAAATGCTCTGAGCCTTTTTGACTGATAGTTTAGAATACTGAATACTTGTAGGGGAGGGGAAATTAGTGATTTTTTGCCCGATGATGTTTTATTACATGATTGCTCAACTGCTTTCTACCTACCCATCTTTATTTCTAACATTTTTAATTCATTTTCATGGGTGCATTTAGGCTTGCAACCCTAAAACATTTTCTTTGAAAGCATAAAACTTATCTAAGTCTACCTTATTTCATCTGAAGGCTCAGATTAAACTATTGAGCTCCTCATTATTCTCTACCTATCTACTGATTTGTCAAGTTTAAACTGTTTGACAAATCTTTATTCTCTATCTAAAACATGAAATTGAAAGCATGAAAAGTCATTATTCTCTACCTATCTAATTATTTGTCAAGTTTAAACTGTTTGAAAAATCTTTATTCTCTATCTAAAACATGAAATTGAAAGCATGAAAAGTTAAGATTAAATTGTTTAACTGATCATGGATTATGGCATTTATTGACACTCTACACATAATCATTATTATTGCAATAAAGTAAAAGTAGTGGCATTTGGACTTGCTCACATTCAGGTCTTATTTTATTTCATTTTTCTTTTGGGGTCTATATTTTTCTAAGTCCTTTGATCTTTTTTTTAGGAATTTTTACCCTCTTTTTGGCTTTTTATTATTTTTCATTTTTTTTTCAAAATATGGGAATACAACTTGCAGAAAGCAAGGTATGTACATATTTACAAGACTATCAAAGTCAATTCAAAAATTATGAACCCTATTATTATAAGACCCTAACACTCTTCATCCTCTTTCTTAGATGAAGATCCATCTCTAGTGTTCCATCTGAACTCCTCCTGCACAAATTATGACCATAGTCGTTCCCAATCTGGCAACCTTTCACTTCCATTGACAAAGTCTTGATAAATGTGCCAACTCTTGGGAAGTCCTAGGAGATCCAAGCTCACCAAATCATCATCAACAATTGTTATTCCAATGCTCCCCAATTCATCCTGACATTGGACAAACTTTGTTAGATATTTTGGAATGGTGTCGCCCTTTTTCATCTTGATCTTCCTAAAATTATCTTTGAGCACGAATTTCCTATGGTCAGTGCTACTTTGGAATAGATCCGTCAAAGCCTTCCACATTGCATATGGTGTGGCTTTCCCATGGAGGCTTAAGACAATGTGGTCTCGTACTCCCTCCAATAGGATACTCCTCGCCTTTGCCACTTTCTTTTTCCATGCATCAAGATTTGCAGCATATGCAGCATCGGGTTTGGGAACATCTTTATCAATGAATTCCTTCAACCCATTGTCTTCGAGTACTGCCTCCATATTGTCCTTCCAAGAAATGTAGTTCGAGCTGCCCTCGAGTGCATACTCTAACCTCAAGCCATTGAAATCCATTTCGATCTTAAATCAGTTGTAGCACCAAGAAAGTATTTCTGCAAATTCGAATTCTATTCAGTCACAAACTCAGCTCATGCTTCACTTCTGCAATTTCCTGTGCTCTGGTACCATGTAGAAATTATACAGCATGCATGTATATCTTGGATTCACCTAATCTAACAATGTACTAAAGTTAAATATTGAATCGCTCCTACAAATCTTTTGTGGAATAAAAACACAATTGCTAATCACATGAACATGAAGAAAGATCAATCACACACAACACAGATAATTTCCCAGGGAAAGCTTACAGCTAAAAACCCCACTATATTATATTATATATTAAGCATGGATCATGAAACAATTACATACAAAAATCTTCTCACAAGATCCCTCCAATACTCAGCTAATTGTCTCACACAGTCATATGCGAAACTGACCAACACATGGCCAATTCTGAGCCTCCAGATAGCCTGCCTTTCTTGCGCAATCCCTGATGGTGAAGATCCCTAAAAGATAGGAATTCTTGCCTGCCTTTCTTGCGCAATCCCTGATGGTGAAGATCCCTAAAAGATAGGAATTATTGCCTGCCTTGACTGTGCAAGTATCATGGGAAATCTAATGGGTGTTTGGTTGCAAGTGTGCAAGCCAATAATCCTACAACTAATAGTCAACTTCCCTTTCACCTAGAACTCAACTGGGTCTCCACTGGATCTAACATGCATGCAGCTAATAATAGTAAATCCTCAATTGCGTGTGAGATCATTGATTGTGACTTAATTAATATTTAATTCACTACATCTCTCACTAGTGTATCTTCAGTTACAACTAGCACAACTGAGTTTAACTCACTTAACTGAGTTAAACTTATTTACAACTTGCACCAACTTATGTACCACTACACTTTGAACTCTGTTACAACTAGAATTACTCTACATACCTCACCAACAATCTCTTACTCGAAATCCAGTAGCTAACTGAATTTATCACTTTCAGTTAACTCATTCAAGTCCACATTCAAAATAGATTACAGTTTAATTTCCATCTTGATTAAGGGATAACCAAAATAGACATGCACCCAAAAATAGCACTGTGGTACCCACCCTAGTCTAGGTGCTTAATACAACCAGGTGCTTAATGCACTAGGCGTGGGTGCTGAATCTTCTTGTTGAATCTCAATAATTATAAACCCTAAGATTAATATTATAAACTCTGTTACAAAATCTAAAATTAATATATTAAAACCTAAGATTATAAACCCTAAGTTTAATTTATTAAACGTTAAGTTTAATATAATAAATCTTAATATTAATATTATAAACTCTAAGATTAATAAATTGATATTATAAAACCATAATATTATAAAGCATAAGATTAATATTATAAACCCTAATATTTTAAACCCCAAGTTTAATATATTAAACCTTAGGATTATAAACCCTATGATTAATATTATAAACCCTAAGATTAATATTAAACCCAAGGATTAATATTATAAACCCTAAGATTAATGTTAAACCCTAAGATTATAAACCTTAAGATCAACATATCAAACCCTAAAATTATAAACCTAAATATTAATATATTAAACTCTAGGATTATAAACCCTAAGCGTAATATATTAAACACTAATATTATAAACCTCAAGCTATATTAAACCCTAGGATTATAAATCCTGTGATTAATATTCTAAGCGCTAAGTTTAATTATTAAATACTAAAAGCTCACAAACTTAATAATGTTTGATTGAAGATGGCGGGGAGGGGGCATTGAGGGAGCAAAGGGTTAGGGGATTGAACCCCAGCCACCCTAACCCTCTGGTTTGTGCCTCCCTTCTTCGATGAGGGCAGGGTTTCTTCTCCTACTGCAATGCCAGAGTCATTTTCATGTGGGTGTCTCTATTGTGTGCATAGTTCTTTGGCATAATTTACTTGCTTGTGGTTTGCTTGGGCCTTTTTCGTCAGGTTTCTTTTTCCTACCGGTATTTCTCTCTTTTGTTGCTCGGGTTATTGTATGGTTGCATTATCATAGGTTATTTCATTCTTTATTGGTGCCTCCTTCACTCGACATTCGTGTTTCCTTGCAGGGTTTTTGTCGTGGCCATTATACAAGGTTTGGTTTCCCTGTTTCTTTTATCCGTGTTGCCTAGTTTTTTCGGGCTTATTGTTATGGGCTTTCTAGGTGGGATGTAACCAGTCTCTTAGCTTTAGTATGTGGGGCAATGTGCCTTGTCTTGTATACGCGGGGAAATTTTTGTCGTCTATTATTGAGGTTAATGACCCTGTCTATATTTTTATAGAGTTCTTTGTTTGTGGCTCCTTTTGGGGTTTTTCATGGGCCTGCATGCCATGATTTCTTGTATTGCTTAGTTATCTAGCCTAGATATTGTTTCCCCTAGGGTTTTATTTTTTGTTTGAATGTTATGAATTTTTTCATGGCTCTTCAGTTGGAGAATGCTCTCTGGAATGCACTTGTGCATATGCAAAATGTGATTTTCTTCTTCTCTAATGAATTAATTTACGTGTCATTTTTCTATAGAAAAATATTAAATCCTAAAATTAATATTATAAACCCTAATATTAATATTATAAACCTTGGGATCAATATTAAACCCTAGGATTTATATTTAAACCTACAACTAAAATTATAAACCCTAGGATTAATGTTATAAACCCTAAGATTAAAATTATAAACCCTGGGATTAAGAACCCTAGGATTAATATTATAATCCTCATATAAAACTCAATATATATATATATATATATATATATATATATATATATATATATATATATATATATATATATCATAACATTTTAGTTAGTTAGATATATGTGTGTGTGTGTGTGTGTGTGTTATAGTAATTTTATTAATATTAATATTATATTGATGTCATAATATTATATTATTATGTCTTAGTATTAAAGAAATGTTTTATTTTCTTATTTTCATATTTTCTTTTCTCATATTTGTAAGTAATTATATATGTAGTTAACTATATTTCTATTGGAATTTTCTTTAATTTTACAATATACAATTTTATTGCTTTCTCGTTGATCTAAGTGGCCTGAGAAAGACTCAATGATCCAAGTGGCTTTGGAAAGGCTTATTTTTCAAAGTGTTTAGATCTCAATAATATTTCCACAAGGACGTGGTGTTTTTCATTACGAACCCGACAGCATGAACAACACCTCAATTGGAGTTTGTATGACCAAATTATTATTGTCAGAAGTTCGTAAATTACATAAAGATGTAGGACCCGCTTTGCTATTGTGGCAAACAAACAACCAATAAGCCTTTGACACATGGCACACCAACATTTTCCTTCTAACCCTACAAAAATGACAAAGAAAAAAATATTAAAATAATAATAATAATAATAACAAAAAATAAAATAAGAAAAATAAAAGGTTATAAACATAACGATTATTATATTTATAACCAATGGTTATAATAATAACCATTTTTCAAAGGAAAAACTTTACAAACCAACGAATATATAAATAAATCGGGATGTAACAACTCCAAACCATATATAATATGGTTAAACAAAGTGAAAACAAGTGGATATATAATATGGTTAAACAAATTGAAAACAAGTGCGGGTTATAAAAGGCACCTTATATTTTGGGGCAAACCAATTAACAATTATCGCAAGTTTCATAACGGTCGGCCATGTCGCATGGCTTGGTCAAAGTGAGTACAAGGTTATGGCACGGATATATATATATATATATATATATATATATATTAATGTCTATGAGACTAAAAATAGTCTATGGAACTATGAGTGTCTTTTTTTCACCTTTTGTATTTCAGTATTTTTCTTATTCAAATTGATGATGAGCTGGCCCAACCTCCCAACAATATCATCGCTGACAAGACAATGCCAAGAAACCGATGCTAACATATTCACATAACTTTCTCTGATGTCTTTGAGCGCGTCACATTCCAAAATGAAATGATTTTCCAATTCCACTACCCTAGGCGTGAAAAATGTACACACTCGTTCTTTCCAAGCTTCTTTAGGCCTTTTCCACCACGCTGTTTCACACTGATGTTGATGTGAGTTAGTTCTTAATTGAGCAATAAGAACCTTTTCCCTCCACAGAATGTTAGCTCCAATGTACTCTTTTTGTTGGAGATCATACGTAGGGTTCAATTCTTCAATGTAGTACTTAATCTCTCTACCCAACTCTTTTCCCCATACATGTTTACGAAACTTCTCCATAACATAATTCTTTAGCTCTTTGCTATTTGTGGGACAAGCATTGAGGTAGATATTCCATTTTTTCACCCATGTGTATTTTTGTTTGATCCATGTTTTCTTTCTTTCACTCATGCCTTCCTTGAAGATGACATTAGGCCATCTACCTACTCCCATTTACTCAATTATCTTTAGATATCTTATAAGCCGCACCATAGCAATTGCTTCGATGAGAGTTGCTCCTGTTTCACTCAAAATTGTCTCATAAGGTACTGAAATTTTTATTTTGAACTTGCTCATGATCAAGCATTTTTGGATTTTCTCAATTTTCTTCCATTTTGAGACAGGGGTGTTGCTAGCCCACAATTCACACCCATATAGCATCACTAGACAAACTAGGAGTCCAAAAAACACTTTAATCATTTTCCAATCCCATAACTCTACCTCTGTACATATGTTTTGAAGAGCATGTAATGCTTTCAACCCTCCTAAGATTCTCTTCTTTCTGCAATCCTCCCAATTAATTTTGTTGTTGAAATCAATCCCAAGGTATTTGTACTAATTTACTTCTTCAAGAATGTTGCCTTCAAAGAAGAATGTGATGGCAGATCGCCCTGCCAAACCCACATTCTCACCTCTACATGCATATAAAAATACATCCCAAATATTTGCCCAAATAAAATTTCTAAGTCTGGGCAATTTCACAAACTTTTAATTGCGGCTCACAAATCTCCATCATGAAGATTTCTTCACATTTAATATATGGTTAAAAAACCATAGTCGAATGCATTTTATCAAAGGATCCCTCCTTTCACTTATTTCCAAGTGAGATCTCTTCCCATACCATACTCGGTCTTAATCAATAAACCCTTCTTATGACTATTCGAATGAATATTTGAACTTTGCATTCTAACCCAAAATAATAATGGTCCATAGCTTTATCAACTCACATTTAACAAATGTTTAAATGTGCTCACTACTCACCAAATATATGCTCACCAGTCTCGATGCATTCAGTCCTCACTTCATTAATGTATATATTTCCCACCATATATTAACATATATTGACCATGTTAAATTAATTTATACCTTGGTTACAAACCCGACATATCAACATAATATTTTATTTCCAAAGTGACATTCTTTTCATATCAAAGTTCAAATTTGAATAAAATTCCAAAGTGCCAACATGTACTAATGTTTGGCCCCAAACATTATTAACATACCTCTCCTCAATCCACGCAGTTGTGATATGAACGTTGTTAATTTCCACACAGCTTCAAATGCAGATATTGTTGGATCTCTGATAGCTATCATCGAATGGCTGTCGCGCTAATTTTTCTCCAACATTTTATTGATCCAAACTAACGTGAAATCGATGGTTTTTAATACCATGTCTATACTACGTGTCAACAGCTGAATATTATCACGTTCAAAACGATGAATACCACTTACCAGATTGATGCAGGAGCATTAGCTCGGAAAAATACTTTATATTTTTATTAAACCTAGGGGTCTCATGTTTTTGAGAAAATATTAATTCCATGTAAATATTAATGAGATTTTTGAGTGATTAAATTATATTTTTAATTAATTATATGTGAGGATTTGTAAATGTTTCCAAATAATTGGAAAACATGAGAGAAATTAGACTTGAGATATTTTAGAATTAATTATGAGCCTAAGTTAGATTTAGTTTCAAGATTTTAGGGATAAAATCTAGATTGTAGGGGTGTTGAGATATTTGAGGACTTTGTTGAGGGATTAAAGGGATTTGAACCTAAATTGGTTCAATTCAATTTGTATAAATTTATGAGCCTCAAAGGCCAAATAGATCAGGAAGGATAGAGAGAGAGGTGAGGTTTGGAAAACAAAGTTTGCAAGCCTCCGGGCAATTGAAAGGGCCTTGAATTTTGAATATCAGGCCAAGGACAAAAGTTTGTAAGTATTTTCATTTGTTAACATGAAAAGTGTGTTTCAGAATTATATGGGTTGATTTTCTGAGCAAACAAATATTTAAATATTGTAATTGGGGCTTGAATGGTGAATGCGCATATGAATTGGAAAAAAATTCAAAGTATGGTTGGTTGTATCTTTGGCACCTATAAATCGAATATACAAATATTTCATAGCAATTAGAAGGGTGTGAAAATAATATGGAAGGGCTCAGTGCGCTAGTGTGATCATGTCGTGTTATCACTTAGACTTGGTTCCAGTTTGGACTTGAAGATTAAATCTCGCGTTCATCACACAAATTTTTCAAATCAAAATAGATTAGAAGGGGTGTTTCTCCCGGGGTTCGACAAACTAAGATTCTGTCTCTCTTTTCGAAACAACATATGCAGAATTATTCTTTGCAATTGGTGAAACTGAAAGCTTTTCAAGATTTCATACCGCCGACTTTGCTGAGACAAGTGTGAACCTAACATGAATGAGTAAAGAGTGGTGAAAAAATGAAGGATTAGAAACCTTTAAATGTTATAGGTGGAAAATTTAGTCACGTTTGAAGCATGGGTAGACAAAATTTAGTTAATTTGTAGCTCATGCGACACACATAAGTTCGAATAGTCGTTTGCATTGAAGTGTGTACGTTGACTAATATCATTATGTGTTCAATGTGATGATGTAACCAGTTGTCTTTGTGGATGTTCGTATCCCTATGTATATTTAACCAGTAAATGCTTTGAAGGTAGGTCCTGCTGTATTGTAGGCATAATTATATGGTTCTGCGCTAGTTGAAGAATGCTTCTATGCATTGAATCATGTTTATATGTATACATTGGTTTATATTTAATGCTATACTGTGAGCTAATTACAATGAAAAAAAAAGGTTTTAAAGTCTTTTCC
The DNA here is from genome assembly GCA_034641835.2 of Pinus albicaulis. Classification (NCBI taxonomy): domain Eukaryota; kingdom Viridiplantae; phylum Streptophyta; class Pinopsida; order Pinales; family Pinaceae; genus Pinus; species Pinus albicaulis. Next base: position 2,099,642,260 of record CM076575.1, on the reverse strand, counting down.
TAAGACTTTTGGAAAAAACCTACATTTGTGAAATAACCTTGTTGGAATTTAAATGGAAATCGAGGAATGAGAGTTATTGGGTTTTATAGAAATCCTTGGTTATAGGTTGAGTGGTGTTGAAATCATACGTTTTGACGAGCTTCTGTATTAAGTTTTAAAGTGGGATTGTATTGAATTCTGGGTTTGTGTGAATGAACGAATTGATTTGAATTATGGTTTCCATAAACCATAAAAAAAGTTGTAAATGGAGTAGAGCTTCTGCATATGAGAATTGGTTGTATGATTTTATAATCATAGGGAAATGATTTTTAAGAAGGAGCTTCCACGAATGATGATGTGTGAATTTTCCCAGACATTGAAGTTTTATTTGGGCAATTTATTTGGATGCATTTTTATATGCATAGTATTGGAAAGATTCTGGGTTTTGCAGGGTTTTGCTGCATCAAGTGGTATCACAGCTGGAAATAGCTCTGTGTGAAGATTCAAGTTTTTAAATTAAATTAATTGCATGTGATGAATAAATGTCGGATCTTGAAACTAATGAAGATTGCAGCACAGGGATGCAGTGCAGTTGAAGAAGTGAAGCGAGATCAACAGGATCTTGAAGGTGAGCTGACAAAGTATTATTTAACTCTGGTTTGAAGATTGTTTGCAGAATTCAGAATGCAAGCAAGTTGAAGAAAGTCTCAGCCGAAAGAAGCAGATCACAGCTGGAGAGTATTGATGAAGGAGTCCAGCAAGGGATTCTAAGAGTGGCAGAACCTGAAGATTCAACAGAGGTTGAATAAATTTGCAGATGAGTGAAGCCTGAAGGAGCAGTGGAGAAATGCTCAAAAGGGTTCCAGCAGAGAACCGGTGATTACCAAAAGACCAGATCCGGAGGAAAGGATTGGTGAGGTAAGTGGCAGCATGAGAGCTTGCTGTTGTAGAGGCTTGATGCAAATCATGGGTGAAAAACTCATGGCGAAGGAGATGAATACTAAAATTCATAAAGGAGAGAGCAAAGGTTCAGAGAGAGGCCACAGTAGAAAGAGGGAGAAAGATGCCAAGGAAAATGGCATAAGACAGCAGTTGACTGATGAAGAGTATGAGAAAGAGAAAGCTAAGATAGAAGTTCATCTGGAGTTATTGATGAAATTGTTACAGGAAAATATGAAAGACCAGAGACATGGTTGGACCATGAGGAAGAGAGTGAAGTGGCAGAGGCTACAACAGAAAAGAGATCAACAGATAAACATACAGTTAATAGAAGAGCTGAGGGAGCTCAAGTAGATGATGGATGTATAGTTGGGGTGTATACAACTCAGAGCAACTGAGTTGAAAGTGGAGGTTTCCATTGGTGAAACAGAAGAGGAGATCATTGATGATTTCTTGAACTATTGGGTAAATCCAGATCAGCTGGATAATGTAAAACCGTGTATTTTTGTAGCTGAAAATTGTGATGTGATTATAGGTTTTACTAAGGAGGATGCGCAATCTTTTGAAGTTGTCACAAGTATGGAAAATAATCTTTCAGGAGATAAATACTCTGAAGAAGAAAGCAGTGTTGAGTTTGTACTTGAAGATGTTACAGTACAAGATGAAGTTCTTGTGAATGAAGAAGAGGATCAGCTTGAAGAGATGGTATATGAACCAGTAGTTGAGACTGTTGAACTTTTTGATTTTCAAACTGAAAGTTTGTGTGTGAATGTAGGGACTGTAAGTGATAGTGAAATGCTTCAGCAATGCCACAGAGAAATTGCATTGTTGGAATATTTGTTGGGGAATTCAGAATATGACAGAGAGATTGCAGAAGAAAGAGTTCAGTACAGTGAACAAGAGAAGAAAGACATCATGGAAACAGATGGTGTGAAGAAAAGACTAGTTGACAGTCTTGAGAGTTCTTCAGAGAATTCTTTGGGCAGAGAGAATCAGCATACTGATGTGCTGATTGAGATGGAAAATTCAAAGCAGCATACTGAGGTGATGGCAGAGGGAAGTAAGGCACTGAGGCCTTATGATTTTTGTTTTACGAGTGTTTTGTGAATGCAGGTATTGTTGCAGGTGCTGAAGAACATTTGACTCAGTTGAGAAGTCAAATGAAGGAAGAAGAAAATTCTGTGGAAATTTCTAATCCATGGAATGAAGAAGTTATGTTGCTGGAAAGGATGCTGAATAGTCAAGATTCAGTGCAGAAAAATAATTCTCAATTTCAGAATTGGGAATTGCAGATACAAGAGGATGAAGACAGCAGAAAGGAGTATACAATGTACCAGTCCAGTAAGTTGCTGATAGGAGAAGGCAGAGAAGAAGTTTTCTGTTGTAGAAGACAAGAGGGCATGGATGATTGGGTGGTAGTAAAATCTGAGCAAGTAAGAACAGAAGCAAGCATAGAAGTAAGAACTGAGCGAGTAAGAGCTCAGCAGGCAGCAAGAAATCAGCAGCTTGGAGATTTATTGGACAGATAAATTGAACTAATCAGAAGAATCATGTTGAAAGTGTCTCAGAGGAAGACATCAGCGAGAAAGAAAAGTAGTAGCAGTAGCAAAATGAAGACAAAGACAGATTGTGAAAGTGCAGCCAGTGGAGCAAGACAGCATAAGATATGGAGACCTGGAGAAAAGCAGCAAACAGCAGATATAGATGATGAGCTACAGAACAAAGTGTGGGATCCAGGCAGACAAAGATTTGAACGCATGATTAGGAGATCATGATCATTTTCAATCTTGGGAGTTTGATGCAGGAGCATTAGCTCGGAAAAATACTTTATATTTTTATTAAACCTAGGGGTCTCATGTTTTTAAGAAAATATTAATTCCATGTAAATATTAATGAGATTTTTGAGTGATTAAATTATATTTTTAATTAATTATATGTGAGGATTTGTAAATGTTTCCAAATAATTAGAAAACATGAGAGAAATTAGACTTGAGATATTTTAGAATTAATTATGAGCCTAAGTTAGATTTAGTTTCAAGATTTTAGGGATAAAATCTAGATTGTAGGGGTGTTGAGATATTTGAGGACTTTGTTGAGGGATTAAAGGGATTTGAACCTAAATTGGTTCAATTCAATTTGCATAAATTTATGAGCCTCAAAGGCCAAATAGATCAAGAAGGATAGAGAGAGAGGTGAGGTTTGGACAACAAAGTTTGCAAGCCTCCGGGCAATTGAAAGGGCCATGAATTTTGAATATCAGGCCAAGGACAAAAGTTTGTAAGTATTTTCATTTGTTAACATGAAAAGTGTGCTTCAGAATTATATGGGTTGATTTTCTGAGCAAACAAATATTTAAATATTGTAATTGGGGCTTGAATGGTGAATGCGCATATGAATTGGAAAAAAATTCAAAGTATGGTTGGTTGTATCTTTGGCACCTATAAATCGAATATACAAATATTTCATAGCAATTAGAAGGGTGTGAAAATAATATGGAAGGGCTCAGTGCGCTAGTGTGATCATGTCGTGTTATCGCTCAGACTTGGTTCCAGTTTGGACTTGAAGATTAAATCTCGCATTCATCACACAAATTTTTCAAATCAAAATAGATTAGAAGGGGTGTTTCTCCCGGGGTTCGACAAACTAAGATTTTGTCTCTCTTTTCAAAACAACAAATGCAGAATTATTCTTTGCAACTGGTGAAACTGAAAGCTTTGCAAGATTTCATACCGCCGACTTTGCTGAGACAAGTGGTGAACCTAACATGAATGAGTAAAGAGTGGTGAAAAAATGAAGGATTAGAAACCTTTAAATGTTACAGGTGGAAAATTCAGTCACGGTTGAAGCATGGGTAGACAAAATTTAGTTAATTTGTAGCTCATGCGACACACATAAGTTTGAATAGTCATTTTCATTGAAGTGTGTACATTGACTAATATCATTATGTGTGCAATGTGATGATGTAACCAGTTGTCTTTGTGGATGTTCGTGTCCCTATGTATATTTAACCAGTAAATGCTTTGAAGGTAGGTCCTGCTGTATTATAGGCATAATTATATGGTTCTGCGTTGGTTGAAGAACGCTTCTATGCATTGAATCATGTTTATATGTATACATTGGTTTATATTTAATGCTGGACTGTGAGCTAATTACATTGAAAAAAAAAAGGTTTTAAAGTCTTTTCCTAAGACTTTTGGAAAAAGCCTACATTTGTGAAATAACCTTGTTGGAATTTAAATGGAAATCGAGGAATGAGATTTATTGGGTTTTATAGAAATCCTTGGTTATAGGTTGAGTGGTGTTGAAATCATACATTTTAACGAGCTTCTGTATGAAGATTTAAAGTGGGATTGTATTGAAGTCTGGGTTTGTGTGAATGAACGAATTGATTTGAAGTATGGTTTCCATAAACCATAAAAAAGGTTGTAAATGGAGTAGAGATTCCACATATGAGAATTGGTTGTATGATTTGATAATCATAGGGAAATGATTGTTAAGAAGGATCTTCCACGAATGATGATGTGTGAATTTGCCCAGACATTGAAGTTTTATTTGGGCAATTTATTTGGATGCATTTTTATATGCATAGTATTGGAAAGATTCTGGGTTTTGCAAGTTTTCCTGCATCACAGATTTTCACACGCGAAAACCATTGTTGGTTTCCGAAACCTGTCCTCACTTTTTACTGTTCACGGTTCCATTGTTACTCTGCGTCTTTACTCATGATTCTGCCACCAATCTCTACATCCTTAATTTGTATTCTTCAACGATCATCTACAGCTTCAATTTATGCTCCCCTTTGAGTCCTACACTTTGCATCGGACTTCATAACACCGCCATTACTGATATCTTACAGTCCCCATTCAGATCTATGCTACGCACTTCTGTTTCAAGCTTTCATTAGAACACCTCTGTTCTCAATTTTAACTCCTCGGCACTTATCGAATTCCATTAGATTTATAATTCCTTTACTGTTCCTTTGATTTACTTTTTCAATTGTGTTAACCGTTGTATCTTCTTCAACGCATTCACTGATTTCGTTCTGCTATCCATGATTTTGGCATTTCCTCATCGCTAGTCCAATTGCTATGCAATTGTTCATGGAATCTCAACACTACCATCGACTTCTATGTGTGGCAATGTACTATGATTGCAATTACCATTTTGTTCATAATTATGCGCCTCCTGCCCATTGATCAGTCGATTTTGAAACTTTCACACGATTTCAGCATCGCGTCCTCCTTATGAGGTTTCTTCCACAATTCACACAGAATTTAAGATAAATCTCTGCGTCCATTCTCTTCAGACTTCTTCACGATATTTCAAGGCTTGAGACCTGCGCCTTTCACTCAACGCTCAACAATACATTCAGATCCAAAAACCAAATTGAAATTAAAATCGATTTCATCATTCTGGCAAACAGAGATTTTATCTCTATTTAATTAAATCTTCGTTGATCAAACACTCTAATTCCACGGCATTATATGGGTTTTTAACCACAATTACCATATGCCCAATTCTAAATGTAATTTCAGATTTCTTCCTGCATCATCGATTTTTGCAATGATCGATGATTACAATTTCTTCTAATTATCCTCAGAATTATATATAACCTTTCTTATACTGTAATTAACATTAATATCCCAATTCAAATGCACACTCTCACTTTAAACCCCAGTTACAGAAATTAAGCATACAATTGCTCAATCAATCAATACATATAATTCTGAAATGATACTTTCATATAAACAATTTACTTACAGAAATCTTGTTCTTGGCCTGATTTTCAATCATTGGCCCTATTTTACAAATGCCCGAAGGCTTGACAAAAACTCTGTTTTGTACTTTTCAACTCCTGTCTCCTACCTCTCTTCTATTCTTTGATCTCATTTTTCCTTTTAGGCTTATTACATTTATACAATAATGCTGAACCAATTTTGGTTCAAATCCCTTCAATAACTCAAAAAAGTCCTCAAATATCTCAACAAGCCCTACAATCTAGATTTATCCCTAAAATCTTAAAACTAAATCTATCTTAGGCTTCATAATTAATTCTTAAATATCTAAAATCTAATTTCCCTCATGTTCTCCAATCATTTGGGAACATTAACAAATCCTCACATACAATTAATTAAAAACATCATTTAATCACTCAAAAATCTCATTAATATTTACATAAAATTTATATTTTCTCAAAAACATAAAACCCCCTAGTTTAAATAAAATACAAAGTATTTTCCCGAATCTAATGCTCCTGCATCAGACTCCCAAGATTGAAAATGATCATGATCTCCTGATCATGCGTTTTAAGTCTTTGTCCGCCTGGATCCCACACTTTGTTTTGCAAGTTATCATCAATTTCTACTGCTTGCTGCTTTTCTCCAAGTCTCCATATTTTATGTTGCCTTGCTCCACTGGCTGCACTTTCACAATCTGTCTTTGTCTTCATTTTGTTGTTGTTGCTGCTTTTATTTCTTGCTAATATCTTCCTCTGAGATAATTTCATCATTAGCTTTCTTATCTGTTCAATTTCTCTATCCAATAATTCTTCGGATTGCTGATTTCTTGCTACCACCCAATCATCCATGCCCTCTTGTTTTCTGAAATAGGAAACTTCTCCTATCAGAAATTTACTGGACTAGTATATTGTGTATTCCTTTCTGTTGTCTTCATCTCTCTGCATCTGCAATTCCCAATTCTGAAATTGAGATTCTTCTTGCACTGAATTCTGATCACTCAGCATAATTTCCAGCAACATAACTTCTTCATTCCATGGATTAGAAATTTCCACAGAATTTTCTTCTTCATTCATTTGACTGCTCAACTGAGTCAAATGTTCTTCAGCACCTACAACAACACCTGCATTCACAAAACACTTGTTAAAACAAAAATCATAAGGCTTCAGTGCCTTACTTCCCTCTGCCAGCACTTCAGTATGTTGTTCTGAATTTTCCTCCACTATCAGCACATCAATATGCTGATCTTTTCTTTCCAAAGAATTCTCAATACTGTCAACAAGTCTTCCATTCACATCATCTGTCTCCATGATGTTTTCCTGCTCTCGTTCACTGTAATGAACTTTACCTCCTACTGCAATCTCCCTATCATACTCTGAATGATCCTACAAGTATTCCAGCAATGCAATTTCCTTGTGGCATTGCTGAAGTATATCATCATCATGTACCATCCCTGCATTCACACACAAAATTTCAGTTTGAAAATCACAAATTTCAACAGTCTCAACTGTTGGTTTATATACCAGCTCTTCAAGTCGATCCTCTTCTTCATTCACAAGAACTTCCTCTTGTACTGTAACAACTTCAAACATTAATGCATTACTACTTCCTGCTTCAGAGTATTTATCTCTTGAAATATTCTCTCTCATACTTGTGACAATTTCACAATATTGCTTATCCTCCTCTTCTGCAAAACCTATAATCACATCACAATTATCAGTTACAAAATACAAGGTTTTACATCATCCAGTTGATCTGGATCTGCCCAATAGTTCAGGAAATCATCAATGATCTCCTCTTCTATTTCATCAATGGAAACTTCCACTTTCAACTCAGCTTCTCTGAGTTCTGTACACCCCAAATGTACATCCATCCTCTGTTCAAGCTCTCTCAGCTTCTCTGCAAACTGCATGTTCATCTGTTGCTCTCTCTTTTGTTGTAGCCTCTGCCACTTTACTCTCTTCTTCATGAGCCAACCAACTCTCTGGCTTTCCTCTATCCTCATCTTCAGTTTATTAAATTTTTCTTTGATCTCAGCTAACTCTTTGTCATATTCTGCTTCAGCTAATTGCTGCCTCATGCCATTTGTCTTGGCATCTTCTTTCTCCTTATTTCTTCTGATGTGGTCTCTCTCTGAACCTCTGCTCTCTTCTTTATGACTTTCAGTAGTCATATTCTTATCCATGAGTTCCTCACTCATAAGCTGCATCAAGCCTCTGCAACAGCAAGCTCTCCTACTGCCACTTACCTCACCAATCCTTTTCTTTGAATCTAGTCTTTTGGCAAGTATTGGTTCTCCCTCTGCTGGAACCTTTTGAGCACTCTCTCTGCTCCTTCAAGCTTCTCTCATCTGTAACTTCCAAGAACACACTTGTCCTTTTCATTCAACCTCTGTTCAATCTCTTTAGGTTTTTCCACATTCTTCATCACTTAGAATCCTCTACTGGACTCCTTCATCACTGCTCTCAAAGATGTGATCTGCTTTTTCTGCTGAGATTTTCTTCAACCTGCTTACAACCTGAATTCTGCAAACAGCCTTCAAAACAGAGTTATAATAATGCTCATCAACTTACCTTCAAGATCTTGTTGATCTTGCCCTATCCTTCACCTGCACTGCATCTTTGTGCTACAATTTTCATCAATTTCAAAATCTGATATTTATTCATCACATGCAATTAATTCAATTTTAAAAACTTGAATCTTCAAACAGAGCTATTCCAGCTCTGATACCACTTGATGGCAGATCGCCCTGCCAAACCCAAATTCTCACCTTCTACATGCATATAAAAATACATCCCAAATCTTTGCCCAAATAAAACTTCTAAGTCTGGGAAATTTCACAAACTTTTAATTGTGGAAGCTCACAAATCTCCATCATGAAGATTTCTTCACATTAAATATATGGTTAAAAAACCATAGTCGAATGCATTTTATCAAATGATTCCTCCTTTCACTTATTTCCAAGTGAGATCTCTTCCCATACCATACTCGGTCTTAATCAATAAACCCTTCTTATGACTATTCGAATGAATATTCGAACTTTGCATTCTAACCCAAAATAATAATGGTCCATAGCATTATCAACTCACATTTAACAAATGTTTAAATTTGCTCACTACTCACCAAATATATGCTCACTAGTCCCGATGCATTCAGTCCTCACTTCATTAATGTATATATTGCCAACCATATATTAACATATATTGACCATGTTAAATTACTTAATACCTTGGTTTCAAACCTGGCATATCAACATAATATTTGATTGCCAAAGTGATATTCTTTCCATATCAAAGTTCAAATTTGAATAAAATTCCAAAGTGCCAACATGTACTAATGTTTGGCCCTAAACATTATTAACATACCTCTCCTTAATCCACGCAGTTGTGATATGAACGTTGTTAATTTCCACACAGCTTCAAATGAAGATATCGTCGGATCTCTGATAGCTATCATCGAACGGCTATCGCGTTAATTTTGCTCCAGCATTTTATTGATCCAAACTAACGCGAAATTGGTGGTTTTTAATACCACGTCTATACTACGTTTCAACAGCTGAATATTATCGTGTTCAAAACGATGAATACCACTTACCAGATTTTCACCCTCGAAAACCATTGTTGGTTTCCGAAACCCATCCTCACTATTTACTGTTCACGGTTCCATTGTTACTCTGCGTCTTTACTCATGATTCCACCACCAATCTCTGCATCCTTAATTCGTATTCTTCAACGATCATCTACGCCTTCAATTTATGCTCCCCTTTTTCAAGTCCTACGCTTTGCATCGGACTTCATAACACTACCATTACTGATATCTTACAGTCCCCATTCAGATCTATGCTACGCACTTTTGTTTCAATCTTTCATTACAACACCCCTGTTCTCGATTTTAACTCCCGGCACTTATCGAATTCCATTATATTTATAATTCCTTTACTGTTCCTTTGATTTACTTTGTCAATGGTGTTAACCGTTGTATCTTCTTCAACGCATTCGTTGATTTCGTTCTGCTATCCACGATTTTGGCATTTCATCATCGCTAGTCCAATTGCTATGCAATTGTTCATGGCATCTCAACACTACCATTGACTTCTATGTGTGGCAATGTACTATGATATCAATTACCATTTTGTTCATAATTCTGCGCCTCATACCCATTGATCAGTCGATTTTGAAACTTTCACACAATTTTAGCATCGCGTCCTCCTTCTGTGGTTTCTTCCACAATTCACACAGAGTTTAAGATAAATCTCTATGTCCTTGCTCTTTGGACTTCTTCACTATATTTCAAGGCTCGAGACCTGCGCCTTTCACACAACGCTCAACAATACATTCAGATCCAAAAACCAAATTGACATTAAAATCGATTTAATCATTCTGAAAAACAGAGATTTTATCTCTATTTAATTAAATCTTCACTGATCAAACACTCTAATTCCATGGCATTATATGAGTTTTCAACCACCATTACCATATCCCCAATTCTGAATGTAATTTCAGATTTCTTCCTGCATCATCGATTTTTGCAATGATCGATGATTGCAATTTATTCTAATTATCCTCAGAATTATATATAACCTTTATTATACTGTAATTAACATTAATATCCCAATTCAAATGCACACTCTCACTTCAAACCCCAGTTAAAGAAATTAAGCATTCAATTGCTCAATCAATCAATACATATAATTCTGAAATGATACTTTCATATAAAAAAATTACTTACAGAAATCTTGTTCCTGGCCTGATTTTCAATCATTGGCCCTATTTTACAAATGCTTGAAGGCTTGACAAAAACTCTGTTTTGTCCTTTTCAACTCCTGTCTCCTACCTCTCTTCTATTCTCTGATCTCCTTTTTCCTTTTAGGCTTATTACATTTATACAATAATGTTGAACCAATGTAGGCTCAAATCCCTTCAATAACTCAAAAATGTCCTCAAATATCTCAACAAGCCCTACAATCTAGATTTATCCCTAAAATCTTAAAACTAAATCTATCTTAGGCTTCATAATTAATTTTTAAATATCTAAAATCTAATTTCCCTCATGTTCTCCAATAATTTGGGAACATTAACAAATCCTCACATATAATTAATTAAAAACATCATTTAATCACTCAAAATCCTCATTAATATTTACATAAAATTTATATTTTCTCAAAAACATAAAACCCCCGAGTTTAAATAAAATACAAAGTATTTTCCCAAATCTAATGCTCCTGCATCAGAATGTATGTTGACTTTGCTTCCTTTTATTAGAGAAAATCATTATTTTATTCTTGTTAATATTGACTTGCATCCCCACTGCTCTACAACAATGTTTAACAACGAATGATATAACACACATATAAAAAAAGTGAATGGGTCTGGGGATTTAAACTTGCGACTCTCGAGAATACCAACAAAATTTACACTCGTTTGTTAGGCATGATGCTAGGCAGGATTTCATTGTAAACTTTGCCAAACACCTTGTATAAAACTTGTGTTGAACTGTGTGACAGGAGGAAGAGCACATTGAACGAAGGTCGAGTAGATGAAACGGAGGTCGAGAGTAGTAGCGCAGAACACTGATACGATGACCGAGGCTGAACCATGACAATATGATTTTCGAGACAGGTGGAATTTTGCGGGGATATTTTTTTTGCAAAACGTTGAGGAATCTTTAGATTCCCTTGGAGGTTGATTTTTTACAGAGGCATAAACATGTCAATTTTGTACGCATGTTTCTCGGTTTTCGGTAAGGAATCTGATGGTCTAATCAGTTTCCTCATCTAAGCAGCAGATCTTCAGTCATCTTGCAAGGAGTAATTTTTTGGGAAACATGAGGAATCTAAAAGATTCCCTTGGGGCCAAATTTTAATATCAAAACTAGGTCGAGTTTATACTAATTTTTCTCATTTTTCAAGGAGCGTAGTGGTGAAGTCAGATTTTTCATCTGAGCATCAAAATTTTAGTCAACCAACGAGAAGGATTCTTTAGGGGAATCTTTGAGATTCCCAAGGGTTCAGATTTTGACCAAGTTAGAACATGGTCAACTTTATAGTCATTTTTCACGATTTTGTGCCAGGAAATCAACAATGCAATCCATTTCTTCAAGAGAGGTGTGCATTTTCAGGTCATCCCAAAAAGTGGAGGTACAAGGTGTCTTTTTGTACATGCATGTAATTTGATTTTTGTTGAAGATTAATGAAAGCGTCCTCCCCACTTTGAGAAAATTTCGGAGACATAGCCGGCATTGGGTTAACTCCATTACCAATCTGTTGTGTCTTTTCTTCTCATGGTTGCATTTATTTCTGCTCCTTTCATGTGATATGCTTTCATGGTTACATGCTCTTTTATATGAAATTATGTATGCATCTTTGAAGTAAAAGGATCGTGATCACTCGTTCTCTATTAAACTTTGTTCTATTCAATTTGTACTTTCTATTAAGCGTTACAATTGTTTTCTCATTCCTTTAAAAACATCCAATTATGGGAAAATACAACCAAACTTGAATCTTATAATCATACTATGTTTTCAAGTGGATGATAAACGATTGCAATTTTTTTCCTTATTGGAGAAAACAAGTCAAAGTTCTGAGTATAATGGTGTGTATGTTTATAGCTCGTCTTATTATTCCCTGCCGCAGGCATGGTTGGGACTATAGTAGTCAAAATGGCAGGATTTAATATTAGTTTCAGCTGCTTACTGTCACGACTCTAACGAAGAACCAAATTTTTTAGGATCTTCGATAGTGCAATCTATTTTGTCATCTTATTTAGCCTCTTCCCAAGGTGAGGAGGCTATAGCCATATGTTATATCCATTTCTTTCCTTCGCATTTTGAAACTAGTAAAATAATGCTAGCATTAGTTCTCAAGCATTCACTGCTGAAGAAACAAAACATATATATCTCATTTCTCGTAACCCAATCACTAGTATGTTGTGTCCATGTTAGCCATCTGTCAAAGCTACTAATTCCCAACTTCAGCGTCTTTTCTACATGTTATGTATCTATCACAGATGTTAATCCCATGTTTGAAGATCAATTCAAAGCAGTTGCAACCCTCCATTGACTCACAAAGTTGCAAACCTTATGCTAATCCCATGTTTGAAGCTCAGTTCAAAGCTAATATTTTCTCAAGTCTGGAAGCACCATATGAACCTGAAGCAACAAGTGCTGCAAGTAAGAAACAAATGGATTCTTTGTTATCATTTATTGCACAGTGAAAATTTTCTTTGTTACCTAACCATTTCTCGTTACCAATGATCCACTTTTTGCCTACACCTTCTACTTACTCACCTGCAAGAAAGAAGTCGTCACGACTGAACAAAGAGTTGCAGGCAGTCCTCTTGTTCCAATAACAATTCCACTTGTTGTCTTATTTCCTGCACCAGGTACCAGTATGCCTGAGCCCCAAGGACAACCCTCATTTGTTTCAATATGTGACTTATAATGAAATCATAAGGTTCTCTTTATCCCTTATCTATGGTAAACATTGAGTAATATGTAGTATACACGTCTCAATAGAGATAGATATGTAATTACACTTACCTTTCATGTTTGTTGTAACATTGTATTCAAAATATACATGTTATTGCATACTGATATGCTCATCAAATCAATTAAATTAGGATCCAGCTGAAGAGCTAGAACTAAAGAGAGAGCTAAGACCTTACTCTATTTACTAAGGCACTTGGAAATATAGCTGAATAGAAATGGCTTGTCTCTAGAGCTAGTACCGAAAGTCTCGGTAGGTCATCCAGTCCAAAGGCTAGGCAAGCTTGAACTTGATCCGGACTTGGATAGGAATGCAACAGAATACATATATAACTATAAATATAGAGATGTAGCAGAAATAAAACTTCATTTCATTAATATCAAAGAAATAAAATATGCTTACAAGCATAATGGAAATAAACTAGCTCGGACGATGGTAGCTTATCTTTGAGAAGAGATTTGGCGGCTATGTTATCACAAAATTGGACCTAATAGGTTTCTAATCAAATCAATCTCATGTAACTGTTTCAAACCAGTCTTTTGATTTAGGCTTCGCCTCCTCAACTTGAGAGGGCTCTCTCAAGGGTTAATGATTTTGATAAAAATGTAGATGGCTAACTCTATGTGGGGTAATAATCAGATAGATAATAAATTTAGGTTGAAGATCACATCAGCAAGTACACATTGGGCTTATGGAGTCAAAATAGTTTCAGTAAACCAATCAATCTACTTAACATGGAATTTGAGGCATATCAGAGTTTTAGTCAAGAGATACACATGTGAAACTATGAAGAAAAAAAAAAAACACAGTCAGTTTGTCTATATAGGAAGTCAAAGCATCAAAGATGAATTTTGAGTAACATAGACAGACACCATTGCAATAGGATAGTAAAAATATATAATTAGAACAAGAAAACATTATAAATCCTTATGAATCTCAAGTTGGCTAAGTAGAAATCTCTGTATTTAGCTGAAAACTAGTCACTTACAATAAACACAGTCTTTTGCCAAAAAATGTCCAACAACTAGCATATTCGATTTCTTTATCTTTTATAGATTATTTACAACATAAGATAACCTTATCTGATGCTAGATACATCGAACTCCTGACTCTTGACACCTTGCCTAACCATATGACATGGTATTTATTACAAAAGGACAGCTAATCTACTAAACAGTCCTATTACAAATAGGATTCAAACTCTTAATCACCTATCTATAACAACCTTATCTTAATTAAATTACATCCTTTTCCAAATGTATTAACACCTGGTCGAATCTATATGATTGGCTTCAAATCTTGATGACCATAATGCTGACCTCCATTAAAGTAGGAAACAGTCCTCTATTTTCTCGGCATAGGGTCCTTTGCAGTTTTGAAATGTTCTGACCATCATGAATTCATCATTTCGAGGTTCTTTGTTGTTAGGAACTGAAGTAACACCTGCCAAAAATCCTCCCTAAGCTCTAGCTATCCCAAACCATCTTTACACTGTTCAAATGAGTTGTAATAGACTGTGCTACGAAAACAACACAGTTTCGTAGCACTTTTCGTAGCGCAGCTCCTTTACCCTTTCTTCTTCAAAATCTTGACCTCTTTTTTCCAAAACTGACTTAATTATATTTAAATACATCCTCCTCGGCATTTTAATTTCTTAATTCATGTTTTTACCCCTCAAAATTTGATAAAAAAGGGAAAAAAAAAAGATGTTATAGCAGTTTCGTTGCGCTTGTCACCATTTTTACACTGTCTGCGCTATGAAATTGCTGAGTGAGCAGTTTTGTCCAAAATTTTCCAAAATGAAAATTGTAGATGTACCAAAACTCAAAATAAAACTGATTCCACTGTATCAAAAAGCCATATGAACTGAAAACACAGTCATTTTAGCCTTCATGATGTCTTTTCTTCATTTTCACATGATTTAACTTTTGACTCTTCAATGATTGTCATTTTAAAACCTTTGTTCCTTAACTCATCCTGAATCAATTTCAACTGCTGCTCGAAGTATTCCACTTGACCTTTAAGTTTCCTGTTACTAGCTCTCAAGTGAGTATTTATTACTCTAACAAATTTGGCTTCCTTTATTGTTGGGACAGTCCATGTGAAAAACTGCTCTGCACTGCTTGGGGTTTCAGACATAGAACCAGTTTTACCTTCCCACAGTGCCTTCATTCTTTTGAACTCTTCCTTCTCAATACTATGCTTTCTAGCCCTATTTCTCATCACAGCAATTTCTTGTTTTTCCAACCTCAATTTCTCCTCAATATGTTTAAACTATGTTTTCTTTGTCACTTCTTCTTTTCCCTCTTTTGTTCTGCTGGCTATATGCTTCTCTGCAGGTGTTGAGAGATCAACCACTTCTTTAGGGGATTTAGCTATTTCAATAGTTTCTTGAACTTCCTTGCTGCCTTCCTTAAGTTTCTTAGCATGCCTAGTTAAAGGCTTTCTAGCTTGAAAGATAAAATTTGCATTTTCACCCTCAAACTCAAGCTTCTTTGCAGACTTAGCCTTTTTATGTTTATGTTCATCTACCCCAATGAACTCAGCTTGAACAATGGGTGTCTCCTCTATGTAAATTGCATGCTGGATGTCATCTAAGTTTCCCTTTATCACTGGGTTGTCCTCTGTATCTGTAGCAACTGTTTTTCCCTTTAATGCCACTGCTTGGCTTCTTGTTACTCTTTTGATTTCCTGCCTGCTGAAATCTTGTTTCTGTTTTTCCTCTTTGACAATATTTGACCTATGTTTTGCAGGTGATGGAGTTGGAGTATCAAGCACTTGTGTCTGCTCTGTCATTTTCCCAACTTGTTTCCTTGCCTTCAGTTTTGCAAATTCCTTTGGATTTGCAACTACATGATGACTAGACTCTGCTACTGGTGGTGATGGAGTTCCTTTAGTTTTAGGGTTTCTAGTAGGATTTATTGTTTCCAACTCAAAACCATTTATAAACAAAAAGGATGACCAATCCCTGCCTATCTTTTGAAGCTCATTCAAAATCAATAACTTTGTCAAACCATGATGAAACAAATATGTTTCACAACCTTCAGATTTGGCTTGTAATTTATCAGCCATTTTAGCAAGACTCCTATGCAGGTAAAAGGGAAAATCAAGTGAAATATTACCTGTGAAATGCAGAACCAGCTTTAAATGGTATGCGTAAACCTTATGATATCTGCCTTCACATGTAAAACACCTCTGAATGTTAAACAACAACTTTACATAAGTGTCTTTGATGCAGCGTCTAGGGATAGCATTATTTAGGTCCATATCTGCATACTCAGGTTTCATGAATTCTTTACATGGCTCCATATCAAATTTGAAACCTTTAGACCAAGTTTCTTGACCCCTTGGTATCTCTGTCACAGCAGCAATAGTCTCTGGTGAAATTGAAACATTTAGCATCCCAGCTTTGGTAGTTGTTCCATTGAAGTTCAAGGCAAACTCTCTAGAAACCTGTGTGTGGCACCCCTGCAAATTTTCACAAAACCGAAGACAACCTACTCTTCTGAACGCCTCCATCACTGCTTGGTCTTCAATTATGGCCTTCATATCTTTAGGCTTATGTCTCAAGCAGTGTCCCCCTCTATGGACTTTCTTTTCCTCTGCCATGCTTCATATAAAACCTATCAACCTCGCTTGATAAATTGACTCAACCTCGCTTGAATATGTGAAACAGCAACCTCTCTTGATTAAGATGTAGAAAACCTTTGTATGGAACAGCCACAGGTTTGGCTTGTTACTTCAAAGCTCAGACACTCGAATGGATGCAAAGGGAAACGAGAATGACCAATTAAGCTAGATTTTGAATTTAAAATGTCATCTCATAACTGAATGATGCCTCATTCATACCCCATCATGACAATGATGACTACAAGATGGGTAAGTACATTGAACCTCATCACTAACTGACCCATCATACCACTAACCTATCATTTCCCAACAGATTCTGACATATTTCAGCTCAAATGACAAGACAGTTAAGAAACCGGCTTTCGTAGCGCCAGCCGTGTATTTTTCCCTGTTTGCACTACGAAACTATTAGCGCTTTTGTAGCGCATAATCAAATTTTTTGAACTAGTGGTGCTACGAAAACATGGATTCTTGGATAATTGCAGAGTTTTGACCTCAAACTTTGTGGAATGACTCCCAAATGGAAATTATGGATATTTGACAATGAATGGACCTTTAAAAGACTTTATTTGAACTTAATGATGACCTTTGAACTTATAAAAATCTAACCTACCCTTAACCAAATCCTAAATTGACTTCTAAACCGAATTTAGAACCATGACCAAAAACAAAATTGACACAATGATGTTTTGAAAATTTTTGGGTGATAACAGGCTACATGCCTTTGAACCATGTTACAATGAGGCTCAAAGGCATATTTATTATTGGAAAAAAATGGAAAACCCTAAACATCCAAAAACCTAACCCGATGATATGAATTGCCAAAATTGTGGGCCTCATTGGGTAAATTGGTACATCAACTTCCCAGGGTCGTAACTTTGGCATATGATCTCCATTTGACACGCATGATACCTCATTAAAAAGATCTATCCGAGGACTATAACTTTCAAATTAAAATGTGAGTTTTTGAATCATGTTTCACATTTTCTTGTTTTCTAAAAAAACATCGTTTAGGGCCTCAAAATGGCTTCGGACGTTCAGGACCCAAAAAACTGCCAAAAATAGTAAACTGTGCTACAAATAAAGAAACTGAAAGACTAAAAGAAACAATGGTGGGGGTCAAAATGGAATAGGCGGGTGGCCACCAATACCCACCTACATCAGTCATCCCCCATTAGGAAGCAATGGTCCCCATTGCATTGAGTTCCTCCATGAGATGGGGAAACTTCTGCTAAACTTGGTCCCGAGTGAACCACTTGCCTTCATGCAAGATTTTGCCAGCTTTGACAACCCAATAAAATTGGATATTCTACTAGCAAGTGTTCTTGATTCGATCAGTTGTGGTATGTTCCTTGCAGTCTTGGTTTAGCTTTGTCCAATATATCATGGACCTAGTGGCAGATGTGTTGGATTTGCTCAATGAAGTTGGTAGCCCTGTCGGTTTTAGACTGGACCTAGCCCGAAGTTGCTTGAGTAGCTACAAATGGTATGGCCACATCAATGGGACATAGTGGTTGGAATCCCAACCCCACCTGAAAGGGGTCATTTCTAGTTGAGATATGGATATATCTATTGTAGTTGTGCTAGACATAGCGGAGGCTTTCATGCCATGTGTGAGGATGCTTTGAGTTGTACATGCGCAAAATGTGTATGATCATCTTGTTGATTACCTATATTTGGCCTTCATTTTGGGGTGGAAAGGCGTGGACTTAGTGAGCTTGGTATCTAGCATCGACTAGAGACTTGACCAAAAATTTCTCAGGAACCTACTATCCTGATATGAGATAATGAACTATGGGATCCAAAAGTGTACCCACACTCGTTCAAAGAAGAGCTTAGTAGTGGCGTTTATTGTGATACTCTTATTGCAGGCCGCCAGAATGGCCATCTTAGAGAATCTGTCGATGACTACAAAAATGCAGTTGTTACCATGCTTAGTCGATGGGAGGCCCAACATGTAATCCATGGAGATGGATTCCCAAGGTCGATTAGGAGTAGGAAGAGGAGTATACAGGCATTGATTCTTGATGGTCAGTTTGGCAATGGCACAAGCAGTGCAAGATTTGATGTACTTTCCAACATCCTGTCGAAGGTTCGGCCAATAAAAATACTTCTATAACACTGCTAGTGCTTTCTCTGCTCTGAAGCGTCTAGCGACCTGACTGTAGTGCGCCTCCCAAATCATCTTAGCACACTCGCTTGAAGTAACAAAGAGGTTTCATAGGTGACATAAGAGTGTATCCTAGAGGTGAAAATTTGGAACTTGCTTTCCTTCCTAGAGGGTCTAGTATCTGTTGCCGAATTCTGGATCCCTCTTCTACAGATGTGACCACTCTGAAGTCTAGTGCCCACAAGAGTCGAGCACAATGGTTAGCACCATGACTGGTGGTTGACTAAGGAATTCTGCAACATTATTGGTGTTTCCCTTCTTGTACTTAATTTTCAAGTGGAACGATTGCAGGTATGTGAACCATTTATGATGGTGATCGTTCTGCAACTTTCCTTGTGTTTGTATGAACTACAGGGGTCGATTTCCAGTGTGGATGATTATTTCCTTCCCCATAATGTAATGTTTCCACTGTCGAGAATCCTAGACAATGGAATACATATCTTTTTCATAGGTGGGATATTTTCGGACTGTGTCTAAATGTGTTGTGATATGCCACTCGATGCCCCTGTTGAGTAAGAATTGTACCAATAGCATAGTAGGAAGCATCTGTCTCAATCTCAAATGGTTGTTGCAGGTCTGGTAATATGAGAAATGGTGCAGAGCAAAGGCGATGCTTCAACTCGGAAAACACCTTTTGTTGGGATTCAAAACAAAATAATTTTTCTTCCGCTCTACCCTTGGTGACTTGACTCAAAGGCCAAGTGATGTGAGAGAACCCAAACATGTACTTGCGGTAGAAATTGGCAAGACCTAGAAAGCTACAAAGCTCTGTTAGAGTGGTTGGGGCTAGGAAATCCTGAATGACTTGTATCTTGGCTAGTTCCACATGCACACCCTACTCATCAATGATGTACCCCAAATAATGAACCTGGGTCATACCAAAAGTGAATTTATCCAAATTGGCACACAACTTGTGTTGTCGCAGAGTTTGGAGGACTTTTTGAATATGGTGGAAGTGCTGTTCCCGAATCTGGTTGAAGATAAAAATGTCATCCAAATACACTGCCACGAATGAGTGGGTGAAGTGTCGCAAGATGTCACCCATCAGCCTCATGAAGGTTGTGGGGGAATTCCTGAACCCGAAATGCATGACCAACCATTCGAAAAGGCCCTCCTTGGATTTAGAGGCAATATTCCACACATCATAGGGTTTGATTGGTACCTGGTGATACCCGGACTTCAATTCAATCTTGCTGAAATATTTGGACCCCTTGATATGGTCCAAAAGGTCACCAATCCATGGGATTTGATACCTATTTGGCAAAATGATCTTGTTCAACGCATGATAGTCATTAAATAGTCTCCAGGTCCCATCCTTCTTTTTTACCAATACGATTGGTCTCCCATAGGGTGATGAAATTTGCCTAATGTGCCCCTTCTACGGCAACTCCTGAATTGTCCTCTTGATTTCATCGTTCTACAGAACAAAGAGTCGATATATTGGTTCATTGGGCAATGGCGCACCTAGGGTAAAATCAATGGAGTGCTTGACTTGATAGTGTAGAGGTACCCATGTGGGTGAGGTGAATATTTCCCTGTACTCCTCCACGACCTTTTCCATCTATTTTTTTCATGCAAAGGAGCCCTGTCTGTAGGTCATGGCCAAAACCTTCTTCTTTCCCTGAGGGCGAATCATAAGGAAACAGAATTTCCCTATTTGGGAAATGAGCTTATTGAATTGCTTCGCAGTGATCAAAGAGATGGCGGTAGGCAGTGCTACCTCCAGTATCCTGTACAAATTATTTCACAAATTAATAATAACATTGCAAGGCCTATACTCATACACATCATGTCGCTTCCACAATTATGCTTGGCCTAATAATACATCACAAACTTCAAGAGGAGCAACATCCATTAGGGGAATTTTGAGGTCTAAAATGGGCCTTCTAAGAAAAATGTACAACCAAAATAAAATTTATAATAATAATAGGATTCAATATGATGATGTCAACCATGGGGGATGATTCACCATTTTTGGAGTAAAAGGGTAAAAAGATTAAAAAATAATAAAATAATAAAACTAGTTTTTCAACTCGTATTTTAAACTTATTTCCCTAATTTTTTACTCAAATTTCGAGCGGGAGTACTTTTTGGATGCAAAATTTAATTCCTCATCTAATGAGTACCCATGTTGCATACTTTCTATGGACCCTTCTACAAGGAAAATGAGAAATACATGAAAAAACGTGATTGCAATCAAATTTTTCATGTATTTCTCATTTTTCATGTAGCAAGGTCCATCCAAAGCATGCAAAATGGGTACTCCTTGGATGAATAATAAAATTATGCATCCAACGAGTGTTTCCACTTGAAATTTGAGTAAACCCATAGGGAGATATGTTGAAAATACGAGTTGAAAAAATAGGTTTTTCTTTTTCCCCTCTAAACTTTGATGATGTAATATAATCTTATTTTATTATTTCCACTATTATTTTACAATTTCCTTTGGAGGCCCATTTTAGACCTCAAAAATTCCCTAATGACACAATACCTCATCTGTGAAGGGCTTGATGTTGTAGGGAAGGTGACATTGTTGGCTAACGTGGAGATCTCATCCTTGGTGAAGCCACTCGATGGTGTACGGCTGTGTTGTGGTCGGTAGGCCCAACCGCTTCACAAACTCTGCTGAAATGAGGTTCTTTTGGTTTCTGTTGTTGATAATTAATTATAGCGTAGAACCCTTCACCCACATCTGGGAGTGGAAGAGGCGCTCCCCCTCCTCTGGATCTTCAGGCTCATCCTTCTAGATCTTGGTGGTGGAAAAGATGGCACTGGTCTCCATGTCAATAATTTTCTTCCCTTTTCCATTCCCCTTGTCGGATTCTGACTCAAATTTGGAGTATGCATCTCATTTGAAAGCCTTCAACTCAGCCACCAGTGACTACTTGGCCTGATGCTCACTTGTGTTGTGAGTGGGGCTCTTATGGAACTCACACAACTTTCTCATGTCCATTTTTGTCTTCGTCGTGTTTTTCTTTGCTTGCGGCTTTGGCGAGTTGTCCTAGGTCACCCCGCTTTGTCTTTGTCCTTTTTTCTTCAGTTTGGGGGTGCCTTTCCTTTGCTTAATATTGGCAGATCCAAAGTCTCACTTCTTTTGTTTAAATTTCTACTTGATCTTGGCAACATATCTGTATGTTGCACCAAGTGAGGAGATGTCGAGGAACTCCATTTCCTCCTAAATGTATATGTGCAAACAATTGTGGTACTTAAGCACCTAATGTTTCTCTGAATCTTTGATACCCAACTTTCTGCGCAGGGTATGGAATAGATTCGTCAGCTCATGCACATCTTGATCCCTTTGTTGCCGCAACATAATTCATTATATGTACTTGTTCTCACAGCTCCCCATGGGGTAATATTATTCCTTGATGACATCTCAAAAAGAATTACAGGTGGGTTCGACTGAGAATAGTGAGGGTTCTCTATCGTCCCTCTGTTCGCAGTAGGTTTCACAGTAGTCCTTGACATGGGAGCCGACTTTGAGGAGTGCAAAAGTAATATTTTCCCTATTGGAAAATTCATGAACTGAAAAATATACTTCCAATAGATTTAACCATTTATCTATGGTTTCTATATATGACCTTCAAATATGGGAATTTCATAGTTTACTTGTACCTTGAAGGGAGTGGCGCTTCCAGAGTGACTTTTGGACAAAGATGTGTCACCTATTGGAATCTGTTGAATGATTTGGGCAAAGTTGTCCATCAACATGCTCCTTTGTTTCTCAAGGGCTTATTCTAGAAATATTTTGAAAGGATCTTCCGATCCCTCATATTTATTTTCTTACGTCATGAGAGGCCATCAGGGCTTACGAGGTTTGTCTTTCAAAGTTTCAACCAGTTCTAGCCCTAACTCCTTATACCCTGACCTCCTTGGGGACATGCAAATAAAAACAGAAAAAGAGCATAACACTCTGATACCATTGATCTGAACTTAGACCTGAACGAAACATAATACAGATATAACCCTAAATATAGAGGTGTAGTGGAAATAACACTTCATTTCATTAATATCAAAGAACTGAAATATGCTTACTGACAAAATGGAAATAAACTAGCTCGGACGACGGTATCTTATCTTTAAGAAGAGATTTGGCGGCTACATGCCTTTGAACTGAATTACAATGAGGCTCAAAGGCCTGTTTATTATTTAAAAACAATGGAAAATCCTAATCATTCAAAAACCTAACCATGGGAGATGAATCGCCAAAACTGTGGGCCCTATTAGGGAAATTGGTACATCAAATTCTCGAGGTCGTAACTTTGGAATATGATCTCCCTTTGACGTGCACGATACCTCATTAGAAATATATATCCGAGGACTATAAAATTAGACTGAAAATATCACACAAAATCTTATGTTTCCCCGCTTTCCAAAAAAACATCTTTTAGGGCCTCAAAATGGCTATGAAAGTTCAGGACCTGGAAAATTGCCAAAAATAGTAAATTGTGCCACAATTAAGGAAATTGAAAAACTGAAAGAAACAATGGTGGGGGTAAAAGTGTAATAGGCAGGTGGCCACAAATATCCACCTAGATCATAACTAGATTTGGGAACCTTATTCTTCGTTGGAACTCAAGATAGTTAGAAATATAATAACATAAAGAATAGTTCTCCCAGCCATCAACTTTTAGTTTATGGGTGGAATCATCCGAGAAGAGTGATAATAATATTTCCTGCCCCTTTCCTTTCCCTTCAACTCAGATTCTATTTCTTTAAGACTCTAATGAAGGAGCTCACCTCTGACTATTAAGAATACCAAAAACTACATGACTTCCAATTTCCTGGAAGGACAGTGCCTCTGCCCAAATGGTATTGCGCTACTAGTTCTGCCCCCAGTTCTTAATCAGAGACATTGACCCAGTATTTGACCCCTTCAACTTCATGTCTGCCAGCACGCTGACCCCTTTAACTTCATGTCTACCCATGCGTCGTCTCTGTAAACGTTAACTCGTAACATGGAACACCACCTACAGTCAAAATATACAGTAAAGTCCCCTTCATTTCTTCCCTCAACGATATTTGTGTGTCCAACCCTAGAAAACAACCTATTATTTTTCGTGTGTCGAGTGAGCCCTAGAAAAAACACTTCCTATATGTCCTCGTGTGCTTCAGCCTAAGCAGCTCAAGCCTGGATATAATATAACTTCCTTGAACTACCTGGAAATAGAGCCGCTTGGTTTACATTCCCATTGGTGCACATATCGATACAGTCAGGAACAACCCAGAAGTAACAACCCGAAGTATGATTTTTATCATTGAAAGAAAGCACGGGTGTACCTGTAACAACAAAGACGAGACCATAGTGTATTTAAGGCGGGATCATACAAGCTTGGGAAGAAAGAATCATCATAAAGTCTATCATCTCTTAGAGAAAACCCTGGTTGCAGGAAAAAATCTAAGGTAGCCACGAACCTCTTTGAGATTGAAAGCTAGCCCTTCAACCTGGAGAGGGATCTCTCCCTAAAATCAACTACTCAAGGTCACTGTAGTAGAAGGTTTTTTATCTAGTTTTATGGCGAGATTTATCCAAAAATGATAGAGTTTTGGTTGGGTTATGTGTAATTTCAACCATTGGGCATGGATTCTAAAACCCAATTAGGCTTCATATAAACAAAGTTTCTATGGGAAAAACACAAAAGCAGGGTAGCAATAATTCCTTTGACACTTAACTATTTTAGAGGAAAATGACGGAAATCAGTGTAAAGGGTTAAGTGAACAACAATTACTAATGCCTAAGAAATAAAGAAACAGGAGCATAAATTATGAATCCCAATTTCATATACTTAGTTTTCCAAACATTAGGAAATATCAAACCACTATCAAACAAGGCAAAAGATAGACAGGGAATTACAACACAAGAATTTTTGTAAATGCTCATGGAAATTGTTTCATTAAAGATCTACTAAAAAATACACAAGGATGTTATATCTTAAATAAACACCAACCCTTTTTCCTTCTACATTCATTGCTTATATACACATTACAATAACCAAAATAGGTTTGTATCTCAAATTAATTATAGTAATCCAAAAATAGTAGTATAAATCTCCTAGGTACATGCATTTGAAAACATATTTTAAACATATCAAGTTTTTCAAAAAAAAACAACTTGCTGAAAACCATGTTTAAAATGGGGCTAAGAAAATGTATCATGGTTATGCCCCCTATCTGTAGATTAGGTCATGTCATTCTTCAAATTTAGACTTCTATTTAAGCTCCTGCCTTCTCGTGTTTTTCTGCTGCAATATGTTGATATTGTCATTGTCAATCCTTTAGCTACCTGAACTGTCAGTTTTGCTGAGGGGCCGACTGTCAGCACTTTTCTCAAACCATTTCTTTCAAAATGTGTTGACAATGGGAATGTCAGTGTTTCCATTCAAAAATTTGTTAACAATGGAAATTTCAACTCTTCGTGCAAAATTTGGTAGCAATGGAAATGTCAGCTCTCCTTTGTGCCCTTTTGTACCTAAATTCTAACATGTTCATGATCATTGATAGATAAAAAAAATTCACTTTAACAGTGGATAATAAAAAACCCAAAGACGGTTACCAAATTATTAGCTAAGGGTACTATATACCTGCAAAATAAAGTCCACCTTATCCATTCTCTACCTCTTACTTTGTCTGGTTTCCATATAGACTTTCTTTTTGGTTGACTTAGCCTTTGACTTTTTATAACCTATAATTTTGTCTTTGTTTATTATTAGGTCCTTTAATGGGAATTGTCCACATTCATCACTTCCTTGGCAAGGTCAATATTTTGCTTCAGCTTTATCTTCAGTCTCAACTTGTTTGAGGGCCTGGTGTGTGGTATTTTACATTGTTTGAACATCTCAAATAGTGTGGGTTCCTTTTCAACCAAGACTTATTCATCATGGGATTTAGTTTCAAATTCATTTCCTTTGGTCTTCTCTGGTAGATGAATGGATACACGGTAACTCTCAATGGGTGACTTCTCAACATGAGGGGAATTCACAACATGAGGTAGATTTTCGGTGGGAGGTTTTGCAGTAAGTTGTGTCTTTCTAAGCCTGTCACTTCTCCTAGTATAAACCTTAGGAATTTTGGGACCATAAGATTAGGGAATATATGTATCCTTTCAGTTTTGGGTTTTCTCAGTGGAGTTTTCTGCTGAGTTTTTTTGTCCTGCTTGGTACCCTTCTTCAATCCCAGCTAGAACGTGACTCCCAAAAACTTTGTCCCCATCTGTCGGAAAATTTGTAACCTCTATGATTAGTTCATATGTGATCAGGAATGAAATTCCTCCTACCCCCACACGGTGATCGTCGAACCCCTGGGCGAATTCTCAAGCCACATCTTCATGGTAATCGGTGCATCGCTGCAAAATTTCCCGCCACCCAAGCCACTGGAATTGTTGTTGAATATATGGGTAAACCTCCAGGAGGCTAGGCACCTTTGGCTCAAGTCTGTTTTGTTTCCCGCTTTTCCTCATGATTTGTATAATCAAATGAAAACGTAGAAGGATGGACCGGGATTCGATTCTGCATCTCCGCTAATAGTTCGCATGTAAACGGGCTTGCCAACTATTAGAATTAACCAAGTTTTACAAATGAAAATGAGAACTAACCAAACAGGGAAAGAAAATAACATTTCAGGTAATGATTGATAGGTAATAGTTTATTTAACCTTTGAATAATTAAACGATGATTGCATACCTTAAAGGACTGAAAACACTCACTCAACATGTACATGCTACCTTTTGGATTGAATGTGGGATGAGCGAAAGACACTATTTCGCTGCTGACGTGGTCAACGCATTTCAAAAAAATTATTTCGAAATTGAAAGTTTGGCGCTGATACTCCATCTGCCATCGAATACCCGATAACGCTGACATTGGCATTGTCAGCATATTTCTCTAAAAAAATCACAGAACCCACAATAGCGTTTATAGTCCCATTATAAATGTTTTTCCATGTTTATTACAAACTTTTCGCTGACACTGAAATTGTCAGGGTTTCTTAAAAAAAATCAAACTCAAAAATAAATGCGATAACACAGTCAGTCCTAAACAAGGCATCCCAACAATTATATGGGACAAAGGCATACCATAGAACATTAACCCGAGTGTGATAACTAATGGAGCACTCAACATACACGTGAAATGCATGCAAGCTCTAAGTGAAATCCTTTTTCTTTTATTTTGATTTTACTTTATTTATCTATTTTTTTATTAATTTTTTTTATTTTTTATTTTTTATTATATGTGCAAATTTATTATTTATCTCAAGCTTGTATATTAGGTTTCCCTTCTCCTTAGTTATCCAAACATAAGGCCATTCCATCTGCACACCACCCATATTTGTGTTATTGAATTATAATTTTTTCCATATTAAGCAGGAAAGTTCAAGTCAATTCAAAAAAATGGCCTTCAATATCTCTCAAAGATTTATGTGATCTCTTGCATTTTCCGTACATATATTATGGAAATCAGATCCACAATCAGAATGCATGAGAAGCATAAGATCAATTCTCATGATAAACCCAACAATGATTTTCTTTTCAATGGCCAAGATGTCTTCCAAAAGAATGCAATTTAGGGATCCATGTGGTATTAATCAAAGGCCTTCATGTCGTGAGAAGGAATATTTTTTTCTAGATGGGAATTTATTATCTGAATTTTTGAAATATGTAGATGGAAGATCTCTTGCTAGGTCTTCACGTGTCAACATGCTATGGCTTAAGACTGCTCAGTATGAGAAGCTTTGGGAGAACATATGTTTCATGCATTAGGCTAACAGTGGTTGTGGTCATCATCAACTAAGATCTGTTGTTTTAGCACTCAGTGGGTTAAGGAGATTGTGCCATTTTCCTTTGGCCTATTCTTGATCCTTCATCTTCCTCCTCATCAACATTCAATTCAAAAACCTTTTTGCCATCTAATTCATCACAAGTCCCTTCTAGGAAACTTGCAAAAACACAATATTGGGTTGAAGATGAGTTTCACATTTCTCTCTAAAAAAAAATTTATTCATTGTTACAAGAAAATAAGCAATACTCCGTTAGGGAAATTTTCTGCCACCCTTGAGTTGTCATCAAAGAAAATCTGCAGCAACACATAACATATTTAGACTCATTGCTTATAATAGGAGTTGTCAAAATGATAGGCATTAGTTTAAAAAAATCACCAGGTAACTGAACGTCGATATAGCCTTATCCCAAAAGTGCTTATACTCCATCTGCCATCGAATACCCGATAACGCTGACATTAGCATTATCATCATATTTCTCTAAAAAATTTACAGAACCCAGAATAGCGTTGATAGTCCCATTATAAGTGTTTTTCCATGTTTATTACAAAATTTTCGCTGACACTAAAATTGCCAGGGTTTCTTAAAAAAAATCAAACTCAAAAATAAATGTGATAACACAGTCAGTCCTAAACAAGGCATCCCAACAATTATATGGGACAAAGGCATACCATAGAACATTAACCCAAGTGTGATGACTAATGGAGCACTCAAAATACACGTGAAATGCATGCAAGCTCCAAGTGAAAGTCTTTTTCTTTTATTTTGATTTTACTTTATTTATCTATTTTTTTATTATATTTTTTCATTTTTTTATTTTTATTATATGTGCAAATTTATTATTTATCTCAAGCTTGTATATTAGGTTTCCCTTCTCCTTAGTTATCCAAACATAAGGCTAGTCCATCTGCACACCACCCATATTTGTGTTATTGAATTATAATTTTTTCCATATTAAGCAGGAAAGTTCAAGTCAATTCAAAAAAATGGCCTTCAATATCTCTCAAAGGTTTATGTGATCTCTTGCATTTTTCGTACATGTATTATGGAAATCAGATCCACAATCAGAATGCACGAGAAGCATAAGATCAATTCTCATGATAAACCCAACAATGATTTTCTTTTCAATGGCCAAGATGTCTTCCAAAAGAATGCAATTTAGGGATCCATGCGGTATTAATCAAAGGCCTTCATGTCGTGAGAAGGAACATTTTTTTCTAGATGGGAATTTATTATCTGAATTTTTGAAATATGTAGATGGAAGATCTCTTACTAGGTCTTCACATGTCAACATGCTATGGCGTAATATTGCTCAGTATGAGAAGATTTTTGAGAACATATGTTTCATGCATTAGGTTAACAGTGGTTGTGGTCATCATCAACTAGGATCTGTTGTTTTAACACTCGGTGGGTTAAGGAGATTATGCCATTTTCCTTTGGCCTATTCTCGATCCTTCATCCTCCTCCTCATCAACATTCAATTCAAAAACCTTTTTGCCATCTATTTCATCACAATTCCCTTCTAGGAAACTTGCAAAAACACAATATTGGGTTGAAGATGAGTTTCACATTTCTCTCTAAATTTTTTTATTCATTGTTACAAGAAAATAAGCAATACTCCGTTAGGGAAATTTTCTTCCACCCTTGAGTTGTCATCAAATAAAATATGCAATAACACATAACATATTTAGACTCAGTGCTTACAATAGGAGTTGTCAAAATGATAGGCATTAGTTAAAAAAAAATCACCAGGTCACTGAACGTCGATATAGCCTTATCCCAAAAGTGCTTACTAAGATGGGCAAAGACTTTTTCCTTGTAACTCCCCTTGTTTATCTTGGATTAATAAACAAATTTCCAAAAAGGTCAATGGAGAAATGATATTTTAGATTGGAAGTTAGTGTTTTTCCTTAAAAATTTGAAATTGAATCATTATTTCAAAACTTAAAGAGATTGTTAACCAATCGTTTAGATATTGTTCAAATTCTTGATCAATAATTTCGAGATATATTTTTAACACAAAATTTAAATTTATTACCCAAATTTCCAAATTCTCTTATTAAAGTTAGTTTCTTAGGATTCTCTCATTAAAGCTAGTTTCTCTAGTTAAAATTTTAATGTTAAAATTCAATTACACATGTGTATTCTTCAATGAGAATCCTATAAAATATATTATTTACTAAGATTTTAGATTCATGACCTATTATGTTTTTGTGAGTTTTAGATTCAGACTTAACATACCATCCACACTTTTGTTGATAATATTTTAAATAACTGGTCGAGTTAACTTTGTAAATTGTCGTGTTGTGTGTGATATAATTGTTGTGTCTTTTTTGCAAAACACATAATGAAAAGGGTTCAAATGGATTTGGAGCTCCCATGCTTCCCATGGAGAACATGCATCCTAAAATCCCTTTGTATTACCATTCATAGAGAATTATTCATAGAAACGTAAATCCATCTGACAAATTTATATCAAACTCTAGCTCATCATCAATTGTTAAACTCATAAACTTTGGTTAATTAATTCAACTTCAAGATAGGTTGGAAAATTATTGTTCAACATTAATTGCTAAACTATATCTTTTTGCTTTAAACATTAATTTCTAAACCATATCTTTTTGCTTTAAACATTAATTTTTAAACTGTATCTTATTTTTAACGGTTGAGCGATGCGTCACCAAATATGAATCGTAATTGAGTAAAGACATATAATGCATCATGCATAAAGTTAAAGCATTAAGCTCCTCGTTAATCCACTCAATCAATCAAATTAATAACTATCTAAATAAATTTATATAAAGGTTGTATATCTCAATTAAATTCATATAAAGGTGGTCATAGTCATGAAATAATCTTTGATCTTGAAGTATATTTTACAGGTGGTAGACAAAACTTGGGAACATTGGGATATTTTGTACCAAACTCTTAGCCTCCTCCCTTCAAACTCTGCTTCAAACTCTTTCCCTCCTCTCCCAAATACCCCTCCAATATTCATCATCATTGTGAAATACTCATCTTCTCCTCTCTTGCATTTCCCATGCCTACACTGAACGAACAAACATATGAATACCAAACAAATTAGAACAACGTCACTAAAAAATATATGTAAAAACAAACAAATTCTTACTTGGCGAACAACCTACAGATTCTTTCTGCATGCAATTGGAACTCATTCCTCAGCCTTGGAGATGAAGGCTGGTTGCGGCAGTGGTGGAGAATGCATTGGAATGGAAAAATAGAATTCAAACACACGAATGGTGATGGAAAAATCATAATATTAATCAACAAGAGGAAGGTTACCAAACTAGAGGAGGAATTTGGATTGTCACCATGACTCTTTCGATCAACACTCAATCACCACGCCAAATGAAGTTGACCAACACAAAATAAAATGCCAACACCATGTTTCACAAGTTATTTTTTAATAAATTAAAGACATGAGTGGACTTAAGAAGAAAAACACACACACACACTTGGAAAACCTTTCATATTGTCCATTAGATCATGTATACAATGAATAATATTCCCATATTGTGAAATCTACACCATTCATCATTTTTTATATTGTAAATATTTGAAATTCATGCACCCCAATACCAATATAGACCATGCCTATCGGTGTAAATATGAGTTCACAAGGAAGCGAAACCTTAATATGAGCTAATGAGTAAGAAAAGTTTGAGAAGTGTAATTTTATTTTATCGTTAATGTTTTGTTCTTGTTATGATATGTTAATACCATTGTTTTGAAAGGTACTTTATAATCTAGCATAAGGTTTTGTTACATTAATACTAAATTAATGTTAAATATTACATAACATTATATTAACCTACAAATGATCCACTAACACTAATGAACTACAAAACTATATTGGCCCAGTATCAAATGTTATAAATAAACATGTATTGCACCAAAGATTGAGAAGGAATATTAAGTGAGCACAAACTTTAGGAAAACATTGAGATCTATTAACATAAGCAAGTTGCAGAAACACATTGGTCCAATATCAATTGTTGCAAATAAAAAAGTACTATACCCGAAAAATGAGAAGGAATATGAAGCGAGCATGAGCTTTAAGTGAACATTGAGTGTTGAAATTTGCAACAATAAATAGTGAAATTGGCATCCAGAAATGAAATCCAGAAAATGGCACCTAGAAATGGCTACCATATGAGGCTTTTGATTAAATTTTCCCTTAATTAAATTGAAAGAAAAACTGTAATTTCATCTCATGATAGCTTGTATTAGTTAACTGAGTCATGAAGACTCAGTTACCTTAGGAAATTCGAGTTACAGGTCCAAGAGGATGCATGCAAAGGGATATCCTACTTTTTAGGACCCCTAGTTGAGTTATTTGTGAGTTGTAATTAGTTAACTCAATTAATTGAGTTAAATCAGTTTAACTAGTTCTAATTGAGAGATGAGTTAGTGATAGGTCCAGGTAATTAAATTAGATTTAATTCACATGCAGTGATCAATCAGTTAACTAATAATTCGCTATAAATAGTTGTTGCATGTCAGTTCTTAGGAAGACCCATTTGACATAGGTTAAAGGATCTATCGATTGTCCTATTAGAAAATTTTACAGGTCATGCATGAGGTCATCGGGAAGGCCTTGAAGGATTGCACAATCATTATTGGGTATTTTCCTAATTAATAGGGGCTCAATTAGCCTAATAATGCGTAAGCAAGGTAGGCTAGGCAGAGGCAAGAAAAGGGTTAAATACTCGACCGATTTTTCTTAGATTGCAAGCCAATTTCGAGCAAGATCGGAGTGAGACAGACAACAAAGTGCAGGAATTTTCTCTAGTCTGAGAAAGCATTGTATTGTTTCATGATCTTGACCATATGCAATATAGAGATAGAGGGATTTTGAGAAGTTTCTTTCCCTAGACACATCTTGTGTTGTGTGATTGATAATTATTTCTCTTACTTGTTTTTGTGATTGTGTGATCATGTTTTGTTTCTACAAATTGTAGAATGGATTTAGTATCTTGTTTTAGTACATTATAAGATCAGATTTAATCCACATGGTTAGATTTTATACATGGCGTTAGGAATCACAATAGAAGAGAATAAATTGAGTTTGTTTTTAACAGGTTCAAATTCGTAGATTTATTCTTCAGGGTCCAACAATAGATCAAGATGTCGTTCAATGGCTTGAGACTCGAATATGATTTTGACGAAAATTTGAATTACATAGCATGGAAGAACAGGATGGAGGTAGTGTTGGAGGAAAACAGGTTGAAGGAATTCATAGATACAGATATTCCCAAGCTCGCAGCAGCAGATGCCCAACTTCTTGATGCATGGCAGAAGAAGGTAGCAAAGGCAAGTAGGATCTTGTTAGAGGGATTTTGATATCATATTGTCTTGAGTCTCAATGGGAAGGTGACTCCATATGCTATGTGGAAGGCCTTAACAGATCTGTTTCAGAATAACAGCGACCATAGGAAGTTGGCGCTGAAGAAAAAGCTCAAAAATATCAAGATGGAGGAGGGTGAGAGAATACCAACATACTTGAAAAAGTTCACTCAATGTTGAGATGAGTTTGGAAGTGTTGGTATGACAGTAGCCTGGAATGATTTGGTGATCCTGGCACTTCTAGGCCTTCCCAAGAGTTGACATAGTTACCAGGACTCTATGAATGGGAGGGAGAAGGTACCATACTGGGAGCATTTGTGGTCTAACTTGGTAATAGAAGTGATAAGGCGAAGCACCAGAGAGAGGACCTCCGGCAAAGACAAAGAAGAAGATTTTTCACTGGTTAGAAAAGGAAAGAAAGCCAAGGGAATAAAGTCCCAAGGCAAATAGGGAAAGAGAGACTTGTCCAAGATTAGGTGTTTTCACTGTCACGAGCATGGGCATTATGCCTTGAATTGTCCAAAGAATAAGGCAAGAAAGAAGTGGCTTGCAGTTGTAGCGGGTGAAGCACTAGCTTCGTAGTTCGAGCTTGATTTTACTCTCATTGCGTGCATGGAAAGCACTATAATGGGATGCATGTGGTATCTAGATAGAGGTGCCTTGTTCCATATTGTAGATGTTTGTCGTTACACCAAAATCCGCAGATAATGGTAAACTTCCAAACCGGTAACTAGGATCACCAAGGTGGGAATTACGAATTCCATAAAGGTGTGGTAATTACTCCAACACCCCCCCTCAAACACAGCTCGAGGGAATCGAACCTGGGTCCAAGCTCTAATACCATGTAGGAACATGTAGGGTAAGTTCCTTAGATCAAACACCAAAGGTCCCCGATCACAAACATATCACAAATCATTACACCAGTATATCACGTGGTTAAAACCCTCAAAGAGGGAAACAGTCCACGGCCTGAGCCAACGCGGCCACTTCAGGAAATTTATTAATATAAAAAGAAAATTTACATAATCTTCTCTCATAAATGGTTACAAGACAAATGACCCTCCATGCTCTTTAAATAGAGATCATGGACCAATCGGGTGTTAAGCCACGGATCAAGTGTCATTAATACCAAGGAGAGAGTGAATCTTCGGATCACTACATATCATTACCATCGGATTATAAGTTACAAATGTACATAGTAAAGAAACACACTTTACCTAACTCTACACTAGACCAAGTTATACTTAATTATTTCCTATGTGTCTGGATATCCTAACATCCCCCCTTACGAACAACTTAGCATAGAATTGAAGGATTTACAAAGGTGACACAATAGGAGAAGGAAGGAGGCATTAGAGCCTATCCCCCCCTTAATGATAACTTTCTTGAACTCCAAGCATATATCAAATTTTGGTAAACTTCGCTTCTGTGAGAGCCTTTGTAAAGATATCGGCAACTTGATCATTGGTTGAACAATACTACACTTCAAGAACATGGTCATGAATGAGCTTTCTGATGAAGTGTATATGAAGCTCAATGTGTTTCATACGCTGATGTTGAACTGGATCTTTGCATAGTTAAATGGCACTCTGATTATCACACTAAAGTGTAGTTGGATGTTGTTGATGAAGAGCAAATTCAGACAAATCTGACGAAGCCACATGGCTTCCTTACTGGCTTCAATTGCACCATGATACTCTACTTTTGCCGAAGAAAGAGAGATGGCACTTTGTTTCTTACAAGACCATGTAATAGGTCCTGAACCAAGAGTGAATACATATCCTGCAGTATACTTTCTATCATCAGGGTCACTAGCCCAATCAGAATTAGTGAAACCAATCAACAATGGAGATGCTCCTGCACTGTAATGAATCCCGAACTGAATTGTACCTTGAATATATCAAAGTATTCTTTTAGCTACTTTCCAGTGACTTTCATGAGGTTGGTGCATAAACCGAGCAACAAGACCAATGGCAAAGGAAAGGTCAGGACGGGTATGGGTTAGATACAGAAGTTTAACAACAAGTTGACAGTATAAGGTAGCATCAACTTCAAGGGTAGTACAAGTGACTGAAAGCTTGACTCCATACTGAAAGGGAGAAGGGGTTGGCTTACAGTATTCCATGTGAAAGTGGCGTAGAAGATCACATGCATACTTGGACTAAGAAAGGGTAATACCTTATTTGGATTGCAAGACTTGAAGACCAAGGAAATAATGAAAGTGTCCTAAGTCTGTCATTTCAAACTTATTTTTGAGGCTAGACTTCACATGGTTTTTATCGTTGGGGTCACTACCAATAAGGATAATTTCATCAACAAAAAGAAAAAGGATGGTGAAGGAATTACCCACTTTCTTGGTGTAGAAAGTGTTGTCAAAATCACACCTAAAAAAGTCATTATCTAATATAAATCTATCCATTTTGGCATACCAAGCTCGAGGAGCTTGTTTGAGACCATAGAGAGACTTCCTAAGGTGACAAACAAGGCTAGAGTCGTTTTGGATAAATCCAAGGGGTTGTTCCATGTAGATTTCTTCATGCAAATATCCATGTAAGAAGGCAGATTTAACATCCATATGATGGATTTCCCATTTAAAGGAGGCAGCAAGGGAAAGAACAAGGCGAATAGAATTCATTTTGGCAACAAGGGAGAAGGTTTCAGTATAGTCAATTCCTTCAACTTGTGAAAATCCTTTAGCAACAAGACGAGCTTTATGTCTATCCACTTTTCCATCTGGTCCAAACTTTGTTTTGTAAACCCATTTGCATCTGATAAGTTTTATTCCCTTTGGAAGAGGAACAAGATCCCAAGTATTGTTTGCCAATAAGGAACGATGTTCTTCATTCATAGCTTCATCCTAATCTGGATGACCTGAATCTTCTTCAAAGGTATCTGGATCAGGATTTTCTGAAACTTGAGCCAATAAGGAAGAGGCTCTTTCAAACTAAGAACGTGTACGTTGTCGATCAACAAGGTCACCTGCAAGAGAAACTGTTGCATCCCGAGTAGAGAGGACCCATCTTGGAAGTTGTGGAGCTGAAGGAATATCTTCAAGAGGTGGAGGAGGATTTTCATCATCGTTGTCATCATCTAAACTAGAAGGAATGCTATCAAAAATAGAAGAAATAGAGAGAGGTGGCACATATGTCGAATCAGGCTCGCAGGCCAAAGGTGGCACACCCGCCGAACTAGGCTCGCAGGCCGATATTTTTTCATCAAATTTTACATCTCTTCTAATGATTATATTTTTGGATTTTGGTTGAAGAAGTCTATATCTTTTGACATCTTTAGAATATCTAAAAAAAATTCATGTTTCACTCTTAGGTTCTAAGGCTTTATGTTTCGCATCTAGAATATGGGCCCAAGTATCACTTCCAAAAACACGGAAGTGACTTACATCTGGTTTGATTGAGCTCCAGGCTTCTTCTAGAGTTATATTCCTAAAAACCTTAGTAGGAGTGCGATTTACTATGTAATTTTCACAGTTAAGTGCTTCCACCCAAAAATTGAGACTAACTCCTTTAGATTGAAGCATACAATTAGCCATTTCTTCTAAGGTGTGATTCTTCCTTTCAGCTACACCATTTTGTTGTGGAGTATATGGAACAATATGTTGCAATTGAATGCCATGCTCAGTGCAAAAGCTGATAAATTTGTTGTTAACATATTCTCCTCCATTTTCTTATCTTAACTTAAGAATTTTATGTCCATATTGTTTCTCAACAAAGGCCAAGAAAATGTTAAAAACTTCACTCTTAAGTTTTAAGAAGTATACCCAAGTGCATCTGGAAAAATCATCAATGAAAGTTAAGAAGTACTTGAAACTAGAGAAAGAAACAACAGGAAGTGGACCACATAAATCACTATGCACAAGCTTCAAAGGGGCTGAAGCGTGCCAAGAGGCACGTTTGTCAAAACTATCCTAATGATGTTTTCCGAGTACACATCCGGAGCAAACACCGTCTCGACAAGATACCATAGGAAGACTTGTCACCACATTTTATTTACGAGAGTTTGAAGAGAGCGATAATTTAAATGACCAAATATCTCATGCCAATTTTTTCTCACTTCATCATTATGAGCAACAAAAATGAAGGGAAGACATGATGACAGAAAGTTGTCAAACTTATACAACCTTATGGAATCATCAGCAATGCCAGTAGCTAAAATATGTCTAGGATATTTGAGGTCCTTGATTAAAACATCATGAGGTGAGAATTTGATTGTTTTCCCTTCACCTAAATCAATTATCTGATAAACATATAGAAGGTTGGATGACAAGGTAGGAACACATAGTACATCATTAAATTCACCATTATCTAGATGTTGTAGAGGTAAATCCCCTCTGCGAACAGAGGCGATCCCTACTAGCCCAGATCGGGTCTACCAACAATCGTATCATGCTAAGGCGCAGGTTCCTAATTACAATAAACCAACTTGCGAAGAAGGCCTACCTCAAGTCCAACGTTTTTGTTTGTAGAGAAGATGACGTTCCCGTTCCCTTGCTTCAGCAGATCACAATCCTTTCGCTTACCACGATCGAACACCTGCACACGCAAGGAACATAACAAACACAAGCGTAAAACCCGATATATGCAATTATGTATCAGTCAGAGAAGACACAACTCATGATCATAATGAACAATACGAGTGGAACCATAACCAATAGTCGCTTATCATTAATTCATCAAAGGAAAATACAACCAGGCTCTGACGTTGAACCTTCCTTCAGCAAGTCGTCAGCGGAATACGTCTCGGTAAAGCTTGTCGGGAACGGGGACAAGCCTCTCTCTTCGATCGTCAATCTCCTTGCTATTGATTCGACTCTATGAGGACTATTGCAGCATTCTTTAGGCTATGAAGGCTCTTGGAGACTCAACCATTCAGCCCTTCAGCCATTCAACCCCTTCATCAATGGATGAAGGCTATATTTATAGAGGAGAGGAGGAGGTTTGGATCCCTACAATAGTGGAAGGGAGGCCTTACCCCTTGGGAGGTTCCCCATAAGGTGGAAACAAGAGGCCAAAGGAGGAAGGCTTTGGTTATTTAGTCGAAACCACTCCTGATGACTCATCCACGAAGTTGTTGTAATCGAAACTTCGCCTCCTTTTTTAAAAAACTTTCCATAAGCAGATTGGCGCGGGTGCTTAACTGGGATAGAGCGCCAATTGGCATGGGCTCAGTGTTAATTTTCCTCATTGGCGCGAGGACATAACGGGCTACCAGCGACAATGAAAAAACAGGTGTCTTAGGGGTCTGCTCAGGAAATGATCAACAGAAGGAATGTTTTCCTCATGAAAAGGGATGCAATGATGGTATTTGCAAGGCATGACACTGATTATTGGTCACAAAAACGACCCTCCAATGGGCGAGATGGGGATTGCAGGGACGGTGACAAATTACTGTGTAACAGATGCCCCCTAAAGCATGAGACCCGAGAGAGAGAGAGAGGGGTGAAATGCTTTACGAGAATGTGTCCAACTGAAAACACTGTCGCCGAAAAACCTGCGTAGACAAGTAAAACTGATATCTCAAATACATGATATATGTGGTATGGGCGCAGCCATCCATAACAGAGTATACAATAATCCAGATCCAAGGTATGGACGCAGCCATCCAGTGAGGATTGATAAATAGACTCAGGTATGGTCACAGCCATCCAATGAATGAGTCATGTAAAATATCATAATAATCCACAAAATCACAGCCTGGATTCTAAACAGACGCAATCCCTTGCGTTCCATCTCGACCCGAACAAAGTACAAGTTCAAGCATGCGAATGAGTGAGCTGAAGTCGAACATGCAAGAACATCGTCTCATTTCCAGCCAATGATGAAAGTTGTTAACAGGCGCGAGAGGTACCACCAATAATGACAATGGCCCTCAAGGTACTATAGGTAAAATCTACGGCATGCGAATCAACGAGTTGACGTCGAACACCCGTAGAATCACTCGATCGAAGGCCAATGATGAAAACCTCACGTCGAACACGAAGAACCTGCCATTGAGGCATGCAGGCTCCAAGGTACCAAAAGGGAGTCTTTAGATCATTTTCCTTGATAATGAGCTGAAGTCGACAGGAAGTGACCTTGATCGAAGGTGGGCCATAGTGTTTCCCACATCATCGACACGAGACAGAGGAACATAATGTCTTTGTGAATCAGGATCAGATGAGAATCAGAGGAGATTAAAATTTGCGAGAGTCAAGAACCTTTGGGAACATCTTGGCGTCCGTGGTGGATTTGGCCGATGTTGACATCAAAAGATCAAAGGTCATGATGACGAGGCAAAGAGCAGATGAGAGGTCAAAAGGGATCACCCAAACCCACAGAGGCAAGTGAAAAGCGAGATGAGATGTCCCCAACCCGACACGAATGCAAACAAGTGCCATGTTCAAGAGCGACATACTGCCGACACGACAACGATTCTGGTTCCATTTTTCCCCAACCATTTCTGGCGAGTACCTCTTTATTTTACACAAGCTTGAAGAGGATACCATATTCTTGTCATATAAGTTCGTCCTTCAGACGAATCCATCCTATTACTTTTAACGAGCCCTAGGAAGGAGGAACTCAAATTACGTCATGATTGACAATTTTCGTTGTCATTTAGGTTTAACGAGTCTGAAAAAGGGAGAACTCGGCGTCTTTTCATGTTTAGAGAGTTTGCAAAGACAGTAGAAAAGTAAACTCCAATGGTCCCTTTTCATAAATAGTTCCTCAAATCCGAAAAGGTAGAAAACTATGTCTGAGAAAACCTCCTAGTTGCGATAGGCTAGGGTATTCCTTTTTCGTAAGTAATCTATCCCAGCCCGAACAAGGGGTAAACGTATACTGGGTAGATGTCATTTCGCAACCACTTTAATGAGATCGAAATGACAAGGGACTCGGCAATATTTTCAATTTTTAAGAGTCAGAAAAGAGTTGAAAGTTGACTCCTCCTGGAGGAACGAGTGGTATAAAGGGAAGCCACTGGTTCTGGTAATGGTGGAACTACTCTGAACAAATAAAGGTCAAGAGGTTGGCTAACAAGACCACTCATCGCAGCGGTTCCTCGGGAACGGGTAAAACAACCAAGTGAAGGCATATGATCGGCCAAGCAGATAGTGACGATGGAGTGAGAAAACCAAGGCTCATCTAGCAAAACAGGCTGATAAAATGACAATCACAAGAGGTAAAATGGGAAAGGTTTCATTTTAACACAAGCTTCAAATCAGAAAACTCTGCTTGAAGTTGGTTTCATTTTTACACAAGCTTGAAACAAAGATAAACTATGCTTGAAACCGGTTTCATTTTTACACAAGCTTGAAACGGAAATAAACTATGCTTGAAAAAGTAAGCATGCCCCCAGCATGGTGACTCAATTCGAGGTACATGCCCCCTGTTACACAGTAATTTGTCACCGTCCCTGCAATCCCCATCTCGCCCATTGGAGGGTCATTTCTGTGACCAATAAGCAGTGTCATGCCTTGCAAATACCATCATTTCATCCCTTGCCATGAGGACAACATTCCTTATGTTGATCATTTCCTGAGCAGATCCCTAAAAACACATGTTTTTGCCTTGGCGCTGGTAGCCCGTTATGTATTCGCGCCAATGAGTAAAATTAACACTGGGCCCACGCTAATTGGCGCTCTGTCCCATTTAAGCACCCGTGCCAATCTGCTTTTGGAAAGTTTTTAAAAAAAAGAGGCGAAGTTTCGATTACAACAACTTTGTGGATGAGTCATCGGGAGTGGTTTCGACTGAATAACCACGACCTTCCTCCTTCCAACTCTTTTTTCCCGCCTTGTAGAACCCATAAAAGGATAAGGCATCTCATCTACTTGTGCCAGGATCCCAACCTCCTCCTCTCCTCTATAAATATAGCCTTCATCCATTGATGAAGGGGCTGAATGGTTGAATCTCCAAGTCTTCAAGTTCCCAAATTCCCAAGAGCCTTGATAATTCCCTTAAGGCCGAATCCAAGCAAGGAGACTATTGTCAAGATCCGAAGAGAGGTTTGTCCCATCCTTGACAGGCTTTCGAGACGTGTTCTGTTGGCGACCCGCCGAAGGAGAATTCAGCATCAGAACTATGGTTGTATTCTTCTTTGATTGATTAATAATAAGCGACTATTGGTTATGGTTCCACTCTTGTTATTGTTTATGATGATGAGTTATGTCCTTTCTGACTGACATATAGTTGCATCTACTGGATTTTACGCTTGCGTTTGTTTTTTTTCTCGCGTGTGCAGGTGTCCTATCACGGAGATCGTGGGGATCGTGATCTGCTAGAGCTAAGGAACGGGAGCGCTACCTCTTCTACAAGCAACAACGTTGGATTCCAGGTAGGCCTTCATCGCTAGTTGGTTTATTTGCAATTAGGAACCTGAACTATAGTGTGAACGATTGTTGCTAGACCCGGTCTGGGCTAGTAGGGATTGCCTCTGTCCACAGAAGGGATTTACCTCCACAACAAATTGGCGACTCCACTGGGGATCGTTAGCTTGTTGTTGTTCGGCTTTGTAAACTATAGACGGAGCCTGAAGTTAGCCAGATAGCCTTCGAAACGCTTTTGCTCTGAAATTGCGAAGTAGATCAAAGCTGCTTCAGTCAATCTCCGGTTTAGTTTGTAAACAGAACACTTGGAGCATCGTT
Organism: Pinus albicaulis; assembly: GCA_034641835.2. Taxonomy (NCBI): domain Eukaryota; kingdom Viridiplantae; phylum Streptophyta; class Pinopsida; order Pinales; family Pinaceae; genus Pinus; species Pinus albicaulis. The sequence continues at coordinate 2,099,600,546 of CM076575.1, read as the reverse complement.
TTGTCTTTTCGGTCGATTCTTGATCCTCCTTGCTTGATTAGCTCTTTTGGGCTGGTTCTTTCTGTGAATTTGGGTTTTTGATAGCTTGATCATCACTGGTCTGCTTGTTGGATTGCTATTTTTATTTTTGAATGGGAAACTCGACTGGCGCGCTTTTTAGCTTGACAGTCGCACCCATTGGCGCAGGTTGCTTGTGTATTACCCACACCAATTCGTCTCTGGCGCTAGTTTCAGCCTCACAGTCGCGCCAATCCTGTGAGGTACTAGGGTCTGCTCAGTTATGAGCTTCCTGAGCCTGATCTGTGTGTTTGATCTTGATTTTTCCACTGCTTGAGTGTTTTCGAGCCTTGATTGACTGACTGTTACCTACATCCTTTGGTTGTTTGCCCATTTCCATCGATTTTGCATTCTAGCCCTAGGTCATCTAGGTGCTATTGTGTGTCGAGCCTCCCTTGGGAGTTTTCGGTTTCTATCGGTTCAGTCAACCTTGTGATCACTTCTTTGCATTCGTTTGGTGGTTTTCTATTGTCTCATTGTGTTGTTTGAGTGATTGTTTCCTTTTTCATTCAAATTCCGCCTTGTCTCATTTTGGGCCTAGATTACATGGCTCATTTGGAATATTTGGGATTCTTTTCATTTTGAGGGACTTTTTGTTGATTTGAGGTCTGATTGTATGTTTGCATTGAGTTGAATTTTTTTTTTTTTCCCTCTTGTCATCATTTCTCAAATTGCTCTTGCATTGGTTTTAATTTTTTAGCACATTTTGCTCTGAAATATTGAAAATATAAATAAAAAAAATCTCTTTTGCTCTTCATTAGTTAATGTGAATTAGATCTTTTCGGTGTTATTAATGATTGGTAACTCTGAACGAAAAGCTTTTTAGTTTTCATTAACTGCATTAGAATCATTGGTTGTTTTCTGTTCATTTCGTTGTTGTGTGAAAAGCTCTCAACTCTCTCATAAATAGCTTTCATCGAATGAAATGATATACTGTGGCATATATAGTGCATTTAGGAGATTTTGAGACATTACATTCGCTAGGGCCTGAAAACTGAAACGTAATTGAAGATAAACTTTAAAATTTACTCAATTTACACTATTGCAGCATTAAAATCTAACGAAACACATTTAGAGGTCTAGGCTAGAGACGTGTTCCGGTTAAAACCTAGTAGTTGTCGTTCGCCTCTTGGCTTTTGACAGCGCTAGTATGGACTTGTGCTCCCCGTACTGTCGTGTATATAAAGGGAGACCCCACTAGGTTTCTATCCTTTATCCATAAGAAGCCAAGTCTACCGCCCTATACCCGTGATACACCGGACACAGCATTCGGGGAGATTTCCTGCACGTACGTGAAGTCCTTGGTTGATTTCTCTTTCATTTTGAAACCAAGGTGTATATTGCAGTTCACAGTTATTTGGTACACCCTTTGCCTAGTATTCCTGAGTAGTCATTTGATATTTTCTAACTCTTTAAATTTGAAAGGATCACCAAGCGCTTGTCCTTTCATGCTTGCTTCAAAACTGAAAGAGATAGAGTCACCTTTCAGCCGTTTCTCGACTCTTAAAACACGAAACGGTAAAGTTTCTAAATTTTCAATGTGGTAAAACGAAACACCCGCGATCACACGCCCTGTTAGATTTTGCTTGTTGGCCGTTTGATTGTGTGTCTTGACTCTTTTTCAGCCCGTGTGTGTGTGTTTGGTATTTTTCTCCCTTCGTTGCTACCACAGTGGCGGAACCTTCTATTTCGTCTACTGGTAGTCCATATACGGACAATTCATCAGAGGCTTCCCAACCCTCTGTTGAACCTCAGCAGCCCATTGTTCCCGAGTTTCCTGACGGGGGATCGGTTCTTGCTGAGCAACCCTTTGGGGGACCAGTTGAGTTCAATTGGCCCTTTTCCGACCCTTGGTCTAAATTAAGAGTAGGGGCATATTTCCTTTCTCTTACATCGGGTTCGCCTTTTATAGCTGTTGTTTTTCCTCCTATTCCTCGCCGTCTATTACGAGATCTAGCGGCAGGCTCAAACATGAGTGAATCCAGCGAGGAAATCCCCACGTCCGGTGAAGATTACCAGTTATTTCCTCGGAGATTATTTCCAGGAGACAACCCTGAACCAGCTGTTATGTCATCACCCGGTCCCTCATTACCCGCCGGGTATAGATCCTTGGGTCAGATCATTGCCGCCACTGCCTCTATGGGGGTATCAACTCCTTCTACGAGGCCAGTTGTTCCTTCATTGGGGATGTCTCCACGGACGCCCGTTACATCATCCCCTCAGGTTACTTCTGTACCCTCCATGCCCACTGTTTGTGTGGCCGCATCTGCACCCGCTGTCATGGCACACTCCGCGAGGGCTGTGCCACCTCCTGAAGATGTCTATATAGTGACTGCTATGGCGGAGAACATCTCTCTGGAGGAGTATCGGTTGTCCCTACAACAGCCGAACCCCGAGGTTGGAAAAACCTCTCAAGATCCCAACCGCCCGTATTTTTCACATTATGCACAGGATGGTACACCCGTGTATGCTTTTCCATATTAGTATGATGAGCACGGGGACATTTTACGTTTACTCGCTCCAGAGGCTCACCTTCATGCTCAAGGTTTACCCTATAACCAGGCTGGACATCCTTATAACCCGCAAGGCCAACCTTTTCAAGGCCAACCTTCGGGCCAGCCTGGCTATCCTTATGACCTGTAGGGGTAGCCTTTACAAGGCTATCCTGCAGGCCAGCAAGGGCCATCGTACGGTTCGCAAGGACAGTATTACAACCCTTCCATTCAACCTGTGCAGCCTCAGCCGGGGTACCAACCGGGGCTAGTATATGGTCCTGGGGGGCAATTCCAACCTTCCCAACCCATGCAACCTCATTATCCTGTTAATCCAAACGTTGCACACCAACCAGGACCATCTTATGGTCCCGCTGCAGGTCAAACCAGTTACCAGCCACCACCTGGCTCCATTCCTCCACTAGGCCAACCGATCTATCTGGCACAACCTGGTGTTCCACCCCCAGGCCAACTGGTTCATCCGGTACAACCTGGTGCTTCTCAACAGCCAGGTCAACTTGCGCAACCGGCACAACCTGTTCACCCGGGTCAACCTGTTAACCCAGGGCAGCCCGTTCAGCCAGGTCAGCCTGCTCAACCAAGCTAGCCTGCACACCCTATCAACCCTGCACAACAGCCGACTTATTCGATGCCGCAGCCAAATCAACCGCTGCACCCTAATTATCAGGCTCAGCAGGGTCCCACCTATCAGCAGCCCACTCGACCTCAAGGCGGCTACTATTCTCATGGTCAATACCGACCGAATTATAGCCAGCCCCAAGGTTCTAACTATCGTCCTCAACAACCCATCTACACCTATACTCAGCAGCCGAATGCAAATGCTGCTTACACAGGGCCGACTCATAATCAGGGTCCATACTCTGGTTACCAACCCCCGTACGCTGGTTACCAACAACTGAATCAGGCTGGTTATACCACCTATACCCCCTACTGTCAGAATCCTACCGGACAGAACCCATGGGGGCAAGGATATTCCCAACCAGCGTGGAGTACAGGTACTGGTCCTTATCCAGGGCCAGGTATGACGTCGAATCCGCCATTACCTTTTTTGGCTACCTTGGAGTTACCGGATGTTTCGAAATTAACGAATGATCCAATTCTGCATAATCCTTATTGGCCTCCGGTTCCTACCAAGGTGCCCGGTGATTGCCCCAAGTTTGAGGGTAAAGCTGGGGAGGACCCCCAAGCTCATGTGATGGCCTACCATCTTTGGTGTTCATCCAACTCTTGGGTGGATGATTTAGTTTGTCTTCGCCTCTTCCAGCACACTTTGACTGGCGCTGCAGCTAAGTGGTATATTGAATTACCCCGTGGCATCTTTCAAGATTTCAATACGTTAGCCATGGATTTTCTGACTCATTTTCAGTTACCGGTTCGCTACGAAGCCGGGATGCACCTCCTGACTTCTTTGAAGCAGGACAAAGCCACCCACATTTCTGATCACATTCATGAGTGGCGACGTCGTCGTAGACTGATCAAGTTTCATATACCTGATCAGATACTAACACATTGGTTCACCACCTCCTTCGTTAACAAAATCGCCCAAGATATTGCTATGGGAGCGTGTGTGACTGAAGAACAAGCCATAGCGCGTGCTCAATATCTGGAACTGGTATACTCACAATCCGGCACGCTGTATGATATTTTGCCTGATGCTCCACGGTCTGGAACCTCTAAAGCCCCACCTACCCCAGCGGTTGATGGTGTTATTGGTTCCGTTTCTCAGAATTCGAAGAAATCTTCGAATGGGAAGCAGAAGTCCAACTCATCCAATAATTTTGCTTCTCCCGCCCCTACTGATTCTGGCAAAACTGCGGAGGTTAATGTCGTTCAGGCCAATCCTACGGAGAAAGCCTCCAAAGGGAAAAAGAAGGGCAAAGGAAAATCTAAATCCGACGCCCCAAAGCCAGAGTCCAAACCTCGTACCGAGGACGGTTCCCAATGCAAACCGAAGTACCCCTGCCTCATTTGCGAAGGAGATCACTATACAAAAGATTGTCCACGACGATCTGAAGTTAGTCAACTTCTAAAAGGCTCCAAAGGGACTCCGGCAGTTCTTAAAGAACCGTTCCCGTCTCAGCAGACCCAGATGGTTGAACAGCCTTCACCATCTGCACCATTTGGGTCCCAGGTCTTTATGATGAATGGTGCTGCACCTATCTCTATTGCTACGCGTTCGAAGGATTACAACAAATCGCGTCAGGCACCGGGGAAGGCAGTTGCAGATGGTCCACCTCCCCCACCTGTCTCCGGTTCGTTGGAAATTGAGAAGCCTACTGCTGAACCTGTTGTGAGGCCACCTTCTAAAGGTGTTTTACGAAAGTATTCCTACAATCCGAATGCCCGTGGCACTACAGTATTGTTGAGGATCTGGCACAGGAGCCCTCTGCCATGTCTACATTGGAATTTCTTCAAATTTTTCCTTCGCAACGGAAAGCTTTATTATCTGCAATCGGTGGAATCGATCCCACCGATTCAAGCCTTCTCACCTTCGACTTAGAAAATTTCACGCTCCCCCCCCCCCCCCCGACTTCCACATCAGATCGCTCTTGTTATTCAAGTCAGGATCAACGGTCTTAACATCCATAGGGCCGTTGTGGATGAAGGTGCTTCTACCTGTGTCATGTCGTCCGCTTGCTGGAAGGCCATTGGCTCTCCGGCCCTTTCATCATCTCCCAATTCCCTAGAGGCATTCGATGGTCGGGAATCCAAACCCTTGGGTGTTCTCGAGAGTCTAGTGATTACTTTACAGGGGAAGACAATCAACGTAGAAGTAGAAGTGGTTGACGCCAAGCTTAACTACAATATACTTCTTGGCCGCAGCTGGACTCATGCCATGTTATGCATGCCGTCCACCCTCTTTCGACTTATTAAGTTCCCTCACGAGGGAAAAATCGTTACGGTGGATCAGTTGTCCTTCTTCACCTCCACCTCCGAGAACAATGTTCCGTACGTGGATCAGATCCCAAATCCCCCTGACAATGTAGGGCCCGGTCTCTTCAAAGGCCCCGTCCTCATGGGTATTTTTCCCGCACCACCACCGCACACCGCTCAAGTTAACATGATCTCTAGGTCTGACGACCCATGGCTCATCCCTACGCCTGAGCAGGTGACTGAGTTTGGAGAATCGATGTCCTTAACTCCAGTAGAGATTAGCTACTGTGAAATCGTCGCCGCATGCGATCCTCCCCCTCCTCAGCATGCTCCTTTGAGCATGGCTTTAGACATCTATTCTCAATCCCCCTGGCTCAGTCAAGCCGATTCACCTGATCCTCTCAAAGAGATTTTTCCTTCTGATGAAGCCATTGTAGAAACAATGTCTCTTGAGGAGCTGCCTTGGAACGATGGACATCATCGTTCCTCGTTTAGGCCTAGCTTGGGGGCAATGTCGGATTGTCTAGAGCATTTTGCATCTCAGGTTTCAGCTCCGCCTCTCCAGACACCCATATTGACACATGAGGTGCTTTCAGAGGGAAACCTTAGCAACATCACTCAAACCATTCCAATCGACATCTCCGTTAAACCGGGGATAGTTGAGAATATACACGTGGGAGTGACTTGTTCTCCTGATGAGATACGAGTCTATACTGATCTTTTTCGAGAATTCAGAGACGTGTTCACTTGGTCCTATAAGGAAATGCCTGGGATTTATCCCAGCATAGTAGTGCATGAGATTCCTACCTATCCTGGTGCAAAACCCGTGCACCAACACCTACGCCCGGTGCACCCTCGCAAAGTCGCTGCCATCAAAGCAGAAGTTGAAAAACTTCTGAACGCCAGCTTTATTTACCCGATTCCCCTCACAGAATGGGTCTCCAACATTGTCCCTGTAGATAAGAAGCAGGGGACTATCAGAGTCTATGTTGATTATCGCAATATTAATCGCGCCTGTCCTAAAGACAACTATCCCACTCCTTTCATAGACCAAATCATCGACGAATGTGCTGGGAGTGAGATTTATTCCTTGATGGATGGCTTCTCTGGGTACAATCAGATAAACATTCTACCTACAGATCAACACAAAACTGCATTCATCTGTCCGTGGGGTACTTTCGCTTATAAAAAGCTCTCGTTCGACTTGAAGAACGTTAGAGCCACTTTCCAGTGTGCGATGTCTTACGCTTTCCACGACATACGCCATATCGTTCAGCCTTATCTGGACGACTTTCCAGCCCACTCAGCTAGGCGAAAGGACCACCCTGAACACCTCCGCCAGATTTTCCTTCACAGTAGGCGCTACAATATTAGGCTTAATCCTCATAAATGCGTCTTTTGCGTGGATTTTGGCCGTCTTTTGGGATTCATAGTCTCCAAAGACGGAATTCGCCTTGACCCTTTAAAGGTCGAGTCTATCATCAATCTCCCATCACCCTCCTCGTTATATCAGTTGCAGAGTCTACAGGGAAAAGCTAACTTCCTTCGACGCTTTATCCAGAACTACGCAGAGGTGGCCAAAGGATTCATGCGTCTCTTAAAGCAGAACGTTCCCTTCCACTGGGACGAAATTGCTCAACAATCCTTTGAGAAGCTTAAGACGTTACTCGTTAATGCTCCTTTGCTTCGTCCTCCTAACTATAACCGTGATTTCACTTTGTATCTCGCCGCCGCGTTTAGCACCATAGTTATGGTTCTGGTGCAGGATGACGATGATGGAAATGAACATGTTGTTTATTATCTGTCACAGAACCTTCTCGACACAGAAACACGTTATGCTCACGTCAAGAAGCTGGAGTTAGCTGCAGTACACGCTGTGCAGCGCTTTCACCATTACATCCTGTTGCGCACAACAACCGTGGTTTCGGATTGCAACCCCATGACATATATCCTTTCTCGAAAATTACTAGGGGAAAATACTCCAAATGGATCGTTATCCTTCAGGAGTTCGACTTAGAGTTCACCACTGCTAAGTTGACCAAATCACTGGTTTTTGTGGATCTTATTTGCTCGCTCCCGACGGACTCCACCCCAACTCCTTCCGAGGATCATATCCCAGACGAAACTCTTTTCCTTATCAGCACTCGCGACCCATGGTACGGTGATATTATTGTGTATCTTCAGACCTCGACGTTTCGGTCTGAGTTGACTAAATATGCTCGATGTCAGATTCGGCATCAGTCTAAACCCTACCGTATAGTAGGAGATACTTTATACCATGTTGGAGTAGATTCGGTGCTCCGCCGGTGCCTCACCCTGGAAGAGGCTGAAAGGGTCCTAAATGACTGCCATAGTGGCGCCTGTGGCGGTCATATGTTCGGATATGCCACTGCCCAGAAAATTCTGCGAGCAGGTTACTTCTGGCCGTCAATATTCAAAGACTGTATCGTCACAGTCCGTAAATGTCATGTGTGCCAGGTCTTTCAGCGCAAGATGTGCGCGCCACCTCTCCCTTTGCATCATGTTATTACTGTCGGCCCTTTTGCGAAATGGGCGTAGATTTTATGACATGTAACCCTCATTCAGCCAGGGGGCATGCGTATATAATTGTCGTCATAGACTACTTTACGAAGTGGGCCAAAGTGATGCCTACATTAGCTGCCGACGGTAAGACAGCTGCCCAATTTATCTTCAACCATATTATTGCACATTTCGGGGTCCCTCAGGCCATTGTTACCAATCATGGTACTCACTTTCGAGATTACATGATGGCCGAGCTGACATCAATATTGGGCTTACGCCACGATAGCTCAACGCCATATTACCCCCAGGCAAATGGCCAGGTTGAGGCTGTGAACAAGGTTTTGGTCACAATGCTTCAACGGACAGTTGGTATCCATAAATCCAATTGGCATCTCCAACTATTCTCATCTCTTTGGGCCTACCGGACGTCAGCAAAGGATGCAACTGGATTCACACCCTTCCAACTGGTGTACGGTCTGGAAGAAACTCTGCCGGTTGAATGCGAAATTCCTTCTTTGAAGTTAGCTATGGAACTTTTGCCCGACACTTCTCTTGAGGATAGTTCTTTTAATGTGTCAACCTCGTTAAAATAATGAAACACTTTCTTGTTCAATTCGAGTCTTTGATCAGATCTCGTAAAATCCCAGTCAAGTATTTTTCTTGATCTCATGCTTTGAACCTTCACTCCATCTACCTTTCATATGGATTGAAGCTTGGGGGGCATGTACCTCGAATTGAGTCACCATGCTGGGGGCATGCTTAATTTTTTCAAGCATAGTTTTTTTTCGTTTCAAGCTTGTGTAAAAATTAAACTAGTTTCAAGCATAGTTTATCTTTGTTTCAAGCTTGTGTAAAAATGAAACCCTTCCCATTTTACCTCTCGTGATTTCCATTTTATCAGCTTGTTTTTCCAGATGAGCCTTGGTTTTATCACTCCATCGTCACTATCTGCTTGGCCGATCATATGCCTTCACTTGGTTGTTTTACCCACTCCTGAGGAACCGCTGTGATGAGTGGTCTTGTTAGCCAGCCTCTTGACCTTTATCTTGTTCTGAGTAGTTCCACCATTACCGGAACTTGTAACTACCCTTTATACCACTCGTTCCTCCAGGAGGAGTCATCTTTCAGCTCTTTTATGACTCTCTAAACATGAAAATATTGCTGAGTCCCTTGTCGTTTCGATCTCGTTAAAGTGGCTACGAAATGACATCTACCCAGTATACGTTTACCCCTTTTTCGGGCTGGGATAGATTATTTACGAAAAAGGAATACCCTAGCCTATCCCGACTAGGAGGTTTTCTCAGATTTTGTTTTCTACCTTTTCGGATTTGAGGAACTATTTATGAAAAGGGACTGTTGGAGTTTACTTTTCAGCTACCTTTTCAAACTCTCTAAACATGAAGAGATGTCGAGTTCTTCCTTTGTCAGACTCGTTAAACCCTGATGACATTGGATTCAGTCATAATGACGCTACTCAAGTTTCTCCTTCCTAGGGCTCGTTAAATGTACTAGGTTGGATTCGTCCAAAGGACGGAATTATATGACAAGCATATGGTATCCTCTTCAAGCTTGTGTAAAAATAAAGAGGTACTCGCCAGGATGGTGGGGAAAAATGGAACCAAAATCATTGTCGTGTCGGCAGTATGTCGCTCTTGAACATGGCACTTGTCTGCATTCGTGTCGGGTTGGGGACATCTCATCTCGTTTTACTTGCCTCCGTGGGTTTGGGTGATCCTTTTTGACCTATCATCTTCTCTTTTCCTCGTCACCATGACCTCTGATCCGTTGATGTCAAATACTGTGAAATCCACTATCGTGCCGCCGATATGTTCAAGAGAAGTTGACCTCTGTAGTTACAACCTTCCTCTGATTCTCATCTGATCCTAATTCACAAAGACATTATATTCCTCTGTCTCATGTCGATGATGTGGGAAACACTATGGCCCACCTTCGATCAAGGTCGCTTCCTATCGACTTCAACTCATTATCTAGGAAGCTAATCTAGAGACTCCCTTCTGGTACCTTGGAGCCTGCATGCCTCAATGGCAGGTTCTTCGCTTTCGACGTGAGGTTTTCATCATTGGCCTCCGATCAAGTGATTCTACGGGTGTTCGACGCCAGCTTATTGTTCACATGCCGTAGATTGTACCTGTAGTACCTTGAGGACCATTGGCATTAATGGTGGTACCTCTCGCTTCTGTTAACAGCTTTCATCATTGGCTGGTAATCAGACGGTGTTCTTGCATGTTCGACTTCAGCTCACATATTCGCATGCTTGAACTTGTACTTTTTTTGGGTCAAGATGGAGCGCAAGACCCTGGATTCTGCCTATTATAATCCAGGCTACGATTTTTTGGATTATTATGATTAGTTACATGACTCACCGATTGGATGGCTGCGACCATACCTGAGTCTATTTTTCGATCCTCACTGGATGGCTGCGTCCATGCCTTGGATCTGGATTTTTACATACTCTGTTATGGATGGCTGCGCCCATACCACGTATATATCATGTATTTGAGATATCAGTTGTACTTCTCTACGCAGGTTTTCCGACGGCGGTGTTTTCAGTTGGACACGTTCTCGCAAAGCATTTCACCCTTCTCTCTCTTTCAAGCCTCATGCTTTAGGGGGCATCTGTTACACAGTAATTTGTCACCGTCCCTGCAAACCCCATCTCGCCCATTGGAGGGTCATTTCTGTGACTAATAAGCAGTGTCATGCCTTACAAATACCATCATTTCATCCCTTGCCATGAGGACAACATTCCTTATGTTGATCATTTCCTGAGCATATCCCAAAAAACACCTGTTTTTTCCTTGGCGCTGGTAGCCCGTTATGTACTCGCGCCAATGAGGAAAATTAACACTGGGCCCACGCCAATTGGTGCTCTGTCCCAGTTAAGCACCCGCGCCAATCTGCTTTTGGAAATTTTTTTAAAAAAAGAGGCGAAGTTTCGATTACAACAACTTCGTGGATGAGTCATCAGGAGTGGTTTTGACTGAATAACCACGACCTTCCTCCTTTGGCCTCTTGTTTCCACCTTATGGGGAACCTCCCAAGGGATAAGGCATCCCTTCCACTATTGTAGGGATCCCAACCTCCTCCTCTCCTCTATAAATATAGCCTTCATCCATTGATGAAGGGGCTGAATGGTTGAATCTCCAAGTCTTCAAGTTCCCAAATTCCCAAGAGCCTTGATAATTCCCTTAAGGCCGAATCCAAGAAAGGAGACTATTGTCAAGATCCGAAGAGAGGTTTGTCCCATCCTTGACAGGCTTTCAAGACATGTTCTGCTGGCGACCCGCCGAAGGAGAATTCAGTGTCAGAACTATGGTTGTATTCTTCTTTGATTGATTAATAATAAGCGACTATTGGTTATGGTTCCACTCTTGTTATTGTTTATGATGATGAGTTATGTCCTTTCTGACTGACATATAATTGCATCTATTGGATTTTACGCTTGCGTTTGTTTTGTTTCTTGCGCGTGCAGGTGTCCTATCACGGAGATTGTGGGGATTGTGATCTGCCAAAGCTAAGGAACAGGAGCGCTACCTCTTCTACAAGCAACAGCGTTGGATTCCAGGTAAGCCTTCATCGCTAGTTGGTTTATTTGCAATTAGGAACCTGCACTATAGCGTGAACGATTGTTGCTAGACCCGGTCTGGGCTAGTAGGGATCGCCTCTGTCCGCAGAGCGGATTTACCTCCACAACACCCCCCAAGCTTCAATCCATATGAAAGGCAAATGGAGTGAAGGTTCAAATTATGAGATCTAAGAAAGATTCGATTAGGATTTTACGAGATCTAAACAAAGACTCGAATTGAACGGGAACGTGTTTCATTGTTTTAACGAGGTTGACACATTAAAAGAACTATCCTCAGGACACCTTGTTTCATGGTTTAAGGAGCTTGGCACAAGACAAGGAACTCTGCTCCGAAAACCTTGTTTATTCTTTTAAGGAGCTTCACACAAGACAAGGAACTCTGCTCCAACAGACCTTGTTTCATTCTTTAAGGAGCTTGACACAAGAAAACGAACTGTGCTCCGACCAGCTTGTTTCATTTTTTAAGGAGCTTGACACAAGAAAACGAACTGTGCTCCAACAACCTGGTTTCATTTTTTAAAGAGCTTGACAAAGGAAACGAACCATGCTCTGACAGACTTGATCATAATGAACAAGAAGTCATTGCTTCCAAGAGTTTCCCATCCAATGGAAGGAAAACATCTTGGAAGTCTGGTCCCAATGCCCCCAGCACACGATGTACAACGGCACTATCACTGAGTACAAGCACAGGGTAGGTAGCCACATAGTTGGCCTGCGGTGAGGCAGATACCATGGGTGGATAAAAACCAGGAAGGGATGATGGCGGGTCATCTGCCACATCAGGACCAAAGAACGAAAGCTGATCAATGGTCACGATCCGTCCTTCATGTGGAAAACAGACCACACGGAAAAGGGAGGAGACAAGCGCTCCCATGGTATAGGTGTAATCGCGCCCCAAGAGCAGATTAAAATCCAAGGGGCCTGGAAAAACCATCATGTCCATATGGATGGTTTTACCTCCCAAAGTAACAGGTAACCTTGGAAGGATCCCTAACGGTCAACTCGTTCTTCTGTTAAATGCCAACAGATTCTGCGTAACAGGTGCAAGCGGCGGCGAGCCAAAAGCTTGCCAAGTAGTTGAGGACAGAACACTAACAGACGCGCCTTCCTCTATAATGGTGTTGGGTACGACCAGACCAAAAGCCTGTACTGTGATCTCGAAAGGCACATAAGACGAATGGCGGTATCCTACAAATCGACTCCAATCAAAGGAAGCGACCAAACTACTTGGAGGGGCTACCATTGAACCGAGATGGTCTTCCCCTAGTGTTACGGAAGAAGAAGGAGCATCCTCCACGACCTCCATCTCGAAGGCGAGGGAAGTATCCTCCAGGACCCCCATCACAAGAGGCGGAGGAGCAACTTCTTGAGGTATAGGGGTAGGAGAATCTTTCTCCAAGTCTAAAGAATTTGAAGAAATAAGAAGAACCTAAGGGATGTGAGGTACACTCTCAATGGAAAAGACTGGTGCACCGCAGACGGGGCCAGCTCAACCGATCCCACAACTAATGGTTGGTCGGGAACGGATTCTTGAATTTGAATTTCCGGGGGAGCGGGATCGACCAAGGATGAATCTTGACCAATCGTAGGGTCAGCTGATGGAGGACTCAAAGAAAGTTGTTTATAACCAGCCAGAAGACACGGTGCAGAAATATTCAAGTTGTCCAGAACTCTCTTGGCTTCATCCATATACGAACAAAGGTGAATGGCATGGTGCCCTTCACACAACTTACAGGGATTGGTGAGCTTACCCTGCTTCTTAAGAGTTTTACCAGCACTAGCTGAAGACGTGCCCCCAACCTGACTCCCGGAAGCCAAAGGCAACGGCGGACGACCATTAGACCATGCTTCGAGCACCTTGGGAATGCCAGGGCAATCTCGAAGAAGATGGTCTCCCGTGCACAACATGCAAGGGAATTTTACTTTCCGCGGAGGGTTGGGAGGTTTATCAAGAGGAGGTGCTTCGGAAGTAGTAACTGCAGCCTTAGCCTCTCTCTTATTGGACTTCTTCTTCTTTGTCTTCTCCTTCTTCTTCTTAGCCACCTGGTTACTCGAATCCAGACTTTCACCAGGCGAAGTAGAAGAGGAGGACGCAGAAACAGGCGAAGAAGGGGAGAGGTCCACCTTGGAATCAACATGACGTTGCTCAGGCGGAGGAACTTATTGAACAGTAGCCGAGACATTCGGGACCACAGAGGTTGAAAACAACCAAACAAGCAACCCCACAGTTAGCCCAGGAAGGGACAATGTTGCCATATAAGGAGCACCAACATTTCCAAAAGGAGGAAAAGGACCAGGATTCCCATCGGAGGGGATTCCTTGGTTGGTGAACTCTGGAAAAGTTGCCATCAGAAATGATCCAAAACAACAGCCTAAGGAAACTAACTTTAACCAGGAATATTTCGCGGGCAGTTAATTTCTAAAACATTGAAACAAACCTCTACCGTTTCATCTTTTAAGAGTCAAGAAACAGGCAAAAGGTGACTCTATCGCTTTCAGATTTGAAGCAAGCGTGAAAGGACAAGCGCTTGGTGATCTTTTCAAATTTAAGGAGTCAAATAAGATCAAAATGACTGCTCAGGAATACTAGGCAAAGGGTGTACCAAATAACCGTGAACTGCAATATACACCTTGGTTTCAAAAATGAAAGAGAAATCAACCAAGGACTTAACGTACGTGTAGGCAATCTCCCTGAATGTTGTGTCTGGTGTATCACGGGTATAGGGCGACAGACTCAGCTTCCTATGGATAAAGGATAGAAACCTAGTGGGGTCTCCCTTTATATACGCGATGGTACGGGGAGCACAAGTCCGTACTAGTGCTGTCTAAAGCCAAGAGGTGAACGACAGCTACTAGGTTTAAAGACGCCGGAACACGTCTCTAGCCTAGACCTCTAAATATTTCGTTAATGTTTCAATGCTTCCTTAGGTTAATTGAATAAATTTTATGGTTGATCTTCAATTATGTTTCGGTTTCAAGGCCCTACCGTGTGTTATGTGACAATCTCCTATATGCAGCTATATGAGAAAAGAAAACTTTTCAATTCGATGAATGCTATCTAGTTAAGGGAAGAGCTTCAAACAATGATGTGACATAAAACAACACTGTAAACGAAATATTTTCCAAAATAGATGACTTTCACTATCCAAAAGTAATTTCAAACACTCAACGATGCGAATAATGCAATGTAATCTATGCAAAATCCTCTTTTTCGAAAACTATGCAATTGTAATCTATGCACAATTTCCTTTTTCCTTTTCAAATGATAAGAATTCACTCAATGCATTTTTCGATGAAATGTGAATCTACTTAATGCATGCTTTTAATGAAAGAGAATGCACTCAAAGCGATTTTTAGTTTTCAATCATTAAACAATGTGATCTAAGTCCAATGATAAATCTCAAAAAATACTTTTCGATGCAATGTGATCTAATGCATTTAAACGAAAAGAAAACTTTGAGACAAAAACTAAATGAAATCAAATCTCCTTAACGAAGGATGAATGCAAAAGAGATGTAAACAAACACTAAGAATGCAATCTTTGTTCCAAAAACTTTGTCACGAAATTCCTCAAAAGGCGACAAGACATATGAATTCAAACACAAAGAGGACTTCCAAAGCAAGAGATCAAAACAAGGCACTCATTCCTTTTTACATCAAACAATCATGGAAATAAGACATTTCAAACAATGAGCAATGTAATCTATGCTCATACAGTGAAAATACCGGAAGGGAAAGACACACTGGTGAAGGATTTAGGGAAAAAATCTCAATTTTCACACACCCTGAAATTGGCACGACTTTTTCAATGACAACTAGCGCCAACTGGCTCGACTTGCTCACTGACAACTAGCGCCAATGGCCAATTGGCATGGGTTGCTAACTAACAACAAGCGCCAACGCCTGAAAATGAAAAAACAAAGAATTTCTCCCAACCAAGACCAGACTCACCACTTCAAGCAGAATCTCCAAGACTCAAATGAACCATGTAATATAGGCTCAAAGTGAGACAAAGCGGTATTCGAATGAAGAAGAAGCCAATCACTCAAATAATGCAATGAAACAATAAACCACCACTAAACAAATGCAGAGGAGCAATCACAAAGTTGACTGAACAGATAGAAACCAAAAACTCCCAAGGGAGGCTCGACGCACAATAGCACCTAGATACCCTAGGGATAAAATGTAAAATTGATAGAAACGGGCAAACAACCAAAGGATGAAGGTCACAGTCAGTCAAACAAGGCTCTAGAACACTCAGGAAGTCGAAGAAATGAAACCAAAATCACAGATCAAGCTCAGAACAGAGCAAACCCTAGCACCTTCCAGGATTGGCGCGACTGTCAGGCGGAAACTAGCGCCATAATAGGATTGGCGCGGGTAGTAAACTGGCAACTCGCGCCAATTGGCGCGACTGTCAGGCTAATAAGCGTGCCAGTCAAGTTTTCTATGTAACAAATAAAAATAAGCAATCCAAGAAGCAGACCAGTGATGTTGGAGCTCAAACCAAAAGCCAAACTCACGAAAAGAGCCAGCCAAAAGAGCTGATCAAGCAGGAAAAGTCAAGAATCGACCGAAGGACAAGACAATACTCCAAGTGTTCAGTTCATAAACTAAACCGGAGATTGACTGAAGCAGCATTCATCTACTTTCGCTGATGCAGAGCAAGAGCGTTTCGAAGGCTATCTGACTAACTTCAGGCTCTGTCTGTAGTTTATAAAGCAAACAACAAGCTAACTCCCCAGTGGAGTCGCCAATTGTAAATCCCCTTTGCGGACAGAGGCGATCCCTACTGGCCCAGATCAGGTCTACCAACAATCGTATCACGCTAAGGCGCAGGTTCCTAATTACAATAAACCAACTTGTGAAGAAGGCCTACCTCAAGTCCAACGCTGTTGTTTGTAGAGAAGATGACGTTCCCGTTCCCTTGCTTCAGCAGATCACAATCCTTTCACTTGCCACGATCGAACACCTGCACACGCAAGGAACACAACAAACACAAGCGTAAAACCCGATATATGCAATTATGTATCAGTCAGAGAAGACACAACTCATGATCATAATGAACAATACGAGTGGAACCATAAATAATAGTCGCTTATCATTAATTCATCAAAGGAAAATACAACTAGGCTCTGACGCTGAACCTTCCTTCGGTGGGTCATCAGCGGAATACGTCTCAGTAAAGCTTATCGGGGACGGGGACAAGCCTCTCTCTTCGATCCTATTTGCTATTGATTTGGCTCTATGAGGACTATTGCAGCATGCTTTAGGCCATGAAGGCTCTTGGAGACTCAACCATTCAACCCTTCAGCCATTCAGCCCCTTCATCAATGGATGAAGGCTATATTTATAGAGGAGAGGAGGAGGTTGGGATCCCTACAATAGTGGAAGGGAGGCCTTACCCCTTGGGAGGTTCCCCATAAGGTGGAAACAAGAAGCCAAAGGAGGAAGGTTGTGGTTATTCAATCAAAACCACTCCTGATGACTCATCCACGAAGTTGTTGTAATCAAAACTTCGCCTCCTTTTTAAAAAAACTTTCCATAAGCAAATTGGCACGGGTGCTTAACTGGGACAGAGCGCCAATTGGCGTGAGCTCAGTGTTAATTTTCCTCATTGGCGCGAGGACATAATGGGCTACCAGCGCCAATGCAAAAACAGGTGTTTTTAGGGGTCTGCTCAGGAAATGATCAACAGAAGGAATGTTGTCCTCATGGAAAGGGATGCAATGATTTTATTTGCAAGGCATGACACTACTTATTGGTCATAGAAACTACCCTCCAATGGGCGAGATGGGGATTGCAGGGACGGTGAAAAATTACTGTGTAACACTAGATGAATGGTTCCAGATCCTACAACACTAAGAGATCTATCATCACCAACATAAATATGTTTGGTGTTACAATACTTTAAAGAAGAAAACATGGCTTTATTTTTGGCCATGTGGTAAGAAGCTCTAGAATCAATGAGCCATTCATGAGAATGAGAAGAAGAATATACATTTAATGCATAACCAAATGCTTGACAACCACAAGCAGAAAGTGCTCCCGAAGATGAAGTTGAAGAGTTCTCCAAATTGATGTGGTGCTTCTTCATTGCTATTTCCAAGGTTTCCATCTTCTTAAAACATTTGGACTCTACATCACCATCACGATTACAAAAGTGGCAATGTCTATTTGTTTTCTTCCCTTTTTTTTAATTTGCCTTATCAGTTTGGTGAGTTGCTTTTTCAGTTTATGGCTGAAATTGCTTAAGACCTTGTTTGGTTTAGGACCATACTTTTTAGGATACTGCTTATTGGGATTCTTTTGATATGGTTGTTGTTCGGGTGTTAAGGCTTTCTTAGAAGCGTTTCCAGTATAAGACCAAGGTGTAAGATTTTTTCTTGTTCTCTTATCAAAGAATCGCAAAAGGCATCAAAAGAGGGGGACTTATAGGTTGTTCCTTGATAAATGAGGGCTTCTCTAGTGGAATGGAAGGTGGAAACAAATACAGAGTATGCAGGTCCAAGATTAGAAAGAATGGAATAGATAAGGCTACCATCTTCCTCTTTTACCTTACAACCTTCTAAAATAAGTCTCAGGGTCTTGAATTTGGACAAAAATTATTCAATATAGGAGAAATTATTGGGTTCCAAAGTAAGCAACTCGTTTTCAAGCTGGTGGGCCCTGATTTCATTTTGAATGCTAAAAGCAGTATTTAGCTTTTTCATAGCTGCATCATGGGTGTCAATTTCTTGTATATGAAAATGAAGATCTTGAGCAATGGACATTCCTATAAGCCCTCATGCTTGATCTTATTTATTTTCCCATTTAGTGGCTTTATCTCCATAGGTAGGTTTAATTTCTTGTCCTGAGGATATTCTATAAAGCCCTTTACTTCTAAGTAATTCTATCATGTAGGATAGCCATTGGAAATAATTGGTGCTGTTAAGAATAACCGAGCATGCACTTTCCATTTTTTTAACTGAAGCTAAAAAGGGATGAAACTAACTACTCCAATGGATAGATCTCGAAAAATTAGGCTGGTTAAAAAAAAAAAAAAAACGGCTCGGAAAACGACTTCCGGACGAAGAATTTATGCCTTTTTGAAAATAATTACGTTGTAGATGCCGAATAGTTACATGAAAGCTTGAAAGTTGATGATGAGGTTCTACTTTAAAAAAATTTAAAATTTAAAATTTAAAAAAAAAATAAAAATAAATAAAAATAAAAATAAAAAAATAAAAGAAATCCTCCCCACCCTCCCCCCACCCCACCCCACCCCTTTTCAAACTTAATCTTAATACAATAAGCTCACTTTTTAAAAAAACTACTTTATGTGACCCACTTTTATAAATAAGTGAGAGTCACTTTTACAATGTTACTTTTACATGTGCTTTTGAAATAAAACCAGCAACTTGCTTTGTCGTTACACTAAAATCCACAGATATTGGTAAACTTCCAAACCAGTAACTAGGATCACTAGGGTGGGAATTACGGATTCAATAGAGGTGCGCTAATTACTCCAACACATATGAAGGGGAATAAATATCTCTTTAGTGACTTTGAGGAGAATTACCTCCAACAGAACATATAGTTTGGAGATGATGGGAGGTATAGCGCGACCGACAAAGGTACAGTTACATTTCAGAGGGAATATAACTCCGCTCTTAGATTGACAGATGTTTTGATGTTTCAAGACTAAGGAAGAATCTTGTTTCCGTAGCGGTCTTGGAAGACCATGGTTATGATGCCATATTTAGAAAAGGAAAGGTGTTCCTTAGACACATCGCCACGGGACGGGTGAAACATATCAGTGTAAGAGTCAAGAACCTGTATGCTCTCAAGATAGAGGATGCATGCAAAGCTTTGAGGATCAAAACAGAGGTTAGTGACTTGGTGGTTGAGAGGGATCCTCTCAACATGCATATTTAGGAGGAGTCTCAAAAGGTTGTGGAGCAGCCACAATTGGAGAAGCATAGAAGAGACCGAGTGGAAGTGTCCACTAAAGCAGAGACCTCTAGTATGGTAAATTTCGTGATCAATTGCTGAAAATTATACTAAAAAATCAAATTTTTCGAAATGGTGTGTAACCTGAATGACAATGTAGATATCGTCGTTCTGAATCTAGTGCAACTCATTTCGCGCAAAACCGACGCCATATGCTCCCAGAAAAGAGTTTTGTCCACTTTGTGCAATAGACAATTTTTTTTTTAATCCAGGATAGCCCAGTCAGCAGTTCGTACAGCTGACTGGGCATGCCTACGTGGCAGGGTGACTATACAATTTTGATTGGTCAATGGTATTCATGGTTGAATGAGCTCGTTCCAAGTGGCTCTTTATGATTGGTTCGAAATGTTTCAATTTGATTGGTTGGGCATGTGGCCCAACCAAAGGGCACCACGTGGCAGCACGGGAGGCCACAAAATTTTGGGTCAAGTCTGAATGAAGCAACCAGGGGTCGAACCCGTGATCAACGAACACCAAGCACCAAGCCATACCATCACGCCATGCACATGAGTCTTGACATATATTGGATAGACTATGGTTTTGAGTTAATGTTATTTCCGCCATGGGGAAGCGGGGCCGGGGTCTAGCCCCAGCCCTGGTCACCGCCGGGGGCGGGACCATGGGCAGGAGGCTAGCTCTGCACCACCATCCTAACCATAACATATAATAGTGGCACAAAATCATCGATGGTTATGCATGTGTCCACCATTAATTGTTAAGGCCGACGGTTAATCAAAACCGCCACAATTTTTTATATTAAAAAATTTTCATTATCCATATCTAATATGGTTAGAAGTCTGGATTTTAGGCCTCATTGAGGAAATTAGCGCAACGACAATTTCGCCCTATTTTTGGGCAATTTGGCGCCCATTGAGGGGAATTTTGGGTGGATTTGTAGGATGGTGCCAGATTTTGAGGAATTTGTGGAGCAGTTAGGGCCAAAACTTGGGGAAGTCATAACTTACTTAGTTTTTGGCCAAATTCGATGCAAAAAGAGGTTACACGGGAATTTTTGGGAATTATGGAGCTGATGGAATAGGTTTCAATGTTGTTTGAGCATTGTAAACACATGTAATCACACTTTTTAGCATGATAGAAGAGGTCCAAGCCATTAGAAGTTGGACCAAGGAGACGTAGCCCAGGCGGGTTGAACTCCTTCATCACATTGTGTTGTGTGACTGTTTATGGTGATGTTCATGTTTGTTAGATGTTATGTGAAATATTTTTTTATGATAATTTTCTCATGACATTCACATAAAAACACATAAAAACTCATATTAAACTTGCAATTAACCTCTCAGTCCTCAAGCACTTTCTTTAACTTATGAATTGGATCTTAGCACAACAAAACTAATATTCCCATTCAGATCTAGTTGGTATCAGAGCACTAATTTGACTTGTGAAAAGAGGATTTAATTTGTTTTGTAACTTTTTAAATGTTTACAAGGTTGAAGCTCAAGAGAGGAGAAGGCAAGCTTGTGGATGCAGGTTCTCTAGTTGGAAAAATGAGAAGGAGGGAAAATTTGCCACAATTTCCACCACAAGATTCACCTCCAGTTGCAGTAGAAGCTTCAGTAAGCATGTCTCATGAAGGAGGAATTGATAACATGTCAGGGGATGAGAAGACCTTTAGGAAGGATTTCTTTGACATGACAGAGATGGTGAAGGTCCTCTATGAAGAGAGGAACACAAGGTTGCAAGGTGAAAGCTCTAGGCCTCCAAGAGCAGAGGGTTCTCCAAGAGGAGGAGGTAATGGAAATGGTGATAAGCCACCATCTACTCCACAATCATCCTTGCCACCATCTTCACCTTCATCTTCATCCTCTTCCACTACTGTAACCCTTACACATACTCATCAACCTACCTCAAAAGGAATTGGTAAACAATCCTTGTTAAAACTTAATATTAAATTTGAGCTTCCTATGTATAATGGTGAAGTGAATGCGGAGAAACTTGAAAATTGAGCTCTTAAGTTGGAGGTCTATTGCAAAATTCAAAACCGTCAAGATGATGATACAAAGATTCAGCTAGCTTCTTTGAGACTAGAGGGTGCAGCACTGGTATTGTGGGAAGCCAAGACACATGATGAGATAAAGAAAAATGGTAAGATCTCACTCTCTTGGTCTAATTTCATTGTTGCAATTAAAACACAATTTTCCCTCTAACATATATGCAAAAAGCCATCATGAACTGGCAGAACTTCAGACAACTTAAGGGTCAAAGTGTGCAAGATTATACCCAAGAATTTAGAAAAATAACTCTTGTGTTAGGTGTTGATTTGCATTCACAAGATACATCGCTGAAGTATATAGGGGGTTTACATAGAAACCTAAGGCATACTATCCTTACGTTCAATCCCACTAGCCTAGATGATGTTTGTGTGCAAGCCACCCACCTTGAGGCAAGAGGGAAAAATATTCCAGAAGAGGGTAAAAATAAGCCATTTAAGGGTGGAGAAAAAGGAAATGGTTTCAAAGGAAAGGGAAAGAAAAAAGCAACCGTTAAAAAGGAAGGAGATAAAATGGCATGAAAACATTATTCCAAAGAGGGTCATGATGAAGACCATTGTTGGAAGCTTCATCCAGAGATGAGGCCCAAGAAATTCAACAACAAGGGAAAACAAAAAATAGCTGCAGCCACTCAACAGGATTTGGGATCCAACTCGGGTGATGAAACTAAAATTACAGCCATGGGTACGAAGGAAAAAGAATGCATTGCTAGCACTAGTTCATCAAATTTTCACACTAGTACTCCAAATGAAGAAACAAGAATTGGATTATTTCATGTGAGGGTTATATCAAAACATACAAAAATCGACACACTATTTGATAGTGCGTCTCAAGCCAATTTGATATCTGAAGACTTAGTCAAGAAACTTAATATTGAAACCATTCCTCATCAGAAACCATATCCATTGGGTTTATATGCAAGAACACAAATTTGCAGGTTACAAGAAAGTGTATTCTTCGGTTTGCAATCACAATAAACTTCATTGACGAAGTTGAATTAGAAGTTTTATCGTTTGATATTTCAGAAATTGTTTTGGGTAGTCCTTACCTCTATGATAGAAAATCCATCTTCTATCGCCATGAAAACAAGTACCACTTGTTTAAAAAGGGTGTGGAGTATATTATGAGAGCTCATTGCAAGAAACTAAATCTTTCAATTGTTAATGCAAGGCACATGAAAATACTAGTGAATTCAAGTAAGAATTTTATGCTTCTTATGATCAAACCAAAGAATGATGTTGATTATGAAGAATTTCAAGGTTGTGATCCAAAGTTGAAATTTTATTTGATTGAAGTGGTTAATCAAAATAATGAGATGCTTCAGGAGCCAAAGGGGTTACCTTCCAAGAGGGGAATCCAACATGAAATATAGTTGTAGCTAGATTGTCCTCTTCCTAACATTGGCATGTATAGGATTTTGGTGATGGAGAGTGTTGAAATCAAAAATAAAATCCAAGATTTTTTGGAAAAAGGGATCATCCGACCAAGTACTTTGCCATGCGGGTCACTTATTGTGTTGGTGCCAAATAAAGATGGAACATGGCGCATGTGCGTAGATTGTTGTGCATTGAATAAAATTATGGTAAAGAATCGTTATCCACTTCCTAGAATAGATAATTTACGTGATCAATTGAAATATGCAAATTATTTTACTAATTTGGACTCAAGGAGTGGCTACCATCAAATTAGAATCGTTGAAGGTGACATTTGGAAGACAACATTCAAAACAAAGCAAGGTTTGTTTGAATGGCCTGTTATGACTTTTGGTTTATGTAACGCTCTTGTTACCTTCATGCGTGTGATGAATGATGTTTTAAGGCCATTTCTTGATGATCTTTTCATCATCTACTTAGATGATATCTTAATTTTCAGTAAATCACTTGATGAACATGTCATGCATGTAAGAAAAGTACTTTATGTCTTAAGGAAAGAACAATTGTTTTTGAAGATGTCAAAATGTGAGTTTGGTAAAATGTCTTTGGTGTACTTGGGGCATATTGTTGGAGGAAGTGGGTTGAGGATAAACCCCTATAAGGTTGTGGTCATTGTGAATTGGAGCACCCCAAGACAGTCACTGAGGTAAGAATTTGTTTAGGAGCAGCCCAATATTGGAGGAATTTTATTGCTAACTTCTCTTTTATCGCAACTCCTTTGCATGCATTGACTAATGTGAAAAGGGTCTTCCAGTGGGGAGGAAAGCAACAACAAAAAATTTATGCTTTGAAAGAGAAGATCAGTTCAGCCCCAGTACTTTCATTACCAGACTTGAGACATCCCTTTGAGATTCAAACTAATGCAAGCGACTATGCCATGGGCATAGTCCATATGCAACATGGTAAGTCCTTTTCATTTCATTCAGAAACTTTCAATGGTGCAATGCTCAACTATCCTACTTATGACAAGGAGATTTATGTGTGGTTCAAAGTGTGAAAAAGTGGAAACACTACTTGATGGGAAAGGAAACTATCATACACACCAACCACCAACCATTGCAATACTTGCAATCACAGACTAAGTTGTAGCAGTAAAGGAGCTTTCAATGGATGGGTTTCTTAGAACAATTCCACTTGTTCATCAGGTATAAGAAAGGTATTTACAACAAGGTTGTTGATATGATTTATAGGACTATTATTAATGTAGCTACTTTACTCAAGCATAATTCGGTTTTGCATGAAATTATGTTGAGCAATATACATGTTATTGTTGGGTGTGGGAATCGCAGTTAAGCAAACTCCTTTCAACACTTAATTGTCAACCCGGGGGCTTCGTAAACTTAGAGACGAAGCACAGGAAATGCCAGAAATGGTATGAACTTTTCCTATCTCTATTCCTACTTCTTTAATAAAGATCTTAAATAAAGATCACACATCAATTTACACCAAAGAAATTCTAGTGCCGGAATGCAAAAGAAAGTACTTTGCGAAGTAACCAAATAAAGGAACTTTCACACTGCTGTAAACAATCTTGATTGCTGAAATAAAATTCTATGTTTATCTCTTGTATGGGTTTTGCAGGTTCACAAGTGGGCCCTTGGAAATATTTTCCTTCTTAAGGATTTTCCTTCCTGCACCAAGTTTTTATTCTTGTAATCCTACAATATTATTGCACTAGTACAGGTACCGGACTTATGTGCAGGAAGTATCTTTTACACTTATACTAGAGATTCATTTCTTTGTGCAGGGGCTCTAAGCTTCAGGTTTCGAGCACTCTATTCCTGTAACAAGATATTCCTGTACCGACACAGAGATTCCTACACCAAGTTTTCCAATTACTTACGGGAAAAGAAAGGGTGTGTTAATCTATGAAAAAAATTTGCAAAGACGAATCAGAATTCTGAAATAACTCGCACATGCAAAAGAATGCTTTAACCAAACTGAATCTCACAATGAAAATAAGCTTTTAAATAAAACAAACTTCAAAAGTCAAAGCACACTTTCTTCGTAGTGAAAGAAATTACTTAAGTATAACAGTCAGCTTTAATCTCTATAATAGTTACTCACGTAAACCATATCTGCCTTTAATCTTTGTTAAGTCAGAAAGGTTCACTTTAACTATTCAGATTTAAGTTTTAATTCTTCCCTTTTAAAAATATAAAGTGCAGGGACAGTTCGATCTGTCGTAACGACGTTCATTCATGAATTAACAGAGCATCTTTAATTCCTGGGATTTTAACTCTTGGTATTAAAAAGACTTATATTTGAAAATGAACATTCACTTGCAGAAATACATCGAATTCTTATGAAGGAAATGAATGAAACAACTTTGTTGTAATGAACCGAAAAAACCAAGTTGCGGGAATTATAAATGTACTAGTGCAAGAATAACATGCTTGCACGATTCCAGGCGGAAGTAAACTAAGATTCGTAAAAAAAGGAAATGACTGAAAGTAAATCAGACTTAATTAATGTTCACACCACAGATCCGTCACACTTTAACTGTCAATGAAATAAAAACATAATTCTTATGAAAAAATAAATCATAAACTCAATCCACACTCTACATTCAAATAAAATCAACACACACCTTTAACTGAACGAAAGTGAGAGAGAAAACAAGTTGGGTTGGATGGGCCCTAGCTAACCAGCTTGTCTCCCATTTTAGGAAACTTGAAGCTTAAGCGCTCAATGATGCATCAGTAATAGATTAAAACGCGGAATGTAAACAACATGGCGTAGCTCCTTGTATTAATTTTGAATCAGCAAAAATACATCATAAGTATGGATCCAGCCCAGAACGAGGGCAACAACACAAAATTAAAATTTTTCCAGAGTTATAGTAGCATGGATATCGCTCCCTAATTCCTATCTGAAATCTATATTTTATACAACCCTTTCGGACTATGGCCATAACGAAATTACATACAATCATTCTAATTCCAGCCTTGAGCTCAAACAAAATAACAACTAGCATTAAAAAATAAGCCTGCGGCTATAACAAAATGCTAATCTAATTGTTGTTCGGCGACCCAATATTCGATCATATCCCTGACTATCCTACGCTCTGAATTCAATTCAAGATGGCCACAACTAAACAGGACGAGTTGGAACGAGCTATCGCGGAAGTTTAGGAGCGATCAGCTGCCATCGATGCAGGAATCTGCCTGCACTAGACCATGCTGATAAAATGATTAATACGTTTTCCTATCAAATACTTTGGGAAGGAAAATATTAGTTGCAAGGATATTAAAGGCATAAAATCTATTAAAAATGATTAATTAAGTACTTAATAAACCTTAAATATGAAATATAAAACTAATACAGGGATAGGACAGGATTATTGGATAAGGGAAGGAATAAGGAAGTTTATGAGGATAAAACATAGGTTTATGATTGTGGTTTTAAAGTAGCAAGGGGGTTAAAAATGAATAATTTTATCCTACCAACATCTGCCCATCCCTAAGTTGTTGTGTGTCCTCACACAACCTTTACCTACTGAAAAAATCCAAAATAAGGAGTCTCCCTTTAATCCTGAACTTGTATGTTGAACCCTGCTTTCACTGTCTTCATTCTTTTACCTCGAGCCTTCTTAAGCTATTGGGTCACCTTTTTAAGACGTTTATAGCAGTTTGAGGCCTGAAACTTCCATATCTTGACTTCTCATTTTTTCTCTTTGACTTATTCTGCCAATTTAGTTTTGCCTTGATTTTGTGCTATGTCTTGCTCCTTCATGGCTTGGTTTAATGCTTCCAAGTCATGAACTCGCTGCTCGAGCTCTTTTATCCAATTGTTTAGATAGAGGGTGGAGTTCTCTATTTCCAACTCATTTGGTGCAAGCACCTTCTCTGCAATTAACTCTAAACATGTACAATCATCGCCAAGGTCAATGTTATCTTGGCCACCCAATTTTTGTATTTCAATTTCATCCA
This sequence comes from Pinus albicaulis, assembly GCA_034641835.2. Classification (NCBI taxonomy): domain Eukaryota; kingdom Viridiplantae; phylum Streptophyta; class Pinopsida; order Pinales; family Pinaceae; genus Pinus; species Pinus albicaulis. Next base: position 2,099,573,606 of record CM076575.1, on the reverse strand, counting down.
TGGTTTCAGTTCCCGGAACTTCAATATCACCAAGGGTCTCAGTGTCTTCCACGTTGATCCAACCAAGGGCTTCAATACCCTGCGCATCTATCTCATCAAGGGTTTCAGTACCCTGTACTTCAAAATTATCGAGGGTTTCAATATGTTGCACCTCATCATCTTCCTGACCCTCTACCGGTTGTTGGGCCTCGTATATGCCCATGTTTTCGTCATGAAATATCATTGTTTATAACCTAAAACCCTAGGTTTTTAGCCAATTTCGTACCCTAATTCCATCACTCGCCACCAAGTACTTCTATGGTTGATTATCATCAATTTTATTTACTTCTATATGATTAAAGATGATTATGTCATGTTTTACTGATGACGGTTTTGTTGAAGTACATTTATCACAGGGTTCCATCGCTGAAATCCCTCACAAGCTAGTGAAGTATGGGAATGCCTAATTTAGGGCTTTGGCACTTTTGGCATGCTTCCGAGGAAAACCAAGGGATTTTATGGTCCAAAATAATGTTTTAATACCTTCCCATGCTTTTTATTTCACCCAGGTCGCACATGTGGGTCCCTAGGAGTTTATTAACAAATCTGCTCAAAATGTGCAAAGTTTCCAAACTGCCATGTTTGACCTCGATGTGTGTGCGGCTGGAGGTGAATCTATAAAATATAATCAAATGGGTTTGTTACAAATATAACCAATTATGTATATCCAAAATATTTTCTCAAGATTCGAATTTTTCTAAAAGTTATACGCGGGTCTTGGAGGCAGTTTTGTAAAAAATCACAGTTTTTCAGAGTTCTAGAACATTGCAAAAAAATCCAAACAACCAACTTTGGGCACGATTTCCAAGGAGCTGGATTCGAATGAGACAAATCCAAGAGAGGTTTTTGTTTGAAACATAACAAATTAGTCTCCCTCCAAACAGTTTTCCGAAATTCCTCATGGTTAGGAAGATATACTAATGTCTTTTAGGTCAGTTTGTTAAAAGCGTTCAATTTTCTAGAATTGAGGAAAATGAATAATTCGCCTTGTGAATCTTATCAATGGTTCAGCCATGGTTTGTGTTGTAAGCTTGGGAATTTTTTGAAGGAGGAGGATGAAAAGGTGTGAACATGAGACAAAAGATTGAGGGAATGTATGTAAGTGAACTTATGATTTGAATCTTAATACAATTTGACTTTGCCATGAATTCTTTGTAAATGTTATGGTTTTTTTTTTTAATATTTAGACATTGATTTAGTTTAGACTTGCTCCAAGAGTGGCAAGGATCCACCATCGCCTGGAAGCAAGTTTTGTAAACATCATAGGATAGAGGTAGTGTGTTTGATTTAGATCTAGGTGCATGGATTTTATTTTGAAAGCAATTGTTAATTAGATCTCATAATTTTGATTATGTACTTAAGACTGTAATTCGTTTGTTTTCTTAAAATTAAATAGACATATCATTTTCAACTCGTTGCAAGCTAATAAATGGCGTTGATCAATGATTTTATTGCATGAATAGCCCCTTTGTTACAGGTTTACGATTGAAATATTAAAAGGTGCTTCTTAATTGGATAAACAAGTGATCAATAACTCCATTTGTTTTAAATATGAATTCAAATCTATTATGTACCTTATTGATTTTCTTGTAACATTGTGTTTTGGCAACCAAGTATTTGAAAGCAATGCAATGAGACCATTAAATCATTGTTTGAAGTTGTAGTTTAGTTTGAAATTCATTATGATTGTAGTTATTTATTAGAAGAAACATTTTCCAATGTGCTCATGTTTGAATGATTTATTGAGTTTGATTAAAGAAGTTTAAGGATATGATAGTTTCTAATTTTGTAGTCTCTTAGATCTGAAGCATGTCAATTAAAATCTTGGTTTACTTAGTTTCTTTTAAAGCGATTGCAAAGTGGTGACAGAGGTTAGTTTGAATGCTTATTTGATTTGTTTTATGCATCCCGGGAATTAGATTAGTTGAAGTCTTGTTTGTTCATTGCCTTAGTTTAAGATCATTTGAATGAGAGTGAATTTTATTGGGATTAAGATTTAGCATAAGTTTGGTATCATTTTAAATTAATCTTGATTGGTTTAAGATTATTGTATTTAGATTAAATATATCTTAGTATTTAGATTAAAATCATTTCAATGGTAACTTGTATTGCTTGGTTTATGATTAATTAGAGTTAGTTTCGTTTGCACAGTGATTAGAATTTCTTATTTGTTTAAGCATGTTTTCCTCAATTGATTAGCTTCAATTAGAAATAACAATTTTGTACTTAAACAACAAGTTGATTCCTACTGTAGTCTAGGTTAGATGCTTTGATCCTATGTTCCCTGCACATGTACCTCAAAGCTTATGAGCCCTGGATTGATAATTTAATGTTGGAAATTATAGCAATATATTTCCCCAACATTTTTGGCGTTGTTTTCGAGGAGGTGCTAAAGGGATAAGAGCCTAGTTTCTTTCACAAGTTTGTGTGTGTGTGTGATCTTAGTTGCAGGGAAATCAGAGGGCGAAGAGTGTACAGTAAGACGTGAGTGAAGAGCCACGCATCCACTATTGTGGGGTTGCTCCAAAATTTGGTTGCCCAATCAAGCAATTTTGGTGAGTTGTTATTGCAATTAGCAGTCTTTAATTCATTTTGATTAAAAATTCAAGTTCTTTAAAGATAAATAATTTCTGGGGTGTTGTAAGAACCCCCTCTTTTGTACTAATCCATTTTGTGAGCAGGAGAAATTCAAGAATGACCAAGAGCTTGAAGAATGTCCATCGAGCCACTTTCTCAAATACTAGCAGTAGCTGGAGTATCTTCTTCTCAGGAAGAGTTCATCCTGACAACATTCAGAAAATTATCTGTCTCTCCACAGCCAGAACATGATTTGGAAATCTCCCTTGAGTCCTCTCGCCTATATACTAAGGAGATCGATGAGCCATGTACTAAATTTTATGGGGAGCATCCAGCTGAACTTGAGATCGAGGAACCTTCACCATGCCCTGTAGAAATTATATGCACTAAGCATGCATATGTCCAAGATCCACCTGATCTCACACTATTTAACTTTATGCAAGATACTGAATCTATTCCACTTTTTAATCTTTTGCGGAAAAAATTAATTGCACACACATGTGAAGCATAAACAAAAATTATCAATCGCACATAACACAGTTTTTAACCGGGAAAGCCTGAAGCTGAAAACCCCAACTATATATTATGTAACATGGAGATCATATGAAAATCTCATACAAACATACAAAGCTTATTCCAAGTTCTCAGTATAGTACAATCGTCATACACTATACAGGCCTAATCTTGCAAATCCATGCACTGGTCTATGCCACCTACTAGCCTGCCTCCACTGCGCAATCTCTGCCGAAGAATAGCTCTGAATGAATTCGAATTACTCTTGGATTTACTACGCAATCCTCATTGGCATCTCCACTGTGTGTTGGATGCAATCAATGCATCACTATAGTCACAATAGATAGTCTATCTTGCCCTTTCACCTATCTCTCCACTGGTCTCCACTGAAACTACCATGCACTGTAGTTAACTGCTATATTGTTCAGTTGATTAATGAGTTATTATTTGTGAATTAATTAACTAATTAATTCACTCCACTCTCACTAGTGTATCAATCGGTTAGACTAGATACAACTAGCTCAACTAAGTCTAACTGAGTTAAACTGAATACAACTCCATAACTACTTCTTCCAACTGTGTCATAACTCTGCCACTTGAGTTCTAACTGAGTCCTCCATGCATTAGCTCCAGTAAACCCTTAGGAATAGTGTAATTCCTTCTGTCAGCTGATGTGCCACATCTGTGCACTGAACTGAAGTGCTCCAAGAGAATAAGTTGTTGTTTAGAGTCTGATTATTATTAAGAGATAATACTAATTGACATGCATCTATTTTTAGATTGACGATCTATAAACAGACTTCGCCCAATATTCTAAAAATAGAATTTCATTATTTTCAAGCAAGTCAACCATCCACAAATAGCATCTTTATAACACGAGAAATATGATCGACATGTCTAAAAATAGACTTACCTTAAAAAATATACCTGTAAATTTACCAGTGAAGGCGACTATTTTCACTAAGCTCATCATCTTGTTGAATCTCAACACTCCCTCTCAACAAGATAGTGATTATCCTTCACCTTGATCCTGCCTCTATGGTATTCGAATTTTCTCCTGGTGAGTGCCTTTGTCAGAATATCTGCATCCTAATCCTCTGTAGGAATGTACTGAAGCAACATGATCTTTCGCTGCACACAATCTCTCATATGATGATACCGAATATCAATATGTTTAGATCTATAATGAAACACAGGATTAACCGAGAGTTTAATGCAACTCTGATTATCACAATGAATCACCGTGGGATCTAAATGTGAACCGAAGAAACCAACCAGAATCTTCCTCATCCAGATAGCCTCACATGCAAGTAAACTTGCTGCCATGTATTCTGCTTCCGTTGAACTGAGTGCCACGGATATTTGTTTCCTTCTGTACCAAGAAACTGTCGTAGATTCGATACTGAAAATCCCTCCTGATGTGCTCTTTCTAACTATTGGGCTTCCTGCCCAATCTGCATCCATGTAGCCATGCAACTTCACCTCATCCGTCTATCTGTACCATAAACCATACTCATATGTGCCCCTGAGATATCTCAGGACATGCTTGTCTGCCTTCCAAAAGAGCTTGGTAGGCTTAACCATCGCTTGTGAAAGATGGTTCACCGCATAGCACATGTCCGGCCTTGTATTGACTAAATACATGAGCGAACCCACCAACTGTCGATAAACGGTGGCATCCACTACCTCTGCCGATGTAGCATCCTCTTTCTTCCAATTTCCTAGAAGAGGAATGTCAATAGGCTTGCAGCCTTGCATGTGAAACTTCTCCAGTATCTCCCAGGCATACTTGCCTTTAGACACAAACAGTTCACCTTTCCGCTGCCATATTTCCAATCCAAGGAAATAATGAAGGAGGCCTAAATACTTCACCTCAAACTCCTTTGCAAGATCAACCTTGCATGAGTGTGTAAACTGCTCATCACCTGTTAGTATCAAATCATCAACATAAAGTACAATGATCAAAATCTTACCCTCAAACACAATCTGGTACAAGTTTGCATCCGCCTCACTCTTGGTGAAGCCAAGTCCAGTGAAATAGTTGTCGATCTGAGTGTACCAAGCACGAGGTGCTTGTTTCAGCCCATACAGTGCTCTTTTGAGCCTGCACACATGTGACTCGCTGCTGAAGATCTCAAAACCTTCAGGTTGCTCAATGTACACCTCTTCCTCAATGATCCCATTAAGGAATGCAGTCTTCACATCCATCTGATGAATGTGCCAACCCATCTGCGCTGAGAGAGCAAGGATGGTCTGTATGCAAAAATATCGTGCGACAAGTGCAAAGGTTTCTTCATAGTCAATCCCCTCAATCTGTGAGAAGCCCCGGGCAACAAATCTTGCCTTATACTTCTCGACGCTCCCATTAGAAACTTGCTTTACCTTGTAGATCCATCTTGATCCTACAACTGATTTTCCCACCAGCCTTGGAACAATCTCCCAAAAACTATTTTTGACAATGGAGTCACACTCCTCCACCATGGCATCTACCCATGTGGGCTCCTGCGCTGCTTCTTCAAAAGAAGATGGCTCTGCCACGATACACTTGCTCATAAGAGCCATGTATCCAGTATATCGTTCAGGTGACTGTCTCTGTTTGCGCTATGATGTAAGGACTCTTACATTCTATGCCGCATCCACCTTCAATCTCTCAGCTTCTGTGGTACGCTTCCTGCCTTGTCTGATGTTTGGTTCTGCATGAGTGGACTCCTCCACTCCATGAATCTCCTCCTGTGGCTGATCCACATCTAGAGGCTCATCTTTGGGAACAAGAAGTTCCTCTTCCGCATGCAAGTGTAGCTCCCTCTCAAGCAACAACTGCATGGCTTTCACCTCATTGAATTTTATATCCCGTCACATAACAGTCATCCGACTGTTTGGAAAATACACACGATAGTTATGGGGTGTTTCAGTGTACCCCAAAAATATCCCAACTTCTGCAGTCGGCTCCATCTTTTTCCTAGCATCCTTCGTCACATGAATGTAAACAGGTGAGCCAAAAATCTTCAAATGAGAAATATCAGGCTTCTTACCAGTAAAAGCTTCCTCGGGTGTACTCATGCCAAGTACTCTATGAGGACAATGGTTTTGCACATAAACCGCAGTGTTGAAAGCTTCCACCCACAAGTGCATCAGTAGGCCCTAGTCATGCAGCATCGCTCGTGCAGCACCCACGATCGTTCTGTTCTTCCTCTCCGCGAGCCCATTCTGCTGTGAGTTATGAGGCGCTATGAGTTCTCTTCGAATTCCTTCTTTGCTACAAAATTCTTTGAATTCACCCAAGATGTATTCACCACCATTATCGCTCTGTAAAGCTTTCAATTGCTTCCCCGACTCCTTCTCCACCAATGCCTTGAACTCACAGAACTTTGAGAACGTTTCACTCTTCTTCTGCATGAAGAAGATCTAGCATCTACAAGAAAATTCATCAACAAATATCACATAATACCTGTGTTTCACTGTTGAAGCAACCGAGAATGGTCCACACACGTCTGTGTGAATTCTCTCCAGGATCACCGAAGCATGGTTCTCCTTATCATGAAAGGTGGTCTTCACAAACTTACCCATTGTACATCCTTTGCACTGATCTGACTACGCAAGAGTACCCTTGGGAAGTCTAGTAGAAATTTGCTGCAAAATTTTCAAAGCGCCATGGTGAAGATGGCCCAATCTCTTGTACCATAATTCGCCATCATCTTGGCTCACCACTTCTTCTACTTTTTCTACGATTTCTGTGCAACCATCTACCTCCAGCTTGTAGAGGTTCTTAATTCGAACCCCTATCTTCTTGGTTTGACCCATTGTTTTATGTCGAAGGAAATATTTTCCCTCACTGAAAACAACATCATAACCCTTGTCTTCCAGCATTGCGACCGAGACCAAGTTCTTCTTCAGACCTGGAACATGCATGACATCCTTCAACATGAATGGATTACTGGACTCCCTCTCAAAGGTAATGGTCCCAATTCCAGTCGCACTGTATTGACCATCATCGCCCATCTCTATATGCATCTGGAGGTCCTTCTCCTCCAAGTCACTAAACAACTCTTTGTCTCCCGTCATATGGAAAGACGCACCACTGTCAAGATACCACACCGATCCCATGCAGCTTGAAACCAAGCATGTGATCAAGGAAAAATCCAGTTCAAATTATGAGGCTAAGGCCTCTCCAGCTACAGATCCAGCAACCTGCTTATTATTCTTCTTCTGTGGACAGTTAGTGGCGAAATGTCCATGCTCATGATAGTGAAAACACTTCACTTGGGACAAGTCCTGCTTCTTGCCTTTCGCACCGGATTTAGAAGGATTTTTCTTCCCTTTCCCTTTCCTTTCTTTGGCAGCCAAAGTGAAATTCTATTCATCTTCATTCTTCGATGAAGATCCATCCCTGGTACCCTGCCTTATCTCCTCCTGCACAAGATCCGACCAAAGTCGCTCCCATCCCAGTAGTTTATCCCGTCCATTGACAGAGTCTTCGTAGCTATGCCAACTCTTTAGAAGCCCAAGGAGAGCCAAGCTCACCAAGTCTTATTCATCAACAGTAACCCCCACACTTCCCAGCTCATCCTTGCAGTCTACAAACTTCGTGAGGTATTTTGGAATATTGTTGCCTTTCTCCATTTTTTTTTTTTTCTGAGATTGTCTTTAAGCGCCAACTTCCTCTGGTCACTTCTGCTTTGTAAAAAATCTTTCAAAGCCTTCCACATTAAGAATGGAGTGGCTTTCCCATGAATTCTGGACACAATGTCGTCCTTCACACCTTCCAACAGAATCCTCCTCGTCTTTGCTGTCTTCTTTTTCCATGCATCAAGTAATGCAGCATCGCTAGATCCTGGCTTAGGAACATCGCTATCGATGAACTCCTTCAGCCCATTATCCTCCAACACCGCCTCCATCCTATCCTTCCATGCTATGTAATTCGAGCTCCCATCAAGGGCATACTCCAATCTCAACCCGTTGAAAGACATTTCAATGTATACTCGATTTCTGCACCAAGAATCTTCTATAGCAAATTCGAATTGTCCAGCAGCACAAACTCACTTCACAATTGCAATCTTCAATCAACAATGCTCTGATACCATGTAGAAATTGTATGCACTAAGCATGCATATGTCTAAGATCCACCTGATCTCACACTCTTTAACCTTATGCAAGATATTGAATCTATTCCACTTGTTAATCTTTTGCGGAAAAAATTAATTGCACACACATGTGAAGCATAAACAAAAATTATCAATCGCACATAACACAGTTTTTAACTGGGAAAGCCTGAAGCTGAAAACCCCAACTATATATTATGTAACATGGAGATCATATGAAAATCTCATACAAAAATACAAAGCTTATCACAAGCTCTTAGTACAGTACAATCGTCATACACTAATCAGGACCAATCTTGCAAATCCATGCACCGATCTTTGCCTCCTGCTAGCCTACCTCCCAGCTAGCATAATCTCTACTTAAAGAATGACTCTGAATGAACCGAATTACTCTTGATGCTGCAGCAATCTCATTGGGTATCTCATGATGTTGATGCAATCAATGCATCACTAATAGTCACAACAGATAGTCTATCTTGCCCTTTCACCTATCTCTCCACTGGTCTCCACTGAAACTGCCATGCACTGTAGTTAACTGTTGTATTTTTTCAGTTGATTAATGAGTTATTATTTGTGAATTAATTAAATAATTAATTCACTCCACTCTCACTAATGTATCAATCAATTAGAATAGATACAACTAGCTGAACTGAGTCTAACTGAGTTAAATTGAATACAACTCCATAACTACTTCTTCCAACTGTGTCATAACTCTGCCACTTGAGTTCTAACTAAGTCCTCCATGCATTAGCTCCAGTAAACCCTTAGGAATAGTTTAATTCCTCCTATCAGCTGATGTGCCACATCTTATCACTGAACTGAAGTGCTCCAAGAGAATAAGTTGTTGTTTAGTGTCTTATTATTATTAAGAGCCAATAATAATGTCCCGACCTTACGCATATTACAGATTAAGCGATCTATAAATAGACTTCACCAATATTCTAAACTGATTTCATCTATTTTTCCAACTTGATCAACCATCCACAAATAGCATCCTGCAACTTCTGAAATACGATCGACATGTCTAAAAATAGACTTGCGCCAAAAATAGCATGCGGGCCCACTTAGTGAAGGTGACTCTTTTCACTAAGCTCGTCATCTTGTTGAATCTCAACATGCCCAACAACAAGCCTTGTGTGCATTCCAGAGACCAATTATCTAAGATTGCCTGGCATGACCAAGAAGGACATTCAGAGCGGTCCAAAAGAAGAAATGAACCAATACCACCAGGATTACATTGAGGATTGGATCCAGATCATAATCCAACCAAAGTACCACTCTCATCTTCAAATACTCTTGGTATCATATCAATCAAAGCAACTGGTTTCTCATACTTTGGTATGTATTGAAGTTTATTCTTTCAAAATGAGTGTGAGTATATTTAGCATATTGTTACGAACATGGTTGCATTGGAAGTACTCCTACACTTGAAGGAGACCTTCCTCTCTCTAGATTAGGGCAGGGTAGAAATGAATAAAATTGTTGTTACAACATCATTCTTTAAATTTCAATTCCTAAGGCATAACCATTTAAATTTTTGTCATTATGCACTCTTCTCGTAAGACTTGTCAGAAGAAATTCACTCTTAATGCCTCATATTTTATAGAGTGACTCTGATTATTGGCCGATATTATTCATTGGGTCAGTAGGGGAATTTTTATTGTTATACTTTCCATTCATAAGCTTAACATACTACCATCCAAGTAACATTTTCAAGTTTCTCTTTGAAGGTATTGATGAAAAGCCTCCTATGGTGGACCACTCCTATAAACCATCATGAGCTCTCATAAGAACCCTGGCATGACCTCTCAGAGGAATCTTTCGGTCATTATTTGAGTTATTTTCTTCTCTTGAGTGTTTAGGGTAGAAGGATCAACCAATAAAGATTAGTGTTAGGACCTCACTATGTATCATTTTTACTATATATTTTGACACCACCTTACCTTTATAACCATGTTTAAAAAGGATTCCATCATCATTTTCATTTATTTTATCCCAAGGTATATAAAATCCTCCTCTTTATTATATGATTAATCTTTTTACATATAATTTCATATTACTCTTATATTTTATCATTAATCAAAGTAAATTGTCGCTAACATAAGTCCAAAAGATCGCAGATAAGTTATATGCTGTGCTGGAACAATCGGCCGTTGCTGAAACAGTCAAACTTCGTTGCTGAAACAGTCGACTCCGTTGCTGAAACAGCCAGCAGGCACGCAAATTCCGCCATTATTCGTAATTTGCGATTCTGGAAGAGCATTTTGTGGAACAATGGCAACAACATGAAGACGTGGTTACACGGATTATTCTGAAGATAGTACTCTTTTGGTATCTGTTGTAACAATATCTTTTTATGGAAGAACAGAATAGCCTGTTTTAAGAAAGAAGAACAGATTTGGGATAAACGTAGATTTGCTCTCATGTAATTGTAAGAGATGTCTCCTCTTTAAAAATAGGAGACATCATCATTAGAGGAGAGTTTGAGTTTGAAAGCTACAGGAGAACATTGTGTTTGAGAGACTGGAGCTAGACTCCATTTGTAATGTATCATTTCTTTTGACAGATGAATAAAATTTCCTTTTGAGCGCTCCAATTTAATTCTTTCCCTGGGGAATCTTGTGAGAGGGAAAGGGCCCGCCTTCCTCACAAGATTCACCCAACTGTCCCTGTAGTTTGTTTAATTTCTTTATGCTATTTGCACTTTACTTTAATTATGTTGCTGAGACACCAGTTACACATTTCTGTAGTTTATTGAGTATTCTGTTTCCTTAACACTGCATGAGTTTAGTACATTCATTCTTAAGAAGTTGAGAGATCTATTTCTGTTATTTGTTTGAATGTATAATGCTGGGAAGCAGGTGCTGAAGGTTCCTGTATAAAGGAATAGGGTCATGTTTCCATTGATTCCCTTTCTTTTCCTGCAGTGTGATTAGAAACAGGAGACAGGTGCTGAAGGTTCCTGTTCATGGGAATAGGGTCCTGCTCTCTTGAGTTATCTTTTCTACAGAGTGATTAGCGTCAGGCAGCAGGTGCTGAAGTTCCTATTTAAAGGAATAGGGTCCTGTTCCTGTCATGGTTGATTGGTTTCCTTTCCTGCAGATTGATTTCTCTTTATTTGGATTCTAAACTACAATATAGGAATTACTTCTACTATGACATAAGTCACTTCAGCTTTGATTAAACAGAGTGTGAATAATTAGATTTGTATGATTGATAATTGTGTGGCTTTTTACTACAACATTGTTTTTGCTTTTGAAATTGAGCATATCCAGTGCGTGATTGTCTTTGGAATAAACAGACTTCCTCGGGTTGACAATTTATGTGGAGCTTGAATTGTGAAAACAATTAAAGCGACCAACATTTTGGCGCCGTTGCCGGGGAAGGCAATTATAGATTTCGAAAGCATTAATATTTTTTTTCAGATGTGCAGATTGTATGAGAGGACGCGGAAACCAGAAGAAAACTAACCCCACAGGTGGCAAAGGCAAAGGAAGGGGAGGAAGAAAGACTTTCATTGACGAGATTGTATCAAAGGGCTGAATCATCACAGAGATTAAGTTCTCGAAGACAAAAACTTCAGCACTCTCCTCAATCAGATTACAAAACAGAGGAAGTTGTGGGTCCTGAAAATATAGAGGAGCCAATGATTAAAGAACCAGCAGTCAGTGCTGGAGAGTCAGAAGAAAGTGCTAGCAAATCAGCAGAGCACATTGAGGAAATAATAGAGAGTGTTGGACGACTAGTGGAAAACATTGAGGAGCCAGTAGAAGATCTTGACGATCGAGCAAGTGCAGTAAGAGAACAGACAATGGAAGGAAACAATGAAGACTTCTTTGGTGGAGGACGTGTAGATCCTGAAGGAGAAGGAAAGGATGAAAATTCTCTCTCTACCTTGGGATTTCCTATCAGTGATCTCCCTATAGGAACAACTCCTATGAAAAACATTCCATTGTCAGCTTTACCTAACTTCCATGGTTTATCCTCTGAAGATTCGGATGAATTTCTTTTTGAATTTGATATATTATGCAGAAGTTATGATTATGTTACTAATGCTCAAAAGTTGAAACTGTTTCCAGCAACATTAAAAGGAAATGCTTTGAGATGGTTCATGAGCCTTGGGAGTCAGGTAATCACAACTTGGGAGCAGATGAAACAGAAATTTCTGCTTAAATATCAAGACTACTGCCGGATGAGAGAAAAGAAGGATGAACTATTCAATATGGCACAAAAGCCGGACGAGAATTTGGAGGACTATGTAGAAAGGCTGCAGTACAATATACAGAGATCTAATCATCCGAATATAAGTAATGAAATTCGCAAAACAATATTACTTAGAGGTTTAAGGGATGATTGTTTAGACATGTTAAACATGCTTGGCAAGGGAGATATATCTAAGGAATCATATGATGAGATTGTTGAACTTTCTAAGAGGTGTTCAAGGGGAGCTGCAAGGAACAGAGTAAGTAATAGAGATCCCACCTATTCAAGAGTGCACAAATCAGCCAGTGGGGGAGCAACAAGAGCTGAAATAGGTAATTTACTTGAAGAATTTAAAACTGAAATGTTAAGTTCTTTTGCTTCACAAATTGACACTTTGCAGGTTAAGAAGAAGCAGGCTGAAGCAGAAGCAACTCTGGCAGTCTTTTGCCCGAAGTGCAGAGACAAACATCCACTAAGGGAGTGCCCATTGGACAAAATATCAATATGTACCCTTTGTGAGAAAGATCACGAAAAAAAACAATGTCCATCTCTACCAGGAATAAAGGCAGCATTACAGCCAACGGAAGAAGAAGCTGAAGCAGTTTACCTGCTAACTCAAAGAAGACAATGGCAACCAAAAGGACAAGGTATGAACTCTAGTATGCCATTTAATCGTTGGAATAATTATTCTATTTTCGGTCAAACAAATTACCCTCCCTTTAATCAAATGCAATACCCACCCTTTAATCAAATGAATTTCCCACCCATGCAGCAATCAAACCCTCCCTTTGTTGATCCTTCAATGTGGACTCCTTGGCCTCCATAGCAGCCATTTTCTTTTAACCCTTGGAATTCAAATTGGAGAAGCCAAAAACTCCCGTATCCAAATCAATTGCCTCAATTCCAACAACCACTTCCTCTGCCATCAAATGCTCCGCCAAATAACCAAATGAGACCCCAGCTACCTGTGCAACCAAATCCTAACCCCAATAATAAAGTTGTGCAAGTCATTGATATTCAGAATCAGTCTATAGTTCCTACTATGCAATGTAATGATATTCATTTAAGATCTGGGAAAATAGTAGAGCCTATTATTGATGACATAAATTCTTCTGATTCTGATAAAGAGGAAACTGAGAAACATAAGAAAGCACAACCACCTTCTAACAAGAGTTTTGAAATAACAGAACCACCATTCCCCGAGCGTTTGGTTTTAACTAGAACGCCTGAAACACCTGCTTTTAATCTTTTAGGGGAATTGCAAAATTTTTATGTTAAAATTCCACTTTTACAAGCATTAAGAGATGTACCAATTTATGCCAGAACAATAAGGGATATTTGTGTTAAGAAACCTGGTAGGAAAACTAAAGATCCTCTTACAGTACATGTGATGGGTGACTTATATGCATTAATGTCCGGAAAAACCCCTCCTGTGAAATATGGTGATCCCGGCCATCCTACCGTGACAGTTCAAATTGGTAAAACAATGATTCCTCAAGTTCTGGTAGATTTAGGTGCTGCAATAAACATAATGACTCTTGAAACTTCACAAATGTTACAGCTGAATAACACAATCAAAGATACACCCACCATTCTAGAGTTGGCTGACCGTTCTACAATTAAACCTGAAGGAGTTGTTGAAGATCTGCTTATCTCAGTTGAATCCTGGAATTACCCAACTGATTTTGTTGTATTGCAGACTAAAACAAAGCTGGGGGGGCATCCCTTAATTCTAGGGAGGCCATGGCTGGCCACAGCTGATGCCTTTATCAGTTGCAGATCTGGTTCAATGACAATTTCTAATGGTTATGAAACCAAACAGCTTACTCTTTATCCTCATGCTACACCCATAATTAATAATGAAGATTCTATGTGGATGGATTATGATGATAATGTTGTTCAGCCTATTCTAACTATTGGGCAAGCTTTAACTCTTAAAGACAATACAGAGGATGAAATAATTAATAATTTTATTTGTCAACCTTCTTCTGTAATTGCTGAAACACACAATCAATTGACTGCAATTTTTGAAACAGATACCCAAGAAAAGATTGAATCTGAAGACTCATCTCAGACATTAACCACCATCTCATCTAAAAGCATAACAGTTGAAATTGAACCTGGCAAGACATTAAACATAAATCCTGATCTAACAGTTGCTGAAACACATCAGTTAATGAAGTTATTGCATGAATATAAGGAAGCATTTGCATGGGATTATACAGATATGAAAGGGATCTCTTCCGAACTATGTACTCACCGAATTTACATTAACGAGGGATGTCGACCAGTCTGTCAACCCCAAAGACGAATGAACCCTAATTTACGAGAAATTGTTAAAGAAGAGCTTCAGAAATTGCTTAATGCAAGATTTATATACCCCAAATCTGACAGTGAATGGGTTTCCCCATTGTTAATTGTCCCTAAGAAAAACGGGAAATGGAGAGTATGTGTTGACTACAGAGCCTTGAACAAAGCTACTCAAAAGGATCACTTTCCTTTACCCTTCATTGATCAGGTGTTGGATAGTCTGGCAGGGAAGAAATTCTTTTCTTTTCTAGATGGATTCAGTGGGTATAATCAGATTAGAATTTCACCCCAAGACCAAGACAAGACCACTTTCACTAGCCCTTGGGGAACTTTTTCTTATAGAGTTCTTCCATTTGGGCTATGTAATGCACCAGCAACTTTTCAGAGGGCTGTTATAGGAATTTTTTCTGATATGCTGAATGTCTCTATGGAAATATTTATGGATGATTTTACTCCTTATGGTGTGTCTTTTGAAGATGCATTACAAAATCTTGAGAAGGTACTTAAACGATGTATACAAGCTCACCTCTCCCTAAGTACTGAAAAATGTCATATGATGATGAGTGAAGGAGTAGTGCTGGGACATTTTATTTCATCTCAAGGTATTCAGGTAGACCCATCTAAAATATTGGTCATTCAGAATCTTCCTGTTCCTAAAACACAAACTGATGTGAGAAGTTTTCTAGGACATGCTGGATATTACAGAAGATTTATTAAAGATTTTTCTAAGATAGCTTCTCCATTATTTGTGTTGCTTATGAAAAATGTTGAATTTAAGTGGACTAATTCTTGTCAGAAAGCTTTTGAAGAACTCAAGCATCAGTTATCTACTGCTCCTATTTTGAGGGGGCCTGATTGGGCCCTCCCTTTTCATATATCTTCTTATGCTTCAGACACTGCAATTGGAGTTGTCTTGGGACAAGAGGAAAATAATCTTCCTTATGCTATCTACTTTATCAGTAAGAATATGACCCCTGCTGAGCTTAATTATACAGTTACCGAAAAGGAGTTTCTTGCAGTAATTTATGCCATTAATAAATTTCGACACTATATCATTGGTTATTCTACTTTTGTGCGCACTGACCACTCAGCTATCAAGTATTTAATGAACAAATATGTTACAAATGCTAGAGTTACCAGATGGATATTATTACTACAGGAATTTGATATCACAATTGTAGATCGGCCTGGTAAAGAAAATGTGGTGGCTGATTTCCTTTCACGGTTAAAAACTGACAATGATATTCCAGTAGATGATTCTTTTACTGATGAGTATTTGTTTGCAGTTTCTGCTCACTCTCCATGGTATGCAGATATTGCTAATTATTTGGTTGCAGGAAAATTACCATCACACCTGTCATACAGAGAAAAGAGAAGAATTGTTCAACAAAGTACCAGGAATAGCTGGATAAGTGGGTGTCTTTTCTACACAGGGCTTGATCAGGAAATCCGAAGATGCATTAGGGAAGATGAAGTGTATGACATACTGAAAGCTTGTCATGATGGCCCTTGCGGAGGGCATTTTGCTGATAAAAGAACAACACACAAAATTTTGAGGATGGGTTACTATTGGCCCTCATTATTTAAGGATGCAAAGAAATATGTGAGGGCTTGTGACAGCTGCCAGAGAATGGGTCAACCCAATCATAGAGATCAAATGCCATTAAACCCCCAAGTAGTTTCTGAACCATTTGAAAGATGGGCCTTGGATTTCATAGGACCCATTAATCCTCCATTCAATCAAAGAACTTACATATTAGTCTGTACAGACTATATGACTAAATGGGTGGAGGCCAAAGCACTTATTAGAGCCAATGAAGAGGTTGTCCTAGCTTTCTTATTTGAAGAAATCTTCACTAGATTTGGAATTCCTAGAGAGCTAGTTACAAACGAATGACCTCCATTCAATTCTCATGGTTTTAAGTCTACCCTTCAGAAATATCATATTCATCATAGAATGACTACACCATACCACCCCCAGGCCAATGGGCAGGTGGAAAGCACAAATAAAGTATTAGAAGCCATTCTAACTAAAACAGTGAAGGACAACCGGAAGGATTGGTCTCAAAGGCTGCCTGAAGCATTATGGGCTTATAGAACTACTTGGAGAAATACTACAGGGTTTTCTCCCTATGAATTGGTTTATGGTAAAAATGTTGTTTTTCCTGTGGAATTTGAAATCAAAACTCTAAGAACCGCTTTAGCTGTTAATCTTGACTTGACTGATGTGCAGACAGCTAGGTTGCAGCAGCTTCTTGAGTTGGATGAAAAGAGATTAGATTCCATTCACCAAAAAACCATGATTCAACAACAGAGAATGAAGTGGCATGATAAAATTATCAAACACAAGCAGTTCCAAAAAGGTAATTGGGCCTTATTGTATGACTCTCGGTTTGAAAATTTTCAGGGTAAGCTACGTACACGTTGGCTTGGACCATATGAGGTAGATGCTGTTTTCTCTAATGGAACAGTAAGACTTCTAACAATTGATGATTCTAAAACGCCTCTACTAGTCAATGGTCATAGGCTTCGTTTATACCAGCGCCCTGTTTCTAAAGAGGATTTCAAGACTGCTTGCATGACTGATATTCATTATCTTTTTCTAGGGGAGTCTTCTGCTCCTCACAGCATTTAATTTTCTGCACTGTTTTTTTTAGCACTAGATTAGATTAGATTTAAAACTAATAATCCCTGTCAAGGGTTGGCATATTACAATTGAATTTTGTAGATTCTGGAAAAGCTCATTAAGGAGGACAGATCCATCATAAGAAGATCTGAAGCTTCAATCACAGAAGCTTGTTCCCTTCATTTTATCCCTTCATCCCATTCCTACATTATTTCCCTTTTTCCATTTTTCCCACTTCTACCATTCCTGAAATATCATCCTTCAGCTAGTATTTT
Source organism: Pinus albicaulis (assembly GCA_034641835.2). Lineage (NCBI taxonomy): Eukaryota > Viridiplantae > Streptophyta > Pinopsida > Pinales > Pinaceae > Pinus > Pinus albicaulis. Next base: position 2,099,555,964 of record CM076575.1, on the reverse strand, counting down.
CCATCCCTTACTGCTGAAATTATCCCTCATCAAATATTCCCCCACTTGTCCTAAACCCAAGTCATTATATCCCATTTTCCCGATTTTTCCCGTTGCTGAAACACCAGTTTCAGCAACATGTCGTTCATTTTTCCGTTGCTGAAACACCAGTTTCAGCAACCTGTCATCATTAAAACATCATTTCTTTCCCCTGCTATACAAGCTTTTCAGTTCTCCACTTTTACTCTTCAGATCCTTTGGGTGAAAATTATTCAGTACTGAGCAGATCCTGTGATGCTCCTGTTCTAAAATTCAGAGAAATCTACAGATTCTTCCATTAATATCAAGCCATTATGAAGCACTCTACACTTCGAATTATTAAACCAAAGGTAAAAATGTAAGGTATGTGGTTTTAATGTAATGCAGTTAAATTATATTTTAAAGAGAGGATCTCGCTCATAATGATTGCAATCTCCACACGCTCAAACATCATTGCACCATACGTAGGGGGGAGGGGGAATTTCGAAAACTGAATAATCATTTCACATTAACCAATCCTCCATCATTCTTCATTCCATTTCCGTCGTCATTGAAACTCTGCATCATCTGTTACAACAATTAGCTTGACCAAAGCCTGTGTTTCTGTCTTTTGTGCCTCTGCATGTGACTCAAGCTAGTAGCCATGGGAGGGTCGGCTATCAGACACGAGCCTGGTTCGATAAATCTTCTTCAATTGTTCCTAGAGGCCTATCAAATTTTTCAACAAGCAGGATGGACAGCATACTTCGAAAGGTTAGGAGAATTTGATCAGCAGCAAATTTTAGAATTCGCACAGAACCTTCAGGGGAATTTCTCAGTGGTTCAAGGGGTCCGCATTTCAGTTACAGAGGAGGACATAGCTCAAGTTTCAGGTTTTCCGGTTATCGAGACTCGCTGGTTCAGTAGGAAGCAAGTTATTTTAAATGCACAGCAAGATTTTCTTCTTCCAAATAAACCGGTTGAACTTAAAGGCCGTGGGATAAGTCTGCATTCACTTCCTCAACCATGGCCAACAGTAGCAGAATTCATCAAGCATTACTTGACATGCGAAGGGCGTTACCAGGTAGTCTACCAACACGACTTCATTTTGATGAATCATTTAAGGAATGGTCGATTAGTTAATATTCCCTATTATCTGCTTGGTTGTATCAAAAACATGTCACATTATTGTAGACGGGTTAAATTCCCATTGTTATCCCTTACCCATCACCGTTTATGCCAATTATTAATTCAGAGGGGTTTTTCTCAGCAAAACCCCCCTCTGAATAATCCACTCCTCATTCCCCAGCAGGCCGAAATTCCCCAGCAGGCCGAAATTCCCCAACAATCCGGAAGTTCCCAAGAAACTCCTGAGAGTCCTTATGAAGGGCAACTGGACGATATCCCAGACTCCCCAGTAATTCCGTCCTCAGAACCAGTTGACCTACCCCCAAGTTCGTCCCACTTAGTAGAGTCACCCCTTCCTACTATTCCTATCCCTAGCGATGACTCTCCAACACCCCCATCCCCACCTACTCATAAAAGGAAGAGAAGAACCCCAACAGTCTCTGTCTCAAAATGACGAACAAGGGCCACATTCCAAATTTTCACTTCTTCCGAAAGCCCTTCCCCCAGAAAAGAATCTTCCCCTACAAAGAAAAGGAAAGACAGTGACTTCTCTGCTTTCCTACCAAAAAGGAAAATGAAAATGACTGTTGAAACAGGAGTTACCCCCATTTCCCCTGACCCCGCCACTATCCTGTTAAAACTTCAATCCTCACCTCCATTTCAAATTCCCCAACCCGTCTCATCCGGTGGCACTGCCACACAAGAACCAGTGCCCCGGGATAATATGACATCGTTTATGGCTTAAACAGTGACTGTCACACAAGAACCAGTCACTTACCCAGAGGCTAAAACACAAGAACCAGCCACTGTGGTACAAGAATCATACACCAAGCATGATAATACAGGGAAACCAGCTGTAGCTGCTCCACAAGAACCAGCTACAGCTGTGGATCAGCAGGCAACCCCAGCAGAATCAACCAGCACACAGGGTTCACACACTATGGCATCGTTATTGGAGGAAAATGAGTTTTTGAAGTCTGAATTAGAAGCCTATAAGAATGAATTAACCATGGCACGAGAAGCCTTCGATAGAGAATTGAATCTCTACATGCTAGCACACACAGCATCAGCACAAAATAAGGAACCATGCAGAGAATACATGTGCCATGAGTGTGGTAATATTTACCAGCAGGCAGGGTACAAAGTAGTCAAAATTCAGGTATCTGAGGCATCTACATCAGCTGCAATTAAAGAAGAATGCCCTACTGCTCCACAAGAACCAGTAGGGTTCTCAAAAAGTTTGGAAAAAGAAACTAAACCACAGATATCTCGCCCTGTGCTAGTCAGCTCAGCCACTCAGACAGTACCCCAGCCACAGATATCTTGCCCTAAGCTAGTTAGCTCAACCACTCAAACAATGCCTCAACTACAGATATCTAGCCCCGAGTTAGTCAGTTCAGCCACTCAGACAATGCCCCAACCCAGTACTTCTAATGCAGGGACACAGACCTTGCCATGGAATCAATTAGAACTTATGAACAAATGGAAGAAACAATATGCTGTAGAGCAAGATAAAATATTACAGCAGCATAAGTTAGCATGGCAGAATCACATGTATGCCAACTGGGATAGTTGGGAACAGACATTGCAACAGCTCAGGGATTCCAAGAAGGAAGTCAAGGAATCAAAAGAAAAGATGGTTTTAATGTTTTCATTAGTGCAAAAGTTGATGGCCACCCGAAAACCCTCTGTGAATTACTCTCTCTTCCTTTCTGAACGTTTGGTTTATTTTCAATTGAAGGCAATAAAGGATGGAAAACCTCATGAATTGCTTACTGCGGAACAATTTGTTAAGACTTTTGCTGAGGCCCCTGAAAGCGACCAACATTTGTTGTGTGAACTTTATCTCCATAACGAGGCCATACCTGAAAATAGAAGAGTCAATCTCATTCCAATTGCAGGTGATGTACAAATAAGGGCATTTGTTTCATTTTTGGCCAATCAGCTCACCTGGAAAACTGTGTTTATTGCAAGTAGTCATAATGAGGAGAATAGGCTCCTTTGGATTAGACCGAAACCTTTAAGTCCGGCCATGTTTGTAGCACAATATCACCAATTCTTACGGAAGCCAGGAATGCATAGGTACATGCAACAACTACAGGCTTCAACACTTTTAAAGTGTCAACAGCAAATCAAAGTAAAGGAGGCTGCTGCATTGAAAGCCAACGCTATGTTTTGGCAGCAATCATGTAAGGAAAGACAGGACTATCACCCTTTTAGCCCTGATAATCTTCAAGCTGCACTTTCCAAGGTACCTAATTATATCAGATGTATTCGGCATTGTGGAGAAAACTGGATTGGCTACCGTTTTCATTTTCCAATGCTATGGCTGCCTTCAGAGAAATATCAGTATCACTACCAATTGGATGGCAGAGATGAAGTTGTAGCATGGTAGCAATTGCAGAACAATAGAGGATTCCGAGCTCCGACAGAAGCCACCTTCTCCAGCTACTGCTTGAGCAACTTGCATGCACAGAGTTAGTACTCAGACTCTGACTCTGACTAGGAGTTGCCTGAGGACATGCAACACTTTTAGCTGGGGGGGATGTTAGGACCTCACTATGTATCATTTTTACTATATATTTTGACACCACCTTACCTTTATAACCATGTTTAAAAAGGATTCCATCATCATTTTCATTTACTTTATCCCAAGGTATATAAAATCCTCCTCTTTATTATATGATTAATTTGTTTACATATTATTCCATATTACTCTTATATTTTATCATTAATCGAAGTAGATTGTTGCTAACATAAGTCCAAAAGATCGCAGATAAGTTATATGCTGTGCTAGAACAATCGGCCGTTGTTGAAACAGTCAAACTTCGTTGCTGAAACAGTCGACTCTGTTGCTGAAACAGTCGACTCTGTTGCTGAAACAGCCAGCAGGCACGCAAATTCCGCCACTATTCGTAATTTGCGATTCTGGAAGAGCATTTTGTGGAACAATGGCAACAACATGAAGACGTGGTTACACGGATTATTCTGAAGATAGTACTCTTTTTGTATCTGTTGTAACAATATCTTTTTATGGAAGAACATAATAGCCTGTTTTAAGAAAGAAGAACAGATTCGGGATAAACGTAGATTTGCTCTCATGTAATTGTAAGAGATGTCTCCTCTTTAAAAAGAGGAGACATCATCATTAGAAGGGAGTTCGAGTTTGAAAGCTACAGGAGAACATTGTGTTTGAGAGACTGGAGCTAGACTCCATTTGTAATGTATCATTTCTTTTGACAGATGAATAAAATTTCCTTTTGAGTGCTCCAATTTAATTCTTTCCCTGGGGAATCTTGTGAGAGGGAAAGGGCCCGCCTTCCTCACAAGATTCACCCGACTGTCCCTGTAGTTTGTTTAATTTCTTTATGCTATTTTCACTTTACTTTAATTCTGTTGCTGAGACACCAGTTACACAGTTCTGTAGTTTATTGAGTATTTTGTTTCCTTAACACTGCATGAGTTTAGTACATTCATTCTTAAGAAGTTGAGAGATCTATTTCTGTTATTTGTTTGAATGTATGATGCTGGGAAGCAGGTTCTAAAGGTTCATGTATAAAGGAATAGGGTCCTGTTTCCATTGATTCCCTTTCTTTTCCTGCAGTGTGATTAGAAACAGGAGACAGGTGCTGAAGGTTCCTATTAATGGGAATAGGGTCTTGTTCTCTTGAGTTATCCTTTCTACAGAGTGATTATTGTCAGGCAGCAGGTGCTGAAGTTCCTATTTAAAGGAATAGGGTCATGTTCCTGTTATGGTTGATTGGTTTCCTTTCCTGCAGATTGATTTCCCTTTATTTGGATTCTAAACTGCACCCTAGGAATTACTTCTGTTATGACATAAGTCACTTCAGCTTTGATTAAACAGAGTGTGAATAATTAGATTTGTATGATTGATAATTGTGTGGCTTTTTACTACAACATTGTTTTTGCTTTTGAAATTGAGCATATCCAGTGCGTGATTGTCTTTGGAATAAACAGACTTCCTCGGGTTGACAATTTATGTGGAGCTTGAATTGTGAAAACAATTAAAGCGACCAACAATTAGTAATTAAAAACTTTTAACGCCATCATACGCTCTTAAGGAGTAGATCTGCCTCCCCACTTATTAAGTAACCTCTAAGGTTAATCATAATTAGAGTCTACAAAATATTTAGGGGAGGATAAGAGGTCTCGTAATGAGCCGACCTACCACAATCATGAGACCTAACATGCATGACATTACTGCTCCTGGTCACCAAGCCAGAGTAATGGCTTTCATCCCCAAAAGCTAGAAGACAGGAGATCTCATCACGAGCTGACCTATTCATCCATGTTGCTTCTTGTGAGTGGCACTGCCATCATTTGGTTACCAAGCCAGGACAATGGTATTTATCTAAAATTAAAATAAGCTAAATCTGAATCTATATCTAGTAAGTGGGACACAGACATTTTGTTAGGTTAAAAGGCATCCATGTCGAGGTTATAAATGCCTGCTGGCAACAGGGCCATGCCTGTGGTATCAAAGTTAATTTTACACTATGATTTACTTGGTTGTTTTTTCCTTTCCCTGAACTCATCATCATATCTCTCTGAGAATGGCTTTAATATCCTTCAGTAGTGTGCTTTGGAGTTCTATCTTTCAGAAATAATTTGGTTTTTATGGATGTGAGACCCTTAGTGCAGGTGATTCACTTTGCTTGAATAAGAGAAGCTTTAACTATATGCTTGGGTAACAGTAAGACAATCATCCTCGGAAGGTATCATTTTGTAATATTTATTTTTCCCTACTTTCAATCCATTTTAAGGCCTTGGTTTTTAAATAAAGTCACTTTTACTTGTACTAATGAGGCTATTGAAAGTGAAGACATGTTGCTTTGGATCACTATTGAGATGCTTTGTGGAAACTTTTATGGTTAATCATTTTAGGATGACGTTATCTCTGCAATGACAACATTGTTAAGCATTCCTTTAGTAGCCCTAGCATTAGTTGCTCTTTTGGAATAATAAAACTCAATATTAACGTCACTGGATCCCTAGTCACTACTTTTCTTATCTTATTGATGCAATGGAAGATGACATCCGATGAAACTTACTTACATGCTCTCACAATTCGCCCTATGGTTTAAGTCAATGAAACATGACTTTAATATAAAAACCCTAGCCCTTCAGTCTTTAGTCTCTATCAGAGGTTTTTCTTGCATGAGGACATGCAAGATTATAGGCATGGGGGGGAGAGATGTTAGGAAAAAATAATGAGAATTGTCAGATTTGATTCATATTTTTACCCTATGCTTACTCATGGTTTTCATTATCATTGTTGGGCTAGTGTCTTAAACTTGGAGCATGATTAGGTAATTGTTCATTATTTAACCCATTTCCTTTATTTCGATAATATTTGCATGAAAAGAAGATTATTGATGATGGTGCTTGTGTTATTTCAGGAATCTGTATGAAAAATACACATGCATCGACATTTTCGAGATAATGTGGATATTGAGACCTTTTTCCTTCTTCAGCAGATCATATCAGCAATCACATCATCTCGAGCCATTCCATCATTTACTTCATCTTGCAACACCAACGACATCAACAACAAGGGTAAAACTTGAGGTAGAGGTGACTTAAGATTCTTTAATTGATTAGAGATTTAAGAAAGCTTTGATGATTAACCACCACATATTCTGTATATCTAGTTTTCCATATACCCTCCATTTGCATGCTAATCTAGGTCATAATCATATTGGTTCATGTAAAAAAAATCAGTAACTATAATTCCTTCCCCTCCTATATTCACACATATTGTCAGTTGAATCCAATAGAGGATGAATTCATTGTTGCCTTTCATGAAGGAACCATCCATAAGCATTGGCCCCATGAAAATAGAGCATGCAAGCACATGTCTTCTCATCTCCATCACCACCTCATATCATCTACCATTTCCATTGTCACCTATCATCCTATTCATCATTTTCCTCCTACCATATCTATTGTTTTTCCTTGATTTGTATCGCTCTTAAAATCAAATCTATGACAATCAAATCTCTGTGCAGTGTTGCTCCACAAGAACTAACCCTACCTAAAGCTATGGTGCCATAAAAACCTAGATATGAATAAAGTCTTTGTTTGCATGAGGACATGCAAAACCTCAGGCACGGGGGAATGTTGTGCCTCGTATATGCCCATGTTTTCATCATGAAATATCATTTTTTATACCCTAAAAACCGAGGTTTTTAGCCCATTCCGTACCCTAATTCCATCACTCACTGCCAAATACTCTCTATGGTTGATTATCATCAATTTTATTTACTTACCTATGATTAAAGATGATTATGTCATTTTTTACTGATGACGTTTTTGTTTAAGTACATTTATCACAGGGTTCCATCACTGAAATCCCTCACAAGCTAGTTAAGTATGGGAATGCCTAATTTAGGACTTTGGCACTTTTGGCGCACTTCTGAGGAAAAAAAAAGGAGGTTATGGTCCAAAATAATGTTTTTATACCTTCCCATGCATTTTATTTCACCTAGGTCGCACATGTGGGTCCCTAGGAGTTGATTAACAAATCTGCTCAAAATGTGCGAAGTTTCCAAACTGCCATGTTTGACCTTGATGTGTGTGTACCTGGAGGTGAATCTCTAAAATCTAATCAAATGGGTTTGTTAAAAATATAACCAATTATGTATATCCAAAACTTTTTCTCAAGATTCGAATTTTTCTAAAAGTTATACGCGGGTCTTGGAGGCAGTTTTGTAAAAAATCACTGTTTTTTCATAGTTCTAGAACATTGCAAAAAAATCCAAACAACCAACTTTGGGCACGATTTCCGAGGATATGGATTCGAATGAGACAAATCCAAGAGAGGTTTTTGTTGGAAACATAACAAATTAATCTCCCTCTGAACATTTTTCCGAAATTCCTCATGGTTAGGAAGATATACTAATGTCTTTAAGGTTAGTTTGTTAAAATCGTTCAATTTTCCATAATTGAGGAAAATGAATAATTCGCCTTGTGAATCTTATAAATGGCTCAGCCATGGTTTGTGTTGTAAGCTTGGAAATTTTTTGAAGGAGGAGAATGAAAAGGTGTGAACATGAGACAAAAGATTGAAGGAATGTCTGTAAGTGAACTTATGATTTGAATCTTAATATAATTTGACTTTGCCATGAATTCATTGTAAATGTTATGGTTTTTTTTTAATATTTAGACATTGATTTAGTTTAGAATTTCTCCAGGAATGGCAAGGATCCACCATCGCCTGGAAGCAAGTTTTGTAAACATCATAGGATAGAGGTAGCGTGTTTGATTTAGATCTAGGTGCATGGATTTTATTTTGAAAGCAATTGTTAATTAGATCTCATAATTTTGATTATGTACTTAAGACTGTAATTCGTTTGTTTTCTTAAAATTAAATAGACATATCATTCTCAGCTCGTTGCAAGCTAATGAATGGCATTGATCAATGATTTTATTGCATGAATAGCCCCTTTGTTACAGGTTTACGATTGAAATATTTAAAGGTGCTTCTTAATTGGATAAACAAGAGATCAATAACTCCATTTGTTTTAAATATGAATTGAAATATATTATGTACCTTATTGATTTTCTTGTAACATTGTGTTTTGGCAACCAAGGATTTGAAAGCAATGCAATGATAACATTAAATCATTGTTTGAAGTTGTAGTTTAGTTTTAAATTCATTATGATTGTAGTTAGTTATTAGAAGAACCATTCGCCAATGTGCTCATGTTTGAATGATTTCTTGAGTTTGATTAAAGAAGATTAAGGATATGATAGTTTCTTATTTTGTAGTCTCTTAGATCTGAAGCATGTCAATTAAATCTTGGTTTACTTAGTTTCTTTTGAAGCAATTGCAAAGTGGTGACAGAGGTTAGTTTGAATGCTTATTTGATTTGTTTTATGCATCCCGAGAATTAGATTAGTTGAAGTCTTGTTTGTTCATTGCCTTAGTTTAAGATCATTTGAATGAGAGTGAATTTTATTGGGATTAAGATTTTGCATAAGTTTGATATCATTTTAAATTAATCTTGATTGGTTTAAGATTCTTGTATTTAGATTAAATAGATCTTAGTATTTAGATTGAGATTTTCATTTAGATTAAAATCATTTCAATGGTAATTTGTATTGCTTGGTTTATGATTAATTAGAGTTAGTTTCGTTTGCACAGTGATTAGAATTTCTTATTTGTTTAAGCATGTTTTCCTCAATTGATTAGCTTCAATTAGAAATAACAATTTTGTACTTAAACAACAAGTTGATTCCTATTGTAGTCTAGGTTAGATGCTTTGATCCTGCATTCCCTGCGCTTGTACCTCGAAGCTTACGAGCCCTGGATTGATAATTTAATGTTGGAAATTATAGCAATATATTTCCCCAACACCGGTTCTCTGCTTGCACTCAGTGTCACTTTTCTTTTCTTTAATGTACGAAGGAAGGTCAACAAGGGTATGTCGTCCTCCTTCTCTGCATGACCTTCATTAACCACAATATGAGCCCCTGCCTCTACAAGAACCGAGAGATTATGATCTTCGGGTGAATTCGGTAGTGACTCATCCAACAAAATTGGGGAGCTCGACTAATTGTGACTCGCCCTCAAAGAGGCAGTCCCTCCCTTATCCGAGTTCCTAGTCATTCTTCTTATTGAGGACGAAGTTTCATTGACAAATTACTCTTCTACTTCCACCAGTCTTTTCTTGCTTTTTGTCTTGATAGGGTGTAGATTCAGAGCTTATGTTGCTCTTTCCTTGCCTACATTCTTTTTCTTAGGCAATTTCCCTATACTTCATCCCTGGAACTCCTTCAAAAACGCCTTCCAGGTCATTCCTTTGACCTACGCATGTGCCTTTTTTTATTGCATGTGACCCGACTCGCTTCTCCTTTCTCAACACCTTTTGCCATTTTTTCCATGCTCTTGAGCAGGAAATAGGGAAAATTGATGAGTTTCCCTAACTCAAAGTGCAACTGCAAACGTATATGGTATAGGAATTTTAATGAAAAACGTCCCTTGCATGTAAGAAAATTTTGCAATATATACAGGAGGCCTCACCATTTCTCAAGTATGGCGTTGCGCGGAAGCCCTTTATTCCAATCAACTTTTAGCTTCCGATCAACCACAAATCTACGCCACCTTTTATTTCCAATTTTCTCCTTCTTAAACCATTGTTCTCCCACGGTCGATAAGCCCGTAGCTTGAGCTATGGGTTCTTCTGAGACCTCAAATTCCAATGAGCCTACCTTGGCTCGGCCTCCCTCAAACATCCTTGCAAATTCCAATTCCACAACTATATCGAATCCATCGAATTTTTTCATAAATGGGAAAAATCCTGATTCTTGCAACATTGCAAGGTTGTTACGATACTCAGCTGTCTGCTTTATTTCCTTCATAGATAACGGTTCATTTATCATGGGCGCCATCTCTCTTTGAATTCACCCCAATTCTCTGTTGAAAAAATATCACGTTGAGGAGTTCAAAGGTCTGTCAAGAATTTTATGATGATGGAGTCGTCCACCCACCGCCTTATTAGCATCTTCCATCCAATCACGCTCCATCATTATTCCTTTGGGACTGATGCACACATGTATCATTCCAGTACAGGTACGCGATGATGATTGGAAAAGGTGGAGGTTTTATTGATAACGCGGTATAACGGTCATGCACGATCAGATTATGAGGTAATGCCATCATTGATAGGTGATGAAAAACCTTTTCAAAAAGAGGTAAGTGTTGGGTTTCGGTTGAATTCGTACTATCCCACATTTTATTCATAATTCACATAAGGTGTACTCCAATACTCATTAAAAAGATAATACTTCATGACCTAAAATATATTGTACTTAAAATAATTTCTTCCTACATTAGTAAGTGACAAAGCAAAGTCTTAACCATAATTCAAATAATTAGATGCCATGGTCCATTGATGGGGCAGTCATTTTGTCTGCAAAAAATAAATATAAACTTTCTAATGCACATTTTTGCACCAGGTATCCCTGCATTACGTTGATCATTCTTGCATGTGTTTTCACCATTGGGCGTGTGCCCACACTGATCGTGCTTGCAGTGAACCTGCCTGCACTGCAATGTGCCTGCATTGAAATGTGCCTTCACTGAAATGTGCCTGCATTGAACAAACGTTCCTGCACCAGGGATCTCTGTAACATCGAAGAGAAAAAGGGAAAAAGGGAAATTCTGATAGAGTACAACTCATTGGCTGGAAAAAAAAATATATATATTGCTTGATTATACAAGGAAGGTTTTATTCGCCATTCTTTGGTGTCAAGCATGCCTTCTGATATGACTTGTGAATTCACATAAGATCTTGTAATCGATCCATGACGAAAAAAAGAAGTGGGAAATGGTAATTTCCAAAATGGGAAGGAATATCATGGGAGGGATTCTACGAGTGAAAGCACCAAGAGGGATAAACGAAGAAGGGACTTCGAAAAAAAATTCAGGGGGAAAAAGAGGGAAATACGAAATCGGGTAGGGCTAGTTTTCTTAGAGGAAAAAGCAGGGTAATTCATTGCAGGATTAGAAGAATAAAAATAGCAGGAAATTATGAAATGGGAAATAGAATAAGGGCAGAGTTTACCTTTAAAATCTACCTGCACTGGTGCCAAAAAGTAAATGCAGTGGGAGTTGAGCGTTGCTTGAATAAAAATTTATGTGCCAGCTATCCCAAACTTGGGTAATGGCTCGGTTCCCATTCAATCCTACTTCTTCTTGGTGACAACCAACACATCTAAAAATCAAACAAAATTCCCTTTTTATTGAAATTTCGATCCTCCTACCAGCATGCTGGTTTTCAGGTTGATCCTTCTGCAATCATGTCAGTCAATTGATTTTCATAATTACAGGAAAAAGTTTTTCTTTTTTCTTTTTTCTTTTTGTTTTTCTTTTTTTCATTTTTTTCTTTTTATTATTATTAATATTATATAGATATAGGAAAAGAAAGAATCAGATTTTCAATAGGTTGGTGTTGCCACCTACCATCTCCTTCTCAGATTGTTGTTGGACTTACTGCACAAAATTTCCTTTAGTGAGGGGTTGAAAATATACCTTCAATCTATGCCCATTCACCAGGAATACTGAATTTTTTCCATCAATATTTTTTTATTTCTACCGCTATGTTTTCAAACACTTTGACCACCTCATAAGGTCCCATCCAGTGTGTATGGAATTTCCCTTTAAAATATTTAAATCTGGAATCATAAAGGAGTACCCAATCACCTGGTTGGAACTGCTTCTTCCGAATGGACATGTCATGCCACTTGTTGCGATGTTGTTGAACCAATATGTTCTGTTGAAAAACATCCCTTCAAAATTCATCTAACTCATTTAGCTGTAGGAGACGTTGTTGTTGTGCTTCAGAGAAGTCTAGTCCCAATTGGACTGCAGTCCTGAAGGTCTTGATCTTGAATTCTATCAGCAAAAGGACTTGTTTTCTTGTATACCAACTCATATGGTGTATGTCCCGTGTTGTTCCTCCAAGTGGTTTGGTATGCCCACAAGGCTTCTAGTAATATGTTAGCCTAATCCTTTCTATGCATGTTCATTGTCTTTGTGAGGATGGACTCAATTACCTTGTTTGTGGACTCCACCTGACCATTTGCTTGCGGGTGATACGGTGTGGATTTCCTATGTTGAATTTTGTACTGCTCCATCACACCCTGTACCAGTTGAGAAATAAACTGCAGACCATTTTAAGAAAAAATCTCTCTAGGCAAACCAAATCTAGTAAATATTTCAGTAAAAATAAAATCAACAACAACTTTTTCAATAGAAAAATAAACAGCTTTAGCTTCTACCCATTTTGTAACGAAATCAATACAAACCAAAATATGCTTTTTATTTGATGATGTCAGATTTATTGATCCTACGAAATCAATATCCCATTTTTCAAAAGGCTCAATCATAACTGAGGACATAAAGGCATTTCATTGGTCTGATTGGGTTGGCCCATTCGCTGATAGCTATCACATCACTTGACATAATGTTTGGCATCCTTAAATAAGGAGGGCCAAAAATAACCAGCTCATAAAATTTTGTATGTTGTTCGTTTATCAGCAAAGTGGCCTCCGCAAGGTTCCTCATGAGTATATTTTAAGATTTCAAACAATTCCTCCTCTATTACACACCTTCGGATAATGAGGTTCGGCCTAGTGTAAAAGAGGTCTCCTTGAACCCAAGAATATGCAGCACTTTTCTGTATAAGATTATGCTTTTCACGAGCAGATAAGTGAGGTGGTGTCTTTCTGGTGACTAAATAGTTAGCTATGTCAGCGAACCATGAAGATTCTGTTGACATAGCAAAAAGATGATCATCGAGGAAATCATCATCAACAGGAATTACTTCACCGGGATTATTTAATGTTGAAAGATAGCCTGCTACTACATTAGATTTAATTGGGCTATCACCAATAGTAATATTAAATTCATGTAATAATAGTAACCACCTAGTCACTCTACCGCTAGTTAATGGTTTATTCATCAAATATTTTATTGTGGAATGGTCAGTATGCACAAAGACTTCATACCCTGTAATGTAGTATATGAATTTATTAATAGCAAAAATTACAGGTAAAAACTATTTCTTAGTAATTGTGTAGTTTAGTTCAGCGGGTGACAAGTTTTTGTTGATGAATTAGATAGCATAGGATTGTGTGTCTTATTCCTGTCCTAAAGTTGCGCCGATGGTAGTGTCTGGGCATCGGAGGAAATATGAAATGGCAGGGACCAGTTTGGTCCCCCAAAACTGGTGCCTGTAATAGTTTTTCCTTCAATGTCTCAAAGGAAAGTTGGCAAGTTATGGACCAAGAAAACTCACTATCCTTAGCTAAAAGTCAAAAAAGGGGGGTAGCTATCCTAGAGAAGTTCTCAATGAATCTCCTATAGTAGCTCGCATGTTCTAGGAAACCTCTCACTTCCCTTTGAGTTTTGGGTGCAGGAAGACTCAGAATAATTTCTATCTTTGCGGGGTCAACCTGGATACATTTGTTAGAAATAAGACGGCCAATAACTACTCTTGCCTTGCACATTAGTCTGCACTTTTTATCACTCAATGCAAGATGAGCTTATTGGCAATGAATAAGCACATTTTCTAGATTTTTGAGGGCCTCCTGAAATGAATCACCAAACATAGAAAAGTCATCCATATAGATTTCCACACACTCAAGGTCAGCAAAAATGGTTAGGACTACCCTTTGAAAGGTAGATGGGGCATTAAATAGCCCAAAGGGAAGCACTTGGTAAGAAAATGTACCCCATGGACATGTACAGGTGGTTTTGTCTTGATCCTCGGGTGCGATCTGTATCTGGTTATAACCACTAAAGCCATCTAAAAAATAGAAGTACTTCTTACCAACAAGGGTGTCAAGCACCTGATCAATTAAAGGAAGGGGGAAGTAATCCTTAAGAGTGGCTTTGTTCAATTCTCTATATTAAATGCAAATGCACCATATCCCATATTTTTTCGAGACTAACACCAATGGGGAGACCCACTGGCTGTCAAAAATAGGATAGATAAAATCAACATCCAAGAGTTTTTGCAATCCTTCTTTTACAACATCTCTTAGAGTTGGTTTCAAATGCCTTTGGGGTTGTCGGACAGGTCAAGCTCCATCCTGAATATAAATATGGTAAGTACAGGTTTCAGGAGGGATGCCTTTCATATCTTCATAACCCCATGCAAAGGCATCAAGATGGTTTCACAAGAAATTCACAAGATGCTCTTGCTGGGATGAATCCAAGTCTAAACTGATATGCAAATATTTGTCTATATTGATCTCAAAAAGAGTGGTATTGAGCTCAGGAGTACACACAAGTGTTGCTAGAGATGGTGGTGAGGGAGTTTGAGAATTGTGATTTTCTTGAAAATCTAGACTAAAAATTTGGTTCAATGACTCAAAATTGGGCATGGTGTCTAGATTGTTTAGGAAGTTATGTATCTCACCCTCTTGTGAGGACTTAGCACGGTGATGTAACATAGAGACAGACTGAGTCTCCTCATCACCACTATAATCTAGCCACAAAGTATCTCGAATCTCCTGTATAGATCTAATGGGTGGATATAAGATGACCTTCTTTCTAGAATCTCCATGGGAAATATACATGTCACTAGAACGACATCCAATATAAGCATCGGCCATATCAAGCCATGGTCATCCCAAGATCAAGGGATGTCCTCCCACAGGATTCTTTGGCTGAAGCACAATGAAGTCTGTGGGATATTCCCAAGAATCTAATGAAACGACAACATCATCCAACACCCCTTCTGGCTTGATTTTAGATCTGCCTGCCAATTCAAGCACGGTGGGAGTAGAACGAATATGGACCAATCGAAGTTGATCCATGGTTTGCTTGATCATAACATTAATGGCTTCCTCCATGTCTATAAGCACATTGGAGACAAGGACATAACATATCTTAACAGAGACAATAGGGTTTCCAGGGTCAGTATATTTTTCCATGTGCGTACATCCCGTCATTAACCATGTTGCTCTTCCAACAAATTGAATGGTTTTGGGTTCCGATATTCTCCTTCCTGGCTTCTTGAGACAGAGTTCCCTAGTGATTTTTGTACAAATGGGGATCTCTTTGGTAGCTTGAAGCAAAGGTACCTTTATAAAAAGATTCATAAGCTCAGAAGCCAGGCTAGACTCAGGAATGGGGTCATTCCTCTCCACAAATAGCCTCTCTGGATAGGGAGGCCGGTTTAAAGAGGATGGCAAAGGCTTTGAAGGTACGGGGATGGGCTGAATAGTGACATCTCTCACAGAATGGTCATGAGTTTCCTCCTCACCTTTCTCTTCGATAATCACCATAGGCTGCTTCTGCTTTTCTAAGGTTACTATCTTCCCCTATCTCAATTGGAGATCATTGACTCCAACTGGCATAGACTGATATCTGGATGGAAAAATCGGGTTCATAGAATGGATCATTTGTACCACTTTGTTATTGGGATTTGGTATGGGTTGGGCAGGCAGTTGAGGAGGTTGAAATGGTGGAGTCAAAGGTAATGGTGGCATAGGCTAACTCGGCTGGGGCAATGATGGTTGTGGCATTGGGTAAGGTGAATAAGTAGGTGGGTATGATTTCATGGGTGCATGGTAGGAATGGTGTGAATGGTTTGGCCCTCTCCATCCTTGTTTCCAAGATTGGGAGGGTTTTCCTTAATGATATTGGTTCCCATGTTGCCAATATTGAGAGTCACTAGTGTTAGGATAATAATATGGATGTGCAATATAACGAAAAAAATGTGGTGGGATTTTAGGAGCCATACCTGCACTTACTTGAAGCCAGTTTCTTCGTGCTCCCATAGCATGCAATGATTTGGCTTCAGGTTGTCCTCCCTCAAATATAGCTTTCAGTCTAGGTATGGAACGACATTTATCCATGCAATGGTTCTCTGCACAAATTGCACATTATTTAGTTCCTTTAACATCAAGAGGACATTCTCTTAAAATATGTTTTTTTCTACATTTTCAACAAAAAATAGATAATGACTCTTGTTCCTCTACAAGTTTTTGTTGAAATTTCAAAGAGTCTATTTGTTTGCTAATGGTATCCATTATTTCAATTTTCATATTATCCATTTTTTTCTCCAATCCAATGATCATAGCATCAGTAGATTCAGTTTTCTTATTTCTGTTTCAAATTCCTTTACAGGATCTATATTGATTCCTTGGGCATTTCCTACACAAGTCACAGATTTGATCAAAAGGTTTCTAGGAAATATCTCCTTGTCCTAACAAATTTAAATTATTCCTAGCATCATCAGTAAGTCCGCGTAAGAACAAGGTCCTAATGGTACTCAGATCAAATTTGTGCTTTGACCTTTGGAGGATATACAAGAATCTCTCTAAATAGTCCTCTAGGGTCTCATCATCATTTTGCACAATAGTAAAGATTTCATCTTCAATATCTCTAGTTTTACAAAAAATGAAGACTGTGAAGATTCCAAATTTTATATCTAAATATTCTTGATAGTTTGACAAGAAAACTCTCTTCATCTTCTCCCAAGAAGCTATAGTGTTTCCCCCTAGTACCATGAACCAGCGTAATGTTGCATCCTTGAGAGTTGCGGGAAGCAACTTTAATTTCTGAGCATCAGATGAATAATCATAGCTCCTACACAAAATATCAAACTCAAATCGAAAAGAGTATGGGTCTTCATGTACCTTACCATAGGAACGAGGAAGAGTTGATGGTGGAATGTTCTTCATTTGCACAACTATGTCAGGATCCCTATAACCTTCTTTAAGCATAAAACATGGAAAACTGGATGCACTCGCGAAGAAGCATGAAGCTCCAATTTGTATGCCATAGTACCAATCTTTTGCAACACCTTGTAAGGACCATAGTACTTTGGCGATAATTTATTATCCTTCTTAGCTTGCTTGAGGGACATTTGCTTGTATGGTTGTAGCCATAAAAATACCTAGCCTCCTAAATCAAAACTTCTCTCGTTGCGATGTTGATATGCCTATTGTTTCATTCGATTTTGTGCCAAATTTAGGTTATCCTTTAAAAGTTGGTGAACTTCTTGTTGATGCTTGATGTGATCTTCCACTGCTTGAACCTTAGAAAATTGGGAACCCAAAAGTGGATTGTTCCTCATTTACGTGATTTTCGCCAGTTCCCTATGCATGGTCCTCGTGATCTCGATTGTTGTTCCTCCAAGAGAACCGCTCTCAACAGGCTAAGAAGGTTGACTATGGGTTCTAATAGTATCCTTCTTCCCCTTTGTCGACTATGTCACACCTGGACTATTGTTGCCAGAGTCCAAGTAGAAAATTCCTGCGTGATGAGTCTGGTTCTGTTTGGACTTTCTGCCTGAAAAAGAAGGCCCAATGTGAGAATTAATTTCAGATTTACCAGTATTTCCTCGGCCCTTAGTGGGCTTCGAACACCTAACCCTTTTAGGCATTCATTTCAAAAAATGACAAAACAAAACTCAATAAAATGCTGCAAATTTAAAGTAACTCAACACTTATAAAGTCCTTCAATCAATAGAAGCACACTACAAAAAATTAATAGAAGACTTACCCCTATTGCAGAAAATGGAAAATTCTTACCAATTCAAATCACCTCCTCGGCAATGGCGCCAAAATGTTGGGTGCAGGAATCGTAGTTAAGCAAACTCCTTTCAACACTTAATTGTCAACCCAGGGGTTTCGTAAACTTAGAGACGAAGCACAGGAGATGCCATAAATGGTATGAACTTTTCCGATCTCTATTCCTACTTCTTTAATCAAGATCTTGCAAAATTGAAAAGAAAGATCACACAACAATTTACACCAAAGAAATTATAGTGCAGGAATGCGAAATAAAGTACTTTGTGAAGTAACTAAATAAAGGAACTTTCACATTCTTGTAAAAAATATTAATTGCTGAAATAAAATTCTATGTTTATCTCCAATATGGGTGTTGGCAGGTTCACAAGTGGGCCCTTGGAAAGATCTGCCTACTTAAGGATTTTCCTTCCTACGCCAAGTTGTTATTCTAGTACTCCTAAAATATGCTTGCACTAGTACAGGGACAGGACTTATGTGTGGGAAGTATCTTTTACTCTTATACTGGAGATTTATATCTTTGTGCAGGGCCTCTAAGCTTTAGGCTTCGAGCACTCTGTTCCTGTAACAATATATTGGGTCTTGTAACGGAAAAAAGATTCCTACACCAAGTTTTCCAATTACTTCCAGGAAAAGAAAGGGTGTGCTAATCTATGAAAGAAATTTGCAAAGGTGAATCAAAATTCTGAAATAACTTGCACACGTAAAAGAATGCTTCAACCAAACTGAATCTCACAATGAAAATAAGCTTTGAAATAAAACAAACTTCAAAATTCAAAGCACACTTTCTTCAATGCAGTGACAGAAATTACTTAAGTATGACATCAGGCTTTTATCCCTATAATAGTTACTCACATAAACTAGATCTGCCTTTAATATTTTTTAGCTCAGAAAGGTTCACTTTAACTGTTCAGATTTAAGTTTTAATTCTTCCCTTTCAAAATATAAAGTGCAGGCACAGATCAATGTGTCGTAACAACATTCATTCATCAATTAACAGAGCATCTTTAATTCCTAGGATTTTAACTCTTGGTATTAAAAAGACTTCTACTTGCCAATGAACATTCACTTGCAGAAATACATTGAATTCTTATGAAGGAAAGGAATGAAACGACTTATTTGTAATGAACCGACAAAACCAAGTTGTAGGAATTATAAATGTACTAGTGCAGGAATAATGTGCTTGCACGATTCCAGGTGGAAGTAAACGAAGATTCATAAAAAAAGGAAATGACCGAAAGTAAATCAGACTTAATTAATGTTCACGCCACGAATCCATCACACTTTGACTGTTAATGAAATAAAACCAGAATTCTTATGAATAAATAAATCATAAACTCAATCCACACTCTACATTCAAATAAAATCAATGCACACCTTTAACTGAACGAAAGCGAGATGGAAAACGAGCTGGGTTGGCTGGGCCCTAGCCAACCAGCTCGTTTCCCGTTTTAGGAAACTTGAAGCTTCGGCACTCAATGACGCGTCAATAATAGATTAAAACACATAATGTAAACAACATGGTGTAGCTCCTTGTATTAATTCTGAATCAGCAAAAATACATCATAAGTATGGATCCAGCCCAGAACGTGGGCGACAACACAAAATTACAATTTTGCCAGAGTTACAGTAGCATTGCTATCACTCTCTAACTCCTATATGAAATCTATATTTTATACAACCCTTTCGGCCTATGGCCATAACGAAATTACATACAATCATTCTAATTCCAGCCTTTCCGTTGAAACAAAATAACAACTAGCATTACAAAATAAGCCTGCGGTTATAACAAAATGATAATCTAATAATTGGTCGGCTACCCAATCTTCGATCATATCCCTGAATATCCTCTACTCTGAATTCAACTCAAGATGACCGCAACTGAAAGAACAAGTTGGAAGGAGATGCCCGCGTTAGGCAACGAGTTGTCGCAGAAGTTTAGGAGCGGTCGACTGCCAACGGTGCAGGAATCTGCCTGCACTAGACCATGTTGATACAACAATTAATATGTTTTCCTATCAAATACTCTAGGAAGGAAAAATTAGTTGCAAGAATATTAAAGGCACCAAATCTATTAAAAATGATTAATTAAGTACTTAATAAACCTTAAATATGAAATAGAAAACTAGTGCAGGGATAGGATGGGATTCTTGGACTAGTGCAGGAAAAAGGAAGTTTATGAGGATAAAACATAGGTCTATGATTGTGGTTTTAAAGTAGGAAGGGGGCTAAAAATGAAGCATTTTATCCTACCAACAGTGATAATGACTTTCAAGAGGTTTATTCAAGCTTGAGTCAAGGAAACCAAGTAAAGGAATTGGATTACCATGTACATAATAACTTGTTGTATCATTTGGGAAAGATTTGTATTCCATAGGGGAGAGAGTGAACGTCATAAGGGAAGAACACACTTCTCTAATTGCTGGACATTTTGGTGTAAGAAAAACACTGGCACATCTTTAGAGGTATTGTTATTGGCCTCGTATGCTTGAAAGTGTGTCATGTTTCATTAAAGGTTGTTCATTATGTGCATTTATTAAGCCTAGTAATAGGAAGTTAATATTGTACACACCACTTTCAGTACCTTCACGTCCATGGGAGAGTGTTTCTATGGATTTTGTAGGAGGTCTTCCTTTGTCAAAAAGAGGTCATGATTATTTGTATGTAGTTGTGGATAGGTTCAACGAGATGTGTATATTAATGCCATCTAAAAATAAAATCACAGTTGAACAAACAACTCACTTATTTTTTCAGCATGTTTGGGTTCATTTTGGTTTGCCCACATCCATAGTTAGTGATAGAGATTCTCGATTTGTTGGGAATTTTTGGTCAAGTTTGTGGGACTTGATAGACACCAAGTTGAAGAAGAGTACATCCTTTCATTCACAAACAGATGTTCAAACCGAGGTGATCAATCGAACAATCATACATCTTCTTCGAGGATATTGTAGCAATCATCCTAAGTTGTGGGATGAAAATTTTCACTACATTCAGCATGCTTACAACAGTGCAAAACACTCCTCTACACAAAAATAACCATTTGAGGCATGTCTTAGATACTTTCCTAGATTGTCAATGGATTTTATTTTTGGGAAGAATGTTGCTATTGATGGCCATAGCGCATTGAAAAAATCAAGAAGTTCATAGAACAAATCCAATTGATACATCAAACAGTTCAAAATCAACTTGAAAAGAGCCAAGGCAAGTACAAAGCAAGGCACAACAAGCATCGTGTAGATCACAAGTTCCAAGTCGGTGATGAAGTTTGGCTTCACATTAGCAAAGAGAGGCTTCAAGGGGAAGGTAAAAAACTGAAACCAATCTGTTATGGTCCTTTCAGAATTTTGGAAAATATTGGTGAAAAATCCTTTAAGTTATATTTGCCTTCATACATGCAAATTTACTTTATTGTTAATGTTGAGAACTTGAGGTTGTATGAGCCTCCATTGATTGAATATCAATGAGAACAAGTTCAAATTCCTTCTATTGAAGACTTTTCTCCTGAATACCTTGATGAGCTTCAGCAAGACACCATTCTTTATAGAAGAACAAGGAAATAAAAAAAAGGGAGTGTAGACTACCTTTGTGTGGGGCTCAAAGGCACAAATCCTTCAAAGGCCAAATGGATCAAGATTGTAAAGGTGAGTTAACTATACCCTCATCTATTGAACAACTGAAAGTGATATTTTGGGGTCCAAAAGCTTCTAGTGGGGAGGAGTGATCAGGTGCTCAAAAATAAAAGTTGTCAGAATGGTGTAGAAACTAAAAAACTGTGTAGATCTCGTCATTCTGAATCCAGCGCAACTTGTTTTGCGAAAAACCGACACCGTATGCTCCCAAAACCACATTATGTAGGACAACCCATTCAATTGTCCGTATAGCTGACTGGGCGTGCCTACGTGGCAGGGTGACTGTACAATTTTAAATGGTCAATGGTCTTCATGGTCGAATGAGCTCGCGCCAAGTGGCACTTTGTGATTGGTTCAAAATGCTACGATTTGATTGGTTGGGCATGTGGTCAACCACATGCTACCACATGGCCCAACCAGAGGCCACCACATGGTAGCACAGGAGGCCACAAAATTTTTGGTCAAGTCTGAATGGAGCAAGCAGGGGTCGAACCCATGACCAATGAACACCCATGTCTAAGCCATATTGTCGCGCCACGCACATGAGTCTTAACATATATTGGATAGACTATGGTTTTGATTTAATGTTATTTTCGTCATGAGGAAGGGGGGTTGGGGTCTAGCCCCAGCCTTGGTCACCTCCAGGGGCGGAACCATGGGCGAGAGGCTAGCCCCGCGCCCCCACCCTAAACATAACATATAACCATGCCAACAAAACCGTTGAAAATTACGCATGTGTTTGCCGTTAATTATTAAGGTTGATGGTTAATCAAAACTGCCACAATTTTTTTATATAAAAAAAAAAATTCATTAACCATATCCAATATGGTTGGAAGTCCAAATTTTAGGCCTCATTGGGAAACTTAGCGCGACGACAATTTTGCCCGATTTTTGGGCAATTTGGCACCTAGTTAGGGGAATTCTGGGCGGATTTGTAGGATGGTGCCAAATTTTGAGGAATTTGTGGAACGGTTAGTGCCAAAACTTGGGGAATTCATAACTTACTTAGCTTTTGGCAAAATTCGATGCAGAAAGAGGCTACACAAGCATTTTTGGGAATTTTAGAGCTGATGGAACATGTTTCAGAGCTGTTTGAACATTGTAAACATATGTAATCACACTTTTGAGCATAATAGAAGAGGACCAAGCCATTTTAAGCTCGACCAAGGAGACGTATCCTAGGCAGGGTGAACTCCTTCATCATATTGTGTTATGTGAATGTTTATGGTGATGTTCATGCCTGTTAGATGTTGTTGTTCAATGTTTTTTTATGTTAATTTGCTCACAAAATTCACATAAAAACTCATATTAAACTTGCAATTAACCTCTTAATCCTTAAGCACTTTATTCAACTTATGAATTGGATCTTAGAACATCAAAACTAATATTCCCACTTAGAACATTTTGAGCCAGATGGGCAGAGGGAGCACATGCAACCATACCTCCAGGTGAGAGATGGGGTAATGTGCAAACATAATCCCAAGAGATGAACTTTAGGGGTAGATCCATTAAGGTGGCGTGTCTCATGGATAAAACCTAGCTACAAGGAGCCCACGGTACAACAATATCAGTTAGATTGATGTAATAAAATTTCAGGAAGACATAAATCAGAGCGACAAATTTCAGATACTGGAGTGCAGATCAGAGTTGGTAATAGTGCAGAGAACACATATCCAAAGTCAGCAGCAGCGCAGAGATTTCAGTATACATTGCAGTAACTAGTAGGAGTTAGAGACTTTGATGACAGATGCATTATATTGATTATATTTTTGGAGGCTATTTAGTTTCAGGAGTTGTAGGAGCAAACAACACTAGAGAAGTGTTGCATGCAGAACATTCCAAAGGTACCAGATCAAGACAGATTGAATTCCTTTCTTGCTGAGAGGGAGTGTTGAAATTTGCAACAAGAAATAGTGAAATTGGCATCCAGAAAATGGCACCCAAAAATGGCTACCATATGAGGATTTTGATTTAATTTTCCCTTAATTAAATTGAAAGAAAATTTGTAATTTCATCTCATGACAACTTGTATTAGTTAACTGAGTCAGGAAGACTTAGTTAACTTAGGAAATTCAAGTTAGAGGTCTAAGAGGATGCATGCAAAGGGATCTCCTACTTTTTAGGACCATGTTGGTCCAATTTAATGGTTTAAATTAGATCATCAATTCTCTTATCAATTCGGTTTTTGCAATCTTAGAAACACTCCAACATATATGCTTTAGAGGCAGTTTCTACAAGTTTAACACCTAGCTAGTTTGAAATCTTGAGCATTAATGCCAAGCAAAATTCATTCTCCCTTACAGGAGAAGGATTCAAAAAAAAACCTTCAATGACGAGATTAACACCTTTAGATAATCAAATCCCTTAATCAATTAATGAATTAAACAGAAACAAGTCAATCGCACATAAATGAACAATTTTTGACAAGTCTAATTATTGACAGTGAAAGAAATACCAAGCCCTCTTACAAGGGGTCAATTCATAATATCTCTCAACAAGCATATCAATAATAAATTAATCAAAACATAACTAAAATTAGCAATCTTTGACAAGTCTAGCTTATTGAAGGTGAAAGAAATACCAAGCTCTCTTACGAGAGGTCAATTCATAATATCTCTTTATCAAGCACATCAACAAGAACTTAGTCAAAAATTGAATATACTGAAGGAAAGTAGAACAAACTAAATGAAAGTACAACAAACTGAAATGAAAGTACAACAAACTAAAAACTATACCAAAACAATGAAAAATTGGTGCACAATCTTGGCAATGGGGGCCCTCCACGCTTCTGTTGTGCACTTTAGGTGAATATCAGCTTAGAAGAACATGGAAACTAGATCAAACATCATCCATCAAGCATAATTGATGCCAAATAAACACTCAACCAACTCTTTTCACTATATTGCAAAAGTCTTCAAATTCACATAGTTAAAAATAGATGTCTTCCTCCTTCAAATGTCACATATTTATACAAGTTTTTGGTAAATAATTAACTAAAAATAATCAAATACATTTATGATAACATTAGACAAGGCCTACAATTTTAATTCATTATGCCTATCTTTAAAATTTGGGAAAAATCCCTTAAAATCACAATTTTCCCAAATTTCATGCTCAAAATAGGGGATTTTTCTGAATAGCTGGTCTAGTTTTACCAGTGTTGTCCGGACCTAATATAGCTGATTTGATGCGAACCAACATGTTTTCATCCATCCTTGGTTCCCATAGTTTCCAAATATTCATTTGGCTCGAGCCCATGTGTCCTGCAACCATTACTTCAAACAATCCATTACAAGCTTTTCTAGTTCTGCCAAAAGTCAATTTTAATGCTCAATTTTGACTAAAACACTAAAATAATTAGAAGACATAGTTTAACTACTTTGATGTGCAAGAAAGAGGAAAAATGAGGTGAATATGATGGTAAATTAGTGAGAAAAGGTGGTAAATGATGAAATGTATACGGTAAAAAGAAACCAAAATCAAAGGCCAACACTCCCCCTTGCTATGCATCAAGCATGTCCTCATGCTTGATTGATCCTATTCGATCTCCTTCTTTCCCCAAATGCTAATGTTGTTGCCTCTACATGGGCTACCTGTAAAAGAGCCTCTATCCCTTCTGCTTTTCTTTCCCCCTTCTTATATATTTCGGTCTTTACCTTTTGTCTCTCATACTTGTACTGCCAATGTTTTTTTTCTTTTAACCATATGTAGGCCTGCTTTGAAATAAGAACATTATGTTTCTCAAGCTTCCTTACCTTCTCTTTAAGTTTTTTGTTTTCTTCCACAATCTTGTTGATTTGGCTTTTCTACATATCATTTTCTGTCTTTAGATGTCTTTCCATTATCTCTGTCACCTGAAGCTTTGTTTTCAGTTCTTCTAATTCTTTTGTCTAATCATTCTTGGAAGTTTCTCCATAAGTCTATTCTGTTATATTTTTTACTTTCTTGATTAAATTTCTATATGGGGAATAAGAGGATGAGTCCTCTTTTTCATTATCCTTGTACCATCTATCTTCTTCTATTTCTTTAAGCTTTTCGTTTGCCTGATTTTCGAGTTTCTCAAGAAGATCGTGATGATTTTTTTGTGCTTCATAAATGGGCAACTCTTCAAAATTTTCCTGCTCATCTATGTCTTGGATCTCAACATGAGGTTCCTCCAATGTTTTAAGCTCTTCCAGCATTCTCTTCCTAGATTTTTTAGGAAAGGAGACAAATGGTTTATCTTTTTCAAGGCTTTCCAATTCAAATTTATTCTTTGATCTTGTCCTGGGGTAAGAAGATGTATACATTACCTCTTTAGAGAAGTGTGACGGTGTATTAGCCTTGAAGGCTACATCTAACTGTTCTTCTTCTGCATGATTTTCTATGATGTCATTCCTCTCAAGGAAACTTGTCCATGTTTTTGTTGTTGTGTTCTTCAGATGATATTCATCAAGCATTTTTATCAGTACATCGTGGTAATAACTTGTTTCTTTCCTGTCACTTTTTCCATTGACACCATCAATCATCTTTAATATATTTATTGTAAATAAATATGGAAGGTACCCTTATTTTCTCCCTAGATATGCTGAAGGATTTTGATGTGGTACATATGTACCACACTATATCTTCCATCACATGTAAGGTATTTCTGAATAATGAGGATGAGTTCTTTCCATGGTTCTTGAAACCATTCCCTTATGACTCCATTCTTACAATTGAAGGTTCCTTTATGGATTTTTGCAAAAAGAAATTCCAGTCTTTTTCTTTGAAATGTTTTCCCCTGTGATATATTTCTCCTGTATTTGGCAGCCATGTAGCTTGGGCTACGTAATCTTCTGTTATTGGGATAGTCACATCTCCTATGATTGTCTTTCTTTTCTGAAAATTTGTTACAAATGCTTCTGTAACTTTGCCATTATACCCATTTAATTTTCCCAAAAACTCAAGTAAATCGACTTTATGAATATATTTGATACTTTCCTATGTCCACTTCTCTGGTTGAAACCCAACTGGTTTGATTCTTCATTCCATTTGGAAGACTCTGTTTTTTTTATATATGCCTAGGTTAACAATTCTAAATGAAATGATAACTTCATTTTCAAAGTAAACATAAATTTTTACCCCTCTTTTTGTCTTGAAATTCGATTTATGGGTTTAAAAATGAAGATTTTTTTTACAAGGAAAATTTTGAAATTATTAGGGTGAGAAAAGATGGAATGACATTAAACAAATTACTAGAATAATTGACCATTGTCCCTTTGTATTCTTCTTAAAAAAAACTCTCAGGAATACCTTCAGAAGAAAAAAAATGTTTTATGTACATACCGGATTTCTTGATGTCGAGGGTGATTTGGTGTTGCTTTCAGTCAAAATCCTTTCTGTGTATATGCTCTTGTGTGTTGAAAACAAAAATCGATTTGAAAAAGGGGTTCTGTAAAAAAACAAAAATTGTCTCATTTTTACAACTTTTACTCCACTTCTTAATTTCCACGAGTCACTTTGTGTTACTCAACTCATTGTGCCAGATGTTTACTTCACATTCTTGTCGCTGAAAGTTAAATTTTAATAGCAAATTCATGTGTGTTTCCCACTAAGTCTTTTCCCAAATCCATGAAATTTTTAAAACAAAATTTCTCCGTTGACATGTTACAACCATGAATTCATGTAGATTTGTTGCGAGGATTTTAATGCGAAAATTTTGGGATATCTCACCTTGGACGATCACTTTTTGACTCGGTCTTTTGGACTGTCACTATGTGTTTTGCCCGTAAATCTTTTATCTTTTCCCTTATGGCTTCATGGTCCGCTACCTTGAAGCTTCTCTTTCAACATTTTGGCCGCTCTTGTTGGTTCTCGGCTGAACTCTTCATAGCTTGGAACTCACATTTGAAAACTATACGAGGAAATTCTTGCAATATTGCCTATAGTTGCCTTTGTCTTTTCCTTTCATACTAAATGCTTATGACTCCCGAGTACTGTAGGTAGACTTCAATGACCCATGCTCATACATTATGTCAATTTCAATTCATTTTTATACGTCATTGAGTTGTACAGGCATCTTTTTTCATCATTGAGTTGTACAGGCTTTTCATTTCTTTGAAATTTTGTACTTTATAATAAAAACTTCATGAGTTGGCATGTTTGATATTCACTTCTTGTTTTTGTAATAACTTACTGATCGAAATCTTTAATAAGTGCTTTGATCAATCAACATACCAATTTCGCATTTGACTTTTTGAATTTTTGTATCAACTTTCCAGGCTTTTCATGATAGGAACAGGGCTATCCTCATTATGTGACTTTCTCGAAGTTGCCTTCATGAGAAAACGAAAATACTCAATTTTTTTTATGAAGTCATGAAATCCATTCATGATATTGCTTTTTGACTCTTTAGTACTAATTTTTCCTGTATACCATTTTCATATGTGCTTTCAAACGGTTGTTTTCTTGAAATTACCACTTTTATGGTCATTTCAAAACAAAGTATCTTGTTCCTGTAATGATTGCCTTGAAAACAGAGCATTTTTCAAAATAGAGTTTTTATTTCAGTTATCTTTATCGCTCTGACTTACAACTTTCTTCGATTTTGAAACTAACCGATTGCTTTTGCAGAGAACACTTTCTTCTGCTTCTTTTCAATTACATTTGTCTTGTTTTGCAAGAAAAGAAAGGAGGTTTTCTCTCTGATTTTGGTTTAATTTCAATGGAAAATGGAAACATAGAAAGGGTTTGTGGAAAGGTTTAGAGTGAAGTATGGTTTTATGCAGAAATAGAAAGGATACATCAAGGTTGACTAGTATTTCAATTACAAGTGTCAATTCAAAATCAAAAGCATTAAAACAAAAATTTCAAACTTACAAAACTTCCATTGGTTCCTTGATTGTAGCTTGATTGTAGAAGTAGGATACTTCTTTATTGCTTTTGAGATGAAGTAGTCTTTTGAATTAGCTCCTTTGATTGACACTTAAAATGTAATCTTTTATTTATACAGGTCCCTTCTGATTTGATTCAACTTTACGTCCCTTCTGTGGATTTGATTCAACTTCAGGTCCCTTCTGTGGATTTGATTCAACTCCAGGTCCCTTTTGTGGATAAATGAACTTGATTTAGTACAAGTCTCTATAATGTTGCTCATGTGATATATATCCAGGTCCCTCTCTATAATGTTGCTGCTCATATTCAGGTTCCTCTCTGTAATAAACTTGAAATTGAATAGCTTGACTTTGAAGTAGCTTGAAGTAACTGATTTTTGATGATGATAATTTTGAGATGGAAAGGATAACAAAAGCATAAATTCTTTTTTTTCCCTCACCCCCTTGCTCATTTTGAGACTTGTCCTCAAGTCTTCACATTTATTTTTATTCAATTGACTACCTGATAACAAAAGAAAACAAATGAAGTATTATTTTTGTGATTTTTGATCAACCAATATGAATTGGTTTTCCAATGATAATTCTGAGTTTATGTTGTGCAAGTATCCTGATTTTCACAACTAAACTCCCTTTATATATATATATATATATATATATATATATATATATATATATATATATATATATATATATATATATATATATATATATATATATATATAGTATTTTTTTATTTTCATTTTTTTAATGGTGAGTTTTGGTAGACACATGACTGTGTATTTCCAATACCTCCATTTCATTTTGTTTTGTGATTTTTTGCAAGAAATTTTCTTTGTCTATAGGCGTGTTATATAACTTCAGCTTATGTCCATTAACCAAAAATGAAATTTTTTCTTCATCAATTGTGTTAATTCTGACTGAAACATTATCATATATCTCTTGAATCTCATATGGACCGAGCCGGTATGTTGTGAATTTGGCTTGAAATTCCTTGAACTTTGAGTCAAATAATAATGCCCAATCTCCTACTTTAAATTGTTCTTTCTTGATGAATTTGTTGTGCCATGTTGCTCTTTGTTGCTAAATTATTTGAGTATGTTGTAGTGATTGTTGTCTAATCTCATCTAACTGATTCAATTGTGTTATCCTTTCCTTTGTGCCTCATCTAGGTTCATCCCTAAATGAACTGCCAAATTGTAAGTGTGAATTTGAAATTCAATAGGGAGTAATACTTGCTTACCATATACCAATTGGTAAGGAGTGAAACCTATTGTGTTCTTCCAAGTGATTCTGTATGCCCATAGAGTTTCATGAAGTTTTTTTCTGACCAATATTTTCTATTCATTCTCATTGTCTTGGTCATTATTGCTTCAAGAGTCTTATTAGTAGATTCCATTTGGCCATTGGCTTGGGGATGATAGGGTGTAGATTTCTGATGCTTGATTTTGTACTTCCCTGCTATGTCTTGAACCAAATTAGAGGTAAACTGTGCTCCTTGGATAATGAAAATTTCTCTAGGGACTCCAAACCGAGCAAAAATTTCCTCAAAGAGAAAATTCACCATTGTCTGTTCTTTTTCTCTGGTCAATGCTTTTGCTTCTACCCACTTTGTCACATAGCCGGTACATACCAAGATGTACTTTTTTCCATTTGACGATGGATTAATAGGGCCAATGAAATCAAGTGCCCACTTTTCAAATGGTTCTATGAGAACTTGTGGCTTCAGTGGCATTTCATCAAATGGTATTGGCTTGCCCATTCTTTGGCAGTTGTCGCAACTTTTTACATATTTCTTTGAGTCTTTGAAGATGGATAGCCAATAGTACCCCAAATTGAGTATTTTATATGTTTTCCTCTTATCTGCAAAATTTTCACCACAAGGCTCATCATGACAAGCTTTTAAAATATCTAATATCTCATCTTGTCTTACACATTTCCTTATGATTAGATTAGAACTAGTATAAAAGATGTCTCCATTGAGCCATGTATATCTGGCACTTTCTCTAATTACTTTTCTCTTTTCTCCTGATGTAAAGTGTGGAGGTAATTTTCTCGTTGATAAATAATTAGCTATATCAGCATACCATGGAGTTAAAACTGATATTGTAAATAAATGTTCGTCGGGAAAGTTTTATGAAACAGGAACAATCTCACGAGATGTATGTAATCGAGATAGAAAATTTGCCACTTGATTTTCCCTTCCAGGTCGATCTAGGACAATAATGTTGAACTCATGCGTCAATAGCAACCATCTTGTTATTCTGCAATTAGTAATGGGTGTATTCATCAAGTACCTGATGGTAGAATGATTTGTATGGATGAATATCTCATAACCTATAATGTAATGTCGAAATTTATTAACAGCATGGACTACTACCAACATTTATTTCTCAGTAACTGTGTAGTTTAGCTATGCAGGGGTTAGATTTTTGCTAATGAAATAAATAGCATAAGTCATATGATCTTCTTTTTTACCTAAATATGCCCCTATTGCAATATCTGATGCATGAGTATAAATGTGAAATGGAAAAGCCCAATTGGTTCCTCTTAAGATAGGTGATATAGATAGTTTTTCTTGATTTTTTGGCACTGATAAGTTCACAATGATTTGGATTGTTGTTGGGTCTACTTTTATTCCGGAAGAGGAAATGTGATGATCCAAGACTACTCCTTTTGTTAGCATCATGAAACATTTTTCATTGTTGAGAGATAAATTTGTTTCAATAAATATTTTTAAAAAAATCTCCAAATTTCCTAAGCAATCATCAAAAGTATTTCCCTATATAGTGAAATCATCCATGTAGACCTCTACACATTCATGTATTAAGTCAAAAAAAGGCAAAAAATTCTCTTTGAAATGTGGTTGGTGCATTACACAAGCCAAAGGATAGTACATTGTAAGCATATGTTCCCCAAGGGCATGTGAATGTAGTCTTGTCCTAGTCTTCTAATACTATTTTAATTTGATTATATCCACTAAATCCATCTAAGAAGGAGAATTTTTTTTTCCTAGCTAGTGAATCTAGGACTTGATCTATGAATTGTAGTGGAAAATGGTCTTTAAGTGTTGCTTTGTTTTAATCCCCTATAGTCTACACAGACTCTCCATTTTCCATTTTTATTTGGAACCACTACTAAAGGTGAAACCCATTGACCATCAGAGATAGGGTAGATAAAGCCTACCTGTAATAGCTTTTGCAATTCTTCTTTCACTATCTCTTTCAACATTGGATTCATCCTTCGTTGAGGTTTCCTTATAGGTTTAACATTATCATATGTATAGATATGGTGAATGCATGTGTCAAGATGAATACCCTGCATATCACTGTAATCCCAAGAAAATGCTTTTGAATATTTGTTCAACAATGCAATCAATTGTTCCTCTTGTGATGATCTCAAATTATTTCCAATGTTAAGATTCTTTCTTGTGTTTATTTGAATTACTTTACTTTGAGAATTTGTAATTGATTCAACGTGAAAAATAACTTAAAATGATGTTTGTAATGAATTAATAGTGCAATTTTCCTGAAAACATTGATTTAAAATTTGACTCGCAACTTCATATTGGATAGTTCTAAGCTGCTCATAAATATGAGGTTCTGAAATGAAAAGATCCATTAATTCCTCATTATCCTCTTCTCTAAAATAAAAAGCTTGATTTATGCTTAAGATAGAATGAGTTTCTTCTTTTTGTTCATCGGGCCATGATAATAAGAAGGATATTGACCAGGAGGATAGAGTGTTATGTGCTTCCTTTCATTTCCATGTGATATGATCATGCTTCCTGATCTACATCCAATGAAGGTATCAATTGTGGCTAACCATGGTCTACCAAGAATTAAGGGGTGGCCTCCTAAGTTTAACTTTGGTTGTAGGACTAATAAGTCTACAGGATATTCCTATGAATCTAAAGAAACATTGATGTCCTCAAGTACTCCTTCTAGCACTACTTTGGATCTATCATCTAGTTCCAAAATTGTTGTGGTAGGTCGGATATTGGGCAAGTTCAAACATTTCATAGTTTCTGTTGTCATGACATTGATAGCAGCTCCTAAGTCAATTAGAGTTTTAGAGACTGCGAAATTGTTGATTGAAATTGTTACCATAGGTATTCCAGGGTCAACATATTTCTCAATTGTTGTATTTGTTGACATAAGACTAGCTAATTTCCCAATGACATGAATTGTAGGTGGATCCTTCTTTATTTTTCCAGCTTTCTTGATGCATAATTCCTTAATTGCTTTTGTATAGATAGGAATATCCTTGATAGCACACAATAAAGGAATTTTAAGATATAATTTTTTCAATTCATCCAAAATTTCAAATTCACGAAGAGAGACTACAATTTTTTGCTCTACTAACCTTTCCAGAAAAAGAGGTGTTTGAGTTGTTATTGTTCTATTTTTCTGAATTTGATGTTCTTCATCATGTTTTTCAGGATTTCTCTCCTCTTCAACTTGTTCTTCTATAATCACAGGAGAGTCTTTTTGTAATATTTTTCTAGACCTTAAGTGAATTTTTTGAATGGGAAGGATGGAGTATGAATTCCCTTCCTCAGTATTGTAAATTGGTCTTTCCACTTTGTTACTCGGATTTGCTACTGGTTGAGCTGGTAATTGAGTTGGTCTAGGTGGTGGTTGGTTAGATGGTAGCTGAAGCTATTGAGGTTGATTTAGTGCAGGTAATGGTTGTTATGGACATAGGTTTGATTGAGGGGGTTGCTGGAATTGTTGATATGGGAATGCTTGTTGAGGATATGTTTGTTGATATGATTGTTGAGGATAAGGTTGGTATTGTCGTTGATATGGCTTTTGAGGATAAAAATTTGAGGAGGCTAAGTTCCATAAGCATATCCTTGCCAATTTTGTGCAGGTTGGTTTTGGATTTGTTGTGGAGACCAAGCCTGCCATGACATAGGACCATTCCATGAGGATTGAGCAGGATATTAATAATTCTGAGGAATTTGTTGAGTAAATTGTTGAGGTAAATTTTGAGGCATACCTGTAAACCGTGGTTGCCAAGGTCTTATAGGTGCTAAATAGTAGAGAGAGTTGATCCCTTGTCCCTCTTCTATTGAGTTTACCTGCAATTCCTTGAGCTTTGGACAATTATCAATTGAATGATTTTTTGTACAAATTCCACTAACATGAATACTATCTAAAGGACATTCCTTTAGTGGATGCTTTTTTCTACATTTAGGAAAAAATATTGATAGTACCTAATCTTGTTCATCTTGATTTTTCTTGGCCTTTAGTACATTGACTTTTGTCCCTAATGTGCTCAAGATATCAGTTTTAAAATTCTCAATTAAATTCCCTAATTCTACTCTTGTTATGCTTCATGTTGCACATTTAGTAACTTTTGAATTTGCATCTCTTTTTCCACTTTTGTCTCTTCCTCTTGAATACTTTTGACATAATTCTGCAATATCCTCAAATGGTAAATATCAGATGTCTCCTTTTCCCATTACATTGAGAATACCAAGATATTCATATCATATACCTTTGAGAAAAATTGTTCGAATGGTATCAGGATTTAAAGTGTGTTGTTTGGATTTTGGTAAGTTGTAAAGAAATCATTCTAAATATTCTTCCAAACTCTCATCTTCTTGTTGATACATCCTAAAAATATCTTCTGTTGAATCTCTAGGCCTACATTAGGTTTGATACTTCTTAAGAAAAAATTTCCTCATGTCTTCCCAAGAAGTAATAGTGTGTTCTCCTAATCCCATAAACCATTTTAATGCAGCTGCTTTAAGAGTAGCAGGAAAAAGACAAAGCTTATGTGTATCATCAGTATAACCAGAAGTACGACATAAGATATTAATTTCAAACATGAATGAATCAGGATCTTCAGAAGACATTCCATAGAAATTTGGTAAAACAGAAGGTGGAATATTCTTCATTTTCACCTCTTCTCCAATAATTGTTCTAGTATCTAGAATTGGGAATCCAAATGTAGCTTCTTGATCATTGTTTTTTTCCACATTATGTCGTCTTTTATTGTCATGTTCTCTTTTGGCATATTCTTCTCTTTTTCTTTCTGCTTTTCTTCTCATTTCTTCCTCTCTTTTTCTTTGTCATTCTCTTTGTTGCCTTTCATATTGTAACCTTTCTTCTGGAGTTAATATTGGGATATTAGATCCTTGTCCTTCCTTTGTCGTTTCTTTCTCAGTTGATTTAAATGTCTCAGTAAGAAGTTGAGTTTGTGTTTCTTCAACTTTCTCTACTTCTTCAAGGATTGGTTGATCTAATTATTGAATAGTTGGTTTTCTTGTCTCTATTTGTTTTCCTATGGAAGATATTTATTTTTGTGTTTGTTTTCTTTTTACTTCATAAGCTAACAAAGTTTATATTTCAACAAGAGTTAACCTTTGTCCTGAATGTTGTTTTTCCTCCAATTCTTATAAAGTTGGTTTTCCAGCAACTAGTGTAGTTAGTTCTAATGGTCCTACTCCCACAGATGGTTGAGTGGTTGGGGGGTTTTGTTTGGCAAATATACCTTTTTCATCTCTTTCCCTAGGCATAAAGAAACATAACTAAATGATAAACTGATTTATTTATTTATTTATTTTTTATTTTTATTTTTATTTTATGAAAAATGAAAATGAATTGACTAAAATTCTACCCTCTAAATGTGCTTCCCCAACAACGACGCCAAAATGTTGGTCCAATTTAAGGGTTTATTTTTATTTTTTATTTTTTTTAATGAAAAATGAAAATGAATTGACTAAACTTCTACTCTCTAAATGTGCTTCCCCAACAACGACGCCAAACTGTTGGTCCAATTTAAGGGTTTAAATTAGATCATCAATTCTCTTATCAATCTGGTTTTCGTAATCTTAGAAACACTCCAACATATATGGTTTAGAGGCAGTTTCTACAAGTTTAACACCTAGCTAGTTTGAAATCTTGAGTATTATTTCCAAGAAAGCTTCATTCTCCCTTACAAGAGAAGTATGCAAAAAAAAAAAAAAATCCTTCAATGAAAAGTTTAACACCTTCAGATCATCCATTTCCTTAATCAATTAATGAATTAAATAGCAGCAAGTCAATCACACATAAAATGAACAATTTTTGACAAGTCTAGTTATTGACAGTGAAAGAGATACCAAGCCCTCTTACAAGGGGTCAATTCATAATATCTCTCAACAAGCATATCAATAATAACTTAATCAAAACATAAATAAAACTAGCAATCTTTGACAAGTCTAGCTTATTGAAGGTGAAAGAAATACCAAGCTCTCTTACAATAGGTCAATTCATAATATCTCTTTATCAAGCATATCAATAATAACTTAGTCAAAAATTGAATATAATGAAGGAAAGTACAAAAAACTAAATGAAAGTACAACAAAATAAAATGAAAGTACAACAAATTGAATACTATACCAAAACAATGAGAAATTAGTGCACAAGCTCTATAATGGGGGCCCTCCGCGCTTTTGTTGTGCACTTTAACTGAATATCAGCTTAGAAGGACTTGGAAACCAGATCAAACAACATCCATCAAGCATAATAGATGCAAAGGAAACTTTGAACCAACTATTTTCACTAAATTGCAAAAGTCTTCAAATTCACATAGTTAAAAATAGATGTCTTCCTCCTTCAAATTTCACATATTTATACAAGTTTTTGGTAACTAATTAACTAAAAATACTCAAATGCATTTATGATAACCTTAGATAAGGCCTACAATTTTAATTCATTACTCCTATCTCTAAAATTTTGGAAAAATCCCTTAAAATCACAATTTGCCCAAATTTCATGCTCAAAATAGGGGATTTTTCTGAACAGCTGGTCTAGTTTGACCAGCGTTGACCAACCCTAATCTAGTTGATTTGATGTGAATCAACAGGTGTTCATCCATCCTTGGTTCCTACAGTTTCCATATATGCATTTGGTTTGAGCCCAAGTGTCCTGCAACCATTACTTCAAACAAGCCATTACAAGCTTTTCAAGTTCTGCCAAAATTTAATTTTAATGCTCAATTTTGTCTAAAACACTAAAATAATTAAAAGACATATTTTAACTACCTTGATGTGCATGAAAGAGGAAAAATGAGGTGAATATGATGATAAAATAGTGATAAAAGGTGGTAAATTATGAAATGTATAGGGTAAAAAGAAGCCAAAATCGGAGGCCCACAGACCCCTGGTTGAGTTATTTGTGAGTTGTAATTAGTTAACTCAATTAATTGAGTTAAAATTAGTTTAACTAGTTCTAACTAAGAAATGAGCTAGTGAGAGGTTTAATGAATTAAATTAGATTTAATTAACGTACAGTGATCAATTAATTAACTAATACTTTATTATAAATAGTTGTTGCATGTCAGTTTTGAGGAAGACCTAGTTGAGACAGAGGTTAAAGGGAAGAGATCTATGAGTTGTAATATTAGAAAATTGTACTTGTCATGAATGAGGTCATCGGGAAGGCCTTGAAGGATTGCCCAATCATTATTGGGTATTTTCCTAATTAATAGGGGATCAATTATCCTAAGAATTTGTAAGCAAGGTAAGCTAGGAAAAGGCAAGCAAAAGGTTAAATACTTGACTGATTTTGCTTAGATTGCAAGCCAGTTTCGAGTAAGATTGGAGTGAGATAGTTAGCATCGTGTAGGAATTTTCTCTAATGTGAGAAAGCATTGTATTGTTTCATGATCTTGACCATATGCAATATAGATATAGAGGGTTTTGAGTAGTTGCTTTCCCCAAATACATCTTGTGTTGTGCGATTGATAATTCTTTCTCTTACTTGTTTATGTGAGTGTGTGATCGTGTTTTGTTTCCGCAAATTGTAGATGGGATTTAGTATCTCGTTTTAGTACATTATAAGATCAAATTAAATCTTCGTGGTTAGATTTCATACATTAAGATCCACTAACACCAATGAACTACTAAAACACATTGCCCTAATATAAAATATTGTAAATAAATAAGTCCTATACCCAATAACTTAGAAGGAATATGAAGCGAGCACAAGCTTCAAGTGAATATTGAGATCTACTAACACCAACGAGATAAAAAAATACATTAACCCAATATCAAATGTTGCAAAATAAAAAGTGTTGCACCCACTACAATATATATTTTATCTTGTAAGTTGGTTTTATTCTTGTATTTCACTTTATTATTATAACGATACCCTGCTATAGTTTAAATCATGGCTAAAGTCATATTCAATTACGTAGCTCTTTTATTTGATGACAAAGATCCTTCCCATTGTTGAGATAACCTAATGCAACATTAGAAAAATTAACCAAAACCACAAGCTTCCAACTATATAAATATACAAATCACTTAAAAAATGCATATGCCCAAACAACTATTAGCCACCTAGCCTTCAAGTATTCATCTTTGTTTGTGTGGGTAACTCCAACCTTACTTCTCTCCTGAAGACTATACATGTACACAACTCTTTCTTTAAAATCATGTAGAGGTCACCACTTATCTCATTGTTGTTGCAATAACGCATCGACATACTGCTCTCTCCTCCCATTATAGAATGTGATCATGTCTTTTCCCTTGTAATAAATATCATGGTCTATAGGGAATAATTAGTAGGTACATTGTTACAAAGAGTAAAATTCATGGAGAAACCTATTCTTGTAGTTGAGTACATTTTTTCAATTGGAATTCTACTAGCACTAGAGTTTTTTTCAGGATGAAAAATCAAATTCCTTTGAGGAGGATGTGGAGAAGATAATTACCCTATAAGTTTTCATTGTCTTCTTGTGAGCTTGAATCATTGTACTTTTTATGGGAGGTAGGGTCTAAGATTTTTACTTGTGTATGTTAACTATATCATGTGAATTATTTAACATTGGCCCATTCTAGTACAAAATAAGTAAATAATGTTATCAATCTTATGATTAGGGTGATTAATTCTTTGTAAATTA
This sequence comes from Pinus albicaulis, assembly GCA_034641835.2. Classification (NCBI taxonomy): domain Eukaryota; kingdom Viridiplantae; phylum Streptophyta; class Pinopsida; order Pinales; family Pinaceae; genus Pinus; species Pinus albicaulis. The sequence goes on along the minus strand of CM076575.1, from coordinate 2,099,517,389 downwards.
GCCTTTTATTAAAGCCTTTGTTGCAAAAATTGGTTTATTTTAGCAAAATCCAATAAGACCCTTCTATTAAAATAAACTAAATTAAATACACGCAATTATGCATTTAGAGTTTTTTTAAGGATTGAGCTATATTAAACCTAATTTCTCATTAACTTATGTTTATAGAATTCCTTAACGAATTGTTGTGCAAGGATATAGAGAAATCGTTAACATGTTAATTGAACTCCATGTTAACTACCAGTGCAACGTGGCCCTGAACAAAATAAATTATTGTTGATATGGTAATCAACTTTACCTAAACTTATACCCCCATCATAAATTTCTTTTATAGATTAAATTACCTTCAACATCTTTTAAGTAGGCTATTCAACTATTTAAGAGGACAACTCATTGGTTTAGGAAAATGCAAAAGTATCAATTAAATATTAATACACAATTTTGGCCTTACAACATCATTCATGGAAGAAGTTAGTCCAATGCAACCATTGAGGATCAATTCGAGCAAGTACAAAAGTCAACAAACATTTAACTAGTTTTCCCTTCTCATAAAGTCCACTGAAACATGTACCTTACTTATTACTACCTATGTAATCTAGGCAAAGAAGCTCATGGAAGCCTTGGATCTATATACCGCCTATGGTCACCCATCCTGCACCTCTACAATATGCATAATTTTAATATATTATTGTAGATGTAAAGCCCAACATTTCTATTACATAAATAATTTTAATGTTAAAGATTTTGAATTCACTTATGGATAGATTTGAAATTAATACAAAAAATTGTTTCGAAACACAAATTTCATACGAATAATGACTAGTCATGTACTAATCACATGTCCATGACATTATATTAAAAAGCACTAGCTCAATTTTAATATAGTTATCAAAACATTAAAAAGATTCACCTTATCAAAATTCCAATGTTACAATGTATTTACTTTGTGTGTAGTTAATGTATACATTCATATTTCATTAATCATAGAATATATATTTATTAATAATAATAGTTCTTATTTAGATATTGATTTTATGACCAACCAAGATTCTCTAATTGCTATCACTTTGAACTCTTAAATTATCCCAAGTGTTATTTTGATTTATTTATATTTCCTTGATTTAAAATTGAACAATATCCAAATATTTTTACGAATTAGTAAATGACTAGTCAACAGAAATAAATTTTTATTTTACAATTTATATGAATTAAAATGATCCAAATAATCTTTAGTAAAGCATTAGTGTCGTTGACTATGTTATTGGTTCACAAAGCCTAATAGAAAGAATAGATGAAGTTAAGATTGGAGAGCATATTTGGGACTTAAATTCATATCATAACCCAATCTATATAAATTTATCATGGTTAGAAGAAAGACAAAATAGTTGGAAAACCCAATGTTCTCAACAATTAGCATCAAGGGGCAAAGTTCTTCTAACACAAGAAAATTGCACCATCTTCGAAACAATGTTGAGGAGATCAATTCAGAAGGAGAAAATTGGTCCCTAGAGCCTCAACAGCCATGAGTTAACAAATATAATCCAGGGTGCACTTGAGAAGTGAAAAAGAGCAAAAAATAGGAAATCAGAATCAAATTATTTTCCTATGAATGAGTGGTTGGATGAGGAATGCAAAATGGCAAGGAGAACCTTGAAAAAGGAAGGAGAGGGGAAGATGAATGTAAAGTTATATAACCAGATTTAAAAAAACTAAAAATATGATTTCATGCAAACAAGGCGGGAAGAGCTGATATATCTAGGCAAGAATAACCCAAAACTTTTTTGGAAGGAACTTCAAGCAAGGAAGAAGCAATTTGAAAATAATATTATAGCCAATCAGTGGTTTGACTATGCAAGGCAACTCTATGAAAAAATAATAGAGGTTGAGCCTCCTCCTAGGATCAACACATCTACAAAGCTTTTCACAGTACATGAGGTGGAGGCAGGAATTAAAAAGTTGAAAAGAGGGAAGGCAAAAGACTTGGTTGAACTTCAAGCAGAATATCTAAAGTGGGGAATGAACATTTTGGCACCCCACATCATGGAAATATTCAACAACGTCATTCAGCAGGGATTCCCAAGGGATTGGACAACTAGTCTAGCAATTCCCCTTTTTAAAAGTGGAGACATTAATAATCCTTCCAATTACATAACCATTATGATCAATCCTTTGTTTACAAATCTTTTCAGTGGCATGGTAGAAAATAGAATCAGTAAGTGGGCAAAAGTAAAAGAAAATAGGGCTAAATGGCAAGCATGTTTTAGGCCAAAGCATTCTATAGTAGATCATGGTATCACGCTGAGACACATTGTTGAAAAGGTTTGGGGGAGAAAAGATGAAGTATTTTGCTGCTTTGTTGACTTCAAAAAGGCATTTGACATGGTCCCTAGAGAAAAGTTGTGGCGTAGAATGGAAGAACTCGAAATTCCTTTACAATATAGAGTTGTTGTCCATAGGATTTATGAAGAGGTGAAAGTCAAAATTAGAACTTCAGCAGGCATTTCAGAAATTTTTAGAAGTGACATCGAAGTCAAGCAAGGTTTCCCTTTATCCCTTACCATTTTTGGTTTATATATTAACAAACTGGAAGAGTGGTTAAATTTGCAAGGTGGGGATGGTGTTCGATTGGGAGAGTTTGTGATAAAGCTTCTTCTATATGCCGATGATCTTGTGCTGGTTGCTAAATCAACCCATGGATTGCAAATGCACCTATATGCCCTTGAGCATTTTTGTAAAGCAGTGGGGATGCAAGTCAATACCAGTAATACCAAAATAATGATTTTCTCTAATAAAAAAAAGCAAAGGCAACATACGTTCTTCTTTGAAGGCAACATTCTTGAAGAAGTAAATGAATACAAGTACCTCGAGATCGATTTCAACAACAAGATTAATTGGGAGGATTGCAGAAAGAAAATAATTTTAGGAGGGTGGAAAGCACTCTATGCACTTCAAAATAGATGTAGAGAGGCAGAGTTATGGGATTGGAACATGATCAAAGTACTCTTTGGACTCCTAGTTTGACAAGTGCTATTATATGGGTGTGAATTATGGGCTAGCAGCATCCTTGTTTCAAAATGGAAACAAATTCAAAAAATTCAAAAACACTTGATCATTAGCAAGTTCAAAAAAAAAAGTTGGGTTCCTTATGAGATAATGTTGAGTGAAACAAGGACAAAACAACAAATGGATACAAAAATGGAATATTTTCTTGAATGCATGTCCCACAAATAGCAAGGAGTTAAATAATTTTATGTTGGAGAAGTTCCGTAAGGGTATATGGGGAAAAGAGTTGGGTAGAAAGAAGAAGTATTATGTTCATGAATTCAACCCCGCTTGTGATCTCCAACAAAAATAATATATTGGAGCTAACATTCCGTGGAGAGAAAATGTTCTTATTACTCAATTAATAACTAACTTACATCAACTTCGGTGTGAAATGGGACGGTGGAAGAGACCTAAAGAAGCTTGGGAAGAAAGGGTATGTACTTTTTGCACTTCTGGGGCAATGGAATCAGAAAAACATTTCATTTTGGAATGTGATGCTTTCAGAGACATCAGGGACAGTTACCGTAGTATGTTAGCATCAATTCCATGGCATTGTCTTTCCAATAAGGGAACTGTTAAAAGGTTGGGTTAGCTCATCATCAATTTGAGTAAGAAAAGGATTGAATTATAGAAGGCAAAAAACAAGGAAGTTGGGATCCCATAGACTATTTTTAGTCTCGCGGACATTAAAATATCATTCATTCATTCATTCTTACTTTCAAGATTTCCATCGATTAGAATTAAATTTCTTACATAAATTTTAATTATGTATAAAATACTTATAAGAACGTGTATAGAGCCTTTATAATTAAAATTCACATTTGTTAGGAACATACAAATCAACTTTTTCATAGTGTGATGAAATTTTTATGGATACCAATCAAATGAATTCCAAAATTTACTTCATAATTAACTAGAAAAATATTTCATCGAAAATTGATTAGAAAAATATGGAAAAAAAAACTCTAGACAACAACAACCTTGCCTACCAATACTTTGAAAACAAAACGTACTTAAAGAGAAACACATTGTAACATGCTTTTGGTTGTCACCTTTTAATTTCACTTGGACCACTTTACCATGTGTTTGGATCTCAGGTAACTTTTCCCCTAATAGGATCATGCTAGATGGCCCAAGCACTCAAGTATTTTGTTGTTTTTAAAACACTCTCAAACATAGAAAAGACCATCTTTGGATGAGCCATTAACTTAAAAGTCTTATACATTTTAGTTTATTCCAAAGTTTGTCATACCTCCAATTCTCTAGCAACCTCGAGCAGACATGAAATTCATGTTAAATTTACTTAATAGGCACTAGACATCCACAACTAAGAAATCCAAAGGAGTTCGAAAAGCATCCAATGTCTTGAGAATCTGAACTTGTATCAAAGTCAATTAAGTGTATTACAACGACTAAACTGAGCAAAGCAAAAACTTAGGAAAAGTGCATGCATGCTTGGAGCTTAGGTAAGGTGCTTAGCGTTTTTAAGCTTATCTAAACTATTTAATTTATGAAAGACAATAGTATATATGTAAGTATTAAAGGTTTTCCAATGTAATAAGTAAGATTTTACTTTTGAAATTAACCATGAATAAGAAGTCATTAATCTATAACTTATATTTATGAGTATTCGTTACAAGTGATTGATTTCTAATAATTTTTGAATAAATTTATTTAGTTATTATTATTATTATTATCCAATTTTAAGGTCACGGTCAAGCCAACCACCAAATTGGCGTATGAGACCCTCTTGTTTGTGGGACAAGGGACCCACCTTCGTGCAGCGATTTGACTGCTAAGTCTATGAAGGCATACATACTCTACCCCTTTTGGTTTTTGAACCTGTGACCTCTTAGGAGGAAACACATGTTCTTAACCATTAGGCCCAATTAATGCTCATAGAAGTGAAAAAGCATAACTTAAATAGGTATAATTAATTGCATAGAATCAATCATTATTTTTAGAGCTTGCATAGGGTAATCAGGACATTTTAGGCGATCATCGATCCCAAGACTCTTCTAGCTCAAGTGTGTTTAACAATGGATTTTTCCCCACAATCAAGCTCACTTAGCTTACTACTTCATTTTTAAAATCATAACAAGTATTATGACTTGTGAACTATTCAATTAAAGCTCCCTTCACTTTTAATTTTTAAGTATCAAGGGACTTCCATAGTGAAGCATACGATATATCATTTTTGGGATTAACTATGTAGAGAAAATCATTAATTTATGACCAATATATATGAGTATTATTTGCATACGACTAGTTTATCATGATACTTGAAGAGTCCACTTAGAATTCATTGCATTGGGTGATGGTCACAAAAGTGAAGAAGTGGGAATGAAACAAACAAAATCAATAACATGGCATCAACTATCACCTTTAGGGCTAGCACTAAATAATTAGGACTTTTAGGATAGTCACCCATCCCAAGAATCCTCTAGCTCAAATGCTCTTAATTGTGGAGGTTTCTCCACAATCAAGCCTACTTAACTTGCTACCCCATTTGTAAAACCTTATCAAGCATTGTGCTTTGTAAACTATTCAATTAGAGCTCCTTTAATTCTTTTTATTTAAGTATTGACAAGCTTTTATGATCAAGTGCTCAGTGTAAAATCTTAAAAATTAAAGTGCTCAAGATTGAATGGAAACTGAATGATAGCGAAGAGCTCGTCGTTAGGAATCCGACGCAATTTGTTTCGTCAAAAACAGAGTCCGGATGAAGAAGATAGAGCCTACTGTTAGTTTTCCTAAACAACTAAAAAAATTGCAAAACATCACAAAATAGTGACATGGTAGCCCAGTGAACAAAAAAGGGATATTTTGGGAATATTTTGTCATTTTCACCCAACGACATTGTGACGAAGTGTCACTACAGGATTCGCCAAAAAGGTTGAAAGGTGAAATTTTTTAATGTGCTCCTAAGGTCGTTCTTTTTTTTTCTTTTTTCTTTTTTTTAATGAATGGGACCGTCCAACCAGAGGCTAACACGTGGTGTAGCCAGGGACAGCCACGTGCCCCCTCTAGTGGACCAAGGTTGAATGAATTTAATTTATCAATAGTGGTCTAAAGTTTAATATCAATACCAGAGTCTACATTTTATATTATGGTCGAAATTATTAATAATCAAAGGCTGAAATCTTTTTGTTATACCATAGTCTGAAGGTTGAAATATTTCAACGGGGTCCCGTGTTATGAATTTCTAAAGTCTAAAATGTAATTTGGTGGGGATAAAATTTTACCACAAGTTTGAGCGGAGGTCGAGCCCTCGACCTCCCCCATACAATGCGCACTCGTTACCATTGCCTTCGGACTTAACCATATACGTCCGCAACATGTATATGAATTTTAAAGGTTCAACTGGCGGGGGTTTGGAGGGGGCCAACCCCCTCCCCACTTGACCATACTTCATAACCTATAGTGGAGCGGAATACAATTAAGCGGAATTTATGTTAATGTGGGTTTAATACCATAACCAGTGTTAATTAAGCGCTAACCTTTATGTTAATGCGCGGTTTCATAAAATGCGCTTATGGCACTAAACTTACTCTTATCTCCTTAATCCCGCTTATCAAATTAATTAAGATGGAGTTTAATATGGCGGAAAATTCAGCGGAAATCCTAATTTCTGCGCTGCCCCAAATTTGGTAGCTTGAACTTATCTCCATATTTAGTGGAGATTTCCTAGGCCAAACTGTTTTGGCCATATCTGTTGCAAAATTCAACTAAATTGGGAGCAAGAAGAGACATTTCTGAATGATTTGGACCTTCTGAACACATTGAAGCAAGTTTTAGGAGCAGTAGGTGAATGTAAACAACATTTTTTTTCACATTTGAGCTAATACAGAGGCCCAAGCCATGGAAGTTGGACCAAGGAGATGTAGCCCAGGAGGGGTGAACTCCTTCATCAAAACACTATGTTAATGGATCAATGTGATGGTTTGTTGTACATGTCATTGTTGTTGTTCAACATTTTTTTTTAATGTTGTATTCTAATGAATTTAACATGAAATTCAACTCATTTAAATGTTTTAACACTCACAAACACCAAGGAAACTTATGCACATGAAGCAAGTGATCAGAAAATTAATTATAAATTTGAAGATGAAATTAGCACAACAAAACTAACATTCAAATTCAGATCAATTTTGTATCAAAGCCCAAGGTTGCTAAGGTTATTTGCTTGATATTTGCTTGAGTATTGTGCAAGTAGGGTTTTAATGGTTGCAAATTTGTGATGCTTACAAGGTTAAAGTTGTAGATATGAGAAGGGGAAATATTGGTAGCAAGTCCTGAGATTAGGACCAGAAGAAGGAGAGCCATAAGGGCACCATCTCCACCCAAAGTTTCACTCACAGATGCACTTGAAGCACCTCAAGTTTTATCTCCAAAAGTTGAGATTGAAGAGGTACAAGTTGCACCTGAAGTTGAGATTGAAGAGGTACAAGTTGCACCAAAAGCCGAGCTTGAATCCATAGCCATCGTGTCAAGTTTTAGAGAGACTGAAGGTATTTCAGAAGAGGAGGCATATAAGAAGGATCTCTATGAATTCACTAAAAGAGTTAGGATCCTCTTTGAAGAGAGGGACACCAGGATGGTTGGAGAGAATTCTAAGTTTCCACATGGAAAGGGAACCTCATAAGGCAAGAAGGATGAAGAGAAGGATTCAAAGGGTAGTGGAGGAAATACTCCTCCATCTCCACCATCTTCATCATCGTCCTCATCATATCCATCATCGTTATCTTCCACTTCCACATCCAAAACTACCCATACGCACTCAAAAGCCACAAAAGGAAAAACTCCCTTACTCAAAATTGATGTCAAATTTGAGATTCCAATGTATAATGGCTAGGTGAATGCAGAGAGGTTGGATAATTGGATTCGTCACTTAGAGGTGTATTGCAGAATTCATAAACTTCATGAATATGACATAAAGATTCAATTGGCTTCCTTGAGGATGGAAGGATCAACACTTGTATGGTGGGAAGCAAGGAATCAAGAAGAGATTAAAAACTACGGTAATATCTCAATGTTTCGGTCAAGGTTTATTTCTGCCATTAAAAGGAAATTTTATCCTCTAGCTTACATGCAAAAAGACATTATGGACTAGCAAAATTTTAGACAATTGAAAGGGAAAAGTGTGCAAGATTATACTCATGAATATAGGAGAAGAGCTCTTATTTTGGGTATTAATTTGTATTCTCAATAAACTTTGTTAAAGTGTATTGGGGGTTTGCATAATTACCTTAGGCACACTATTCACACGTTCAATCGCGCAAACTTAGATGAGGTTTGTGTTCAAGCCACACATTTAGAAGCAAGAGGGAAACATAATATAGATGAGAAAAGTGATAGTGAGGGTAAAGGAAAGGGAAATTTTTTTGGAAGAGTAAAGAGAAATAGCTCTGTCAAAAGAGAGAAATAGAAACTCACATGTAAACATTGTTCGAATAATGGCCATGATGAAGACCATTGTTGGCAACTTCACCTAGAGTTGAAGCCAAACAAACTGAAAGCCAAAGAGAAGGGAAAATTTGTTGCAATAGTTGAACATGACTTAGGTTCAGATTTAGGAGATGAAACAAATATTACAACCATGGTTTTGAAAGGTAAGCATATAGCAAGCACTAGTTCTTCAAATTGTTCCAATGTCACTCAAGATGAAGATACGGGAATTGAACTTTTCCATATTAGAGTCGTCTCTAAACATACCAAGATAGTCACACTTTTTGATAGTGGGTCTCAAGCTAATCTGATTTCTGAAGACTTAGTTAAGCAACTAAACCTTGAAACTATTAGACATCCAAGACCTTATCCTTTAGGGTGGATATGCAAGATTGAAAACTTGCAGGTAACAAGGAAGTGCATACTAAGATTCACCATCAATTCAAACTTTCTTGATGAAGTTGAACTTGATGTGGTGTCGCTTGAGATATCAGGTATCGTTTTGGGAAGTCCATGTATCTATGATAGGAAAGCAATATTTCATCTCCATGAGAATATGTATCACTTGTTTAAATATGGAATTGAGTACATAGTTAGAGCGCATAAGAATAATACAAGTTTGTCTCTTATACATGCAGGAGAAATGAATAGGATAGTGAATGCAAGTCATAATTTGACATTGTTAATGATCAAACATAGATATGTTTTGAATTAAACCTTTCAAAAATATGCATTGAATGAACAAGTTGATTTCATTGAGGTTGCTTATGCTTGTAATGAGATGTTTCAAGAATCTAAGAGGTTCCCTTTGAAAGAAGGTGAACAAGATGTGAAAAGCTTGTAGCAGTTAACATCAATGTTGAGCAGTGTTGGAAACAAGATGCCAGTGCAAGAGAGTGCAAAGGTCAAAGAGAAAGCGCCAAAGAAATTTGACAAGGAAGGCATGGGTTCCACAAGTGCTTGTTTCTAGTTTCCAAAAGCTACATGACAATGGCAAAAATACTTGGTCAAGAGTCGACGCAAGTACAAAGCAAGATCACTTAAGAATCGCCATGACGACAATGTGCGAGGTGAGACAACTTTTAAGTTTCTTTTGATTAATGACCAAGGTAGGGACAAGTGTGTTTCTGCAAGAATAGTTTGCTTCTCTGCAAATTCATGGAAATTGTAGCATGACAATGTCAACAACAACAAGAGAGGGTCACAAGAGTCAAGGAAAAAGTTAAGTTTTTGTGAAAAGCTCCAATTGATGAAAATGGGAAAATTTCAGTGGATTGAGACTAGAAGGATGAGGGAATTGTACCCTCATCCACATGATCAGTAACCAAAGAGATTTTGGGGTCCAAAAGGCTTCTAGTGGGGAGGAATGATCAGGTGCTCAGTGTAAAAGCTCAAAAATGAATGTTCTCAAAATTTAATGGAAACTGAACGACAACAAAGAGCTCGCCGCCAAGAATTTGGCTCAATTAGTTTCGTCAAAAACAGAGTCTGGATGAAGAAGATAGAGCCTGCTTTTCGTTTTCCTAAACAACTAAAAAAATTGCAGAACAAGACAGAATGGTGACATGGCAGCCCAATTAGCAGAAAAGTGATATTTTGGGAATATTATAACATTTTCACCCAATGACACTGTTACAAGTGTCACTGCAGGATTCGTCGGAAAGGTTTGAAGGTGAAATTTGTTTAATGTGCTCCTAAGGTCAATTTTTTTCTTTTTTAATGGATGGGACAGTCCAACCAGAGGCTGACACGTGGTGCAGCCAGGGGCCACCACGTGCCCCCTCTTGTGGACTAAGGTTGGATGAATTTCATTTACCAATGGTGGTTGAAATTTTAATATCAATGGCAAAGTCTGCATTTTATATTATGGTACAAATTATTAATAATCAAAGGCCGAAATATTTTTATTATACCATAGTTCGAAGGTTGAAATATTTCAAAGGGGTCGGGTGTTATGAATTTCCAAAGTTTAATTTGGCGGGGAAAAAGTTTTACCACAGGGTTGGGTGGAGGTCGGGGCTCGACCCCATGACCTCCCCCATACAATGTGCACTCGTTACCATCTTACCACTACCTTGGGAATTAACCATATACATCTGCGGCATGTATTTGAATTTTAAAGGTTCAACTGGCGGGGGTTGGAGGGGGCCAGCCCCCTCCCCACATGACCACACTTCATAACCTACAACGGAGTGGAATTCAGTTAAGTGAAATTTATGTTAATGCAGGTTTAATTATTACAACCTGTGTTAATTAAGCACTAACCTTTATGTTAATGCGCAGTTTCATAAAACACGCTTATGGCGCTAAACTCACACTTATCTCCTTAATCCCGCTTATCAAATTAATTAAACTGGAGTTTAAGATGGCGAAAAATTTGGTGGAACCCCTAATTTTGGCGCTGCCCCAAATTTGGTAGCCTAACTGGAGTCATCTACAAATTTAGTGGAGATTTCCTAGGCCAAACTCTTTTGGCCATATCTTTTGCAAAATTCAACTAAATTGGGAGCAAGAAGAGTCATTTTTGAATGATTGGGACATTATGAACACATAGAAGCAGGTTTTAGGAGCAATAGGTGAACGTAAACAACATTTTTTGCACATTTGAGATAATACAAGGGGCCCAAGCCATGGAAGTTGGACCAAGGAGATGTAGCCCAGGAGGGGTGAACTCCTTCATCAAAAAACTGTGTTAATGGATCAATGTGATGGTTTGTTGTACATGTTATTGCTATTGTTCAACATTTGTTTTTAATGCTTTATGCTTGTGAATTTAACATGAAACTCAACTCATTTACCTGTTTCAACACTCACAAACACCAAGGAAACTTATGTACATGAAGCAAGTGATCAATAAATTAATATAAATCTGAAGATGAAATTAGCACATCAAAACTAACATTAAGATTCAAATCATTTTACAAAGCAACATATAAGATATCATTTCTGGGATTAACAATGTTGAATAAGTCATTAATCTATGATCCATATACATGAGTATTAGTTGTAGATGACCAATTTCTCATGATTTTTGAATAGTTCACTTGACACTTATTACATTGGGTGATTCTCATAAGGGTGAAGAAGTGAGATTGAAACCAATGAAATGAATCACATAACATCAATTATTACTTTCAGGGCTTGCACTTGGTAACATGATTGAGGTGGATGATAATTACCATAGTTAATAATTAATGTTTTGTCAATGTTTGTAAAATCATGGATATGCATGATAAAAAAATAAACAAATAAAAAACAAATAAACAAATAAATCATAAAAGTGAAGTGAGAATCTAATCGCACGATGATTTAGTTTTTACCATCATATTCACCCATGGATTTTGTAAACCATGGTATTTACACATGGTATTGAATCACACGATAATTTAAATTTTAACTTCGTAATTTGTGATTTTCACTTATGGTATTCGCCCAAGGATTTTGTAAACCATGGTATTTTGAAATGTAAAAGGGGATAAAACTCTAGGTGGAAAGGCAAACATAAAAAATATAAATACGAGAATTCAATGGGAGCAAAACATGTTTTTTTCCTTAATGTAGTCTCATGGGATATTATCAATTCAATAAATATTTGAGTTCGTTTTTATTGTTTTTTGCAATATCTCTCTTCTCATGGTACCATACTATGAGTCATCTTTATAATGTTTTTCTGCATTATTTCTCTTAAGCATTGTGCCCTGTTCTCAATTCTTTTTATAATGTTTTTTCTGCAATATTTCTCTCACACATTATGACATATTCCTTTGTCACTCATGAAGTTGCATTTTTTAAACAACTTGGATCACACCAACATTAATGCATCAAATTTCATGAAAACTTTGCCACTAAGCGCACTTAGGCAAGAGTAGTTGTTACGAACAAAGTTCATATTCTCAAAGGAATGCTCTGATACCAATGTTACGAACAAAGTTCGTATACACCATAGAACACTCAAAATATTTGGTATATAAAAATGTCCATCATGGATCAGATAATATATTATATAAGAATATTCAAATACAAGTGAGATGATGTGATTACAACTGAGGGTCCTGTATATATACCTAGACAGGTACCATTTCATGAATGGTCATGTCTTTAGAGACATGCCTCTTCTATACCAATAACCAATTAATTAATCATTATTAAAATTATCATTATTATTTATATTTATATTACTTTTATACATATTTTATTCATAGCAACAGTATTGGGATAGATGACTTGCTCATAATTTTTTGTTTTTGTTCTTTTTTCACTCTCTAAGTCTCATTCCTCCAACGATCCATATCATAACCAAGACTTCCTAAGCAATAAGCCATCCCAAGACTCCTCTAACTCCAGAGCTCTTAACTGTGGAGTTTTCCCCACAATCAAGCCCACTTAGCTTGTTGCTCTATTTGAAAAACTGTAGCAAGTATTATGCCATATGAACTATTCAATTAGAGCTCTCTTTACTCTTTTTATTTAAGTGTTAAGGGGCTTCCACATTGCAACAGATGAGATATCATTTCAAGATTAATTGTATAGAGCAAGTCATTACTTTATGAGCCATGTCCATAACTATTATTTGCAAGTGACCAATTTCTCATGATGTTTGAAGAGTCCATTTAAAATTGCATCGAGTTACATAGGTCACCAGTACAAGCCTTAGAGGTGACAATTGATGCTATGAGATTCATTTTTTTGGTTTCAATCCCACTTCTTCACCCTTGCAAACATCACCAAATACAATGAGTGCTAATTAAACTATTCAAAATCATTAGAAAATTTATTAGTGACAACTAATACTCATGGACATGGGTCATAAATTAATGAACTACTCTACACAATTAATCTCAAAAATGATATCTCATATGTTGCACTATGGAAGCCCCTTGATTATAAATTAAAAAGAGTGAAGGGAGCTCCAATTGAATAGTTCATTAGGCACAATACTTGCTAAGTTTTTGTAAATGGGGTAGCAAGCTAAGTGGTCTTGATTGTGCACAAACCTCCAAAGTTAAGAGTGCTTAAGATGAAAGAGCCTTGGGATGGGTGACCGCTCAAGAAGTTCTAGTTACCGGGTGCAAGGCTTGGATGTTATGACTCATGAATTAGTTTTACTAGTTTCTATCTTATTTCTTCACCCTGTGAACATCATATGATGTAATTAATAATACATGGACTATTAAAAAATCATGAGAGATTCATCAATTGCGACTAACACTCTCACACGGATCATAGATTAATGACTTACTTTTCACAATTAATCCCAAAAATGATATCTCATATATTGTGTTGTCGCTCCTAGAGACAACCTAGAGTTGTGATAGACCAGTGCCTAGGACATCTTATCATAGCAAAGAGCATATTGTATAACAGATGGAGTTATCAATAACCAGCTCTCATGCTATCTCTTGTAAAACAAGGAAAATTAATCTGAATGGGACCAAGACCTTCAGAAAATGATACAGAAGAAGGAATAATGCAGAGGCAATATGCAAAGTCCAATATAAAAGCAACAGACAATTCAGAGGCAGCTTACTGTAAAGCGGGCCGATTCAGAAATATCTCACAAAAATAAGTTATCAGAAGGTGTATGTAGTGAATGAAACGTAGAGGAGATATTAGTTAACATTGAGCTGATATCCAGATACACAATACCACCATGCATGGGCTTACCAATCTAAGAATCCATACATGACAATAGCATTTTAAAAGCACCCTCCCAAAGAAACTAATATAGCAGAAGTATGGTTTAGCTAAATAATGGAACATAATATCATGCATGAGCCATATTTAAAGCGCTTGACTAATCCAAGCATGGGTATCAACTAGGATAAATCCATACCAAAAATCAGTGAGCCACTCGCATTCCAAAACATGATACAAGACAGATGGATGAAATGAAATGATATATTAAAATAGTACAATAAAGAAAGTTACAGACTATGAAATACCAAAGACCAGAATCCTCTTTGACAGATGGAACTCCTCCTCACTGAGACCCTATGGGCTCTGAGCCTTCATACAAAAGTTTTACAAAATGTATACAAGAAGCCTTTCACTGCATAATTTTTTGATAACATTTGGAACCCCCAATAATCTGTTCTTCGGGGGTTTTATAGAGAAAAAGAAAACTTAATAAATGAAGTAGGTGATGAACCATCAATTTGCTGCATAAGGACAAGATGGTCGAAACGTGCACGCCCATACTACTCGATGACTTTGTGGTGTTGTACGTTCTCTGTAGCCTGCTTTCTGAAATAAATGCGTTGGGTGAAGGTCTCTTCAGGAACACGATATAGAGATAAAACCATATGAACATTTTGTCCTTTCCTGAAAGAAAATCCTGTTGAAATGAAACCTGGAGGGTATTGTTCCTTGTGCATGGTACTCTCTGTCTTCTAAACTTGAATTAAGGCTTGAAACCTTCAATGTTGATCATCGAATTCCTTTGATTTTCCACTGATACTCTCTGCCGCAACATTTATATCTTCACCTGCCCAATCTGTGCTTTGAATGTCCCTGGGAGGGTTTGACAGATTTTAACCCTGCTGCTTTAATGGAAGTCTTGTCGGTGTATCTTCCCGGGCCTTTCTTCATAATTCAGCTCTAAAACATGGTCTTTGACGTGCTCTCTATCACAGCAATAGAGACTCTGAATCATGATAGTTTTCCGCCGCTCGTACTCTGCAAAAACACGCAACTTGGTCATGAAATCCATGCAAATGGAAGACCAAGTTATAAAGTAAGAAATGATAGTGCAAATGTAGAAGAAGGTTGGTGTGAAATAACAAAGCCAAAACATAATGATATAAAAACAAAAACAATAGTGGCTGGATTTAAACAGTGAAGGACTGCCTGTATCCACATGGAGGTGTAGATCGACGATGATAAAAACAAGAAATGATATATGAAAATGGGCGTAATGAATATGAGACATTTAACTTTGATACAAAACGTGAAACTTTGGTTATAAGCCAAAATATACAGAAATGCAATGAAATGCTATGAAACGTGACGGAAAGACCATATGAGGTGGGGCCTATATGGAAATCGCAATCGGAAATCGAAGCGGGAGTAATCGCAATCACGAGCGAGAGGATGTGCGATGCGATCAATCGGAAGGGACAGCGATTGGAGGGGAGTTGCGATCGGGCGGATCGGGGGTCGGTCATGCGATGTGATCAATCGTATCACAAATATTTGCGATGGACTGATCGGGGGGGCTTCACGTAAATGTTGCGATTGCGATTAGGGCAAGGAGTACGATTAGGGCTCCACCGTCGAATCGGAGTCACAGATCGACGGTGCGGGTTAGATCGGGGATCGCAATTGGGGGGGAAACAAAGGGATGGCGTGAAGTTTTTTGCGATTGCGATGATCTGCGATTTGCGCGGGTTGTCCAATCTACATGGTAGCTCAACGGTGGAGAACGTGTCGCAGGACTTAACATAATCGCATCGGATTTTTTCAGTTGTAACACGGGAAATGCACCCGTCTGTCATTCCGATTATGATTGGCGCTTAAGACTTAAGCGCTTGGTCTTAGCGCTTGGGCGGAAAATGAATTTATCATGCCAGACAAAAGGGGATTGCTCATCAGAGATTCAATGGGGGTTGAAATGATCAACATTGGCTCCACCTGGGGACGGCACGTTCATCCCTGGACGTGTCGAGAACTTCGCAAACCACCAGATACTCTTTTTGAGTTACTTCTGCTCTTTAGCCCTTCTACTTTTTACTTCGTGATTCATCACAACACCCACATTATTCAAATAAAGATGAAAAAGGAAAACTATTATACAGTATAATAGACCAGGCTATCTTTGCCTACATCAGAATTGGAAGTAGGGCTTGAGGAACTGACCATTCACAGGGGCATCAAGCAAATCTCCCTATAAATTTTCCAACTTGAAAGTATTGTTACCTCCCCGCTCCACAATCTTGAAAGGACCGAACTAGAGTGGGTCGAATTTTCCATGTTTTCCTTTTTCAGCCCTCCAGATGTCCCACCTGAGTACTAAATCGCCAACCTACAGATTCATGTCTTTAGCATGCAGATCAAAGAGGTACTTTATCTTCTCCTGATATTCAGTCAACTTCTGATTCACCTGATTGCGTGTTTCTTCCAATTCCACCAGCTGGTTTATCCTCCTGATCATATCATCAGGTTCTTCTTGGATTTCCTGCATGAATCGGGCTACTGGTAGGGCTAATTGAATAGGGAATACTACTGCCCTCCCATATACCAATTCATATGGGGATTTCCTAGTTGCTCTCTTGCTAATAATTCTATTGGCCCATAGAGCAAATTTCAATTGGGAATCCCAATTTTTCTGATTCTCATTGATAGCCTTCTTCAGTGCTCTTACCAGGGTTTTATTGGAAGACTCTGCCAAACCATTTCTTTGTGGATAATAGGCTGTAGAGTGACTTAGTGTGATATTATACTGCTGATAGAAGCTTGCAAACTTTGTAGACTTGAAGGCTTGTGCATTATCAGTCACTATTCTGGCAGGACAACCAAACCTGGATATGATGTTTTCTTCCATGAATTTTATTATCACCGTATCTGTGGCGTTCCTTGCTGGTATGGCTTCCACCCATTTGGTGAAATAACCAGTGGCCGTTAAAATCCACTTATGCTGACCACTTGATGGAGGATGTATTTCACCTATAAAATCAATTCCCCATTGTCTAAATGGTTCGTCCACATGCACGGGAATCATGGGCAGAGGTGCTAATTTATGTCTTTCAGCAAATTTCTGACACTTCTCGCAGGCTCTAACCTGGGCAAAATCATCTCCAAAAAGCTTGGGCCAATAAAAAACAGCCTTCAGGATTTTGTGAGCAGTGGCCCTCCAGCTGTAGTGACCCCCATAGATTCCCTCATGGAATTCAGCCATTATACTCTCTACCTCATCCGCTGTGAGAGACAGAAGTAGGATACCTGAGGGATCACGCCAATATAATTGGCCATTGGTGACTATGTACTTCTGAGATTTCAATCTTAGCGTTCTGTATTTCGCTTTATCACAACTTGGTGGGCAGCTGAGTGTGAGGAGATATTCTACTATCCCTTTGTACCACTGACTGGTGAGGTATTTTACATGTATTTCTGGGGTAGGTACCCCAATTCCCTGTCACTCTTCTTTCTCTTCAAATTCCTCACCTGCTATAATGGAAAAATTTATGTCCAGAGCTTGATAGTTTGATTCAGATAACATTTTGGCAAGCCCCTGTCCTTTGATTAGCTTAGTAGGACGGATGTCTAAGTCATACTCCTGTATCTTGTCAATCCACTTCCCCCTTTTTCCTTCACTATCCCCCTGGATAAGGATATCTTTTACAGCAGCTGTAGGCACAAATGTAGTAATATGGGATTGTAAGATATACACGTGGAATGCTTTGAGGGATTTCACTAGGGCGTATGCTTGCTTTTCCGATATGTTGTACTTTAATTCTGCATCATGGAGCACCTGACTAAAAAAGGAAATAGGTTGCTCATACCCTTCCTCATTTTTCTGCAATAAAACTCCTACTATTGTATGAAGTCATGCAAAAGAAAAAATCATGAAAGGTTTATGATAATCTGGTCCAGCTAGCACAAGGGCTTCTACAAAAGCCCTTTTTATTCTGGTAAATGCCTCTCGTCATTCCTGGGACCATTTAACTTCATTATCTTTCTTCAGCATGTCAGTTATATGCCTAACTATTTCAGCATAGTTAGGGACGAACCGTCTCAGGAAATTGATGCGCCCTAGGAATACTTGTACCTCTTTCTTATTTCTGGGAAAAGCAATACCATTTATAACCTCTACCCTTTTAGGATCTATCTTCACCCCATCTTTAGTCACAATGTGTCCCAAAATTTTACCCTCTTATAAAGAAAATAAAGACTTTTGAGGATTAAGGGAAAGACCAAACCTTCTACATTTCTCAAAAGTTCTACGCAGATGCTCAATGTGCTCAGTATCATTCTTGGAAAATACAGTGATATCATCGAGGTAGACCACCAGGAATTTATCCTGCTCCCCAACAAAAGCAATGTCCATGGCCCTCTGAAAAGTGGCCCCTGCATTAATCAATCCAAAAGGCATCCTGGCATACATAAATGTACCCCATGGTGTGGTGAAAGCAGTCTTCTTTTGGTCTTCTGGAAGTACAACCACTTGATTATAACCAGAGAATCCATCCATCATTGACATTCTGGAAGCTCCAACCACCCTCTGCAAGATGTGATCCATCTTAGGAAGTGGATAATTGTCCTTTAAGGATGCTCTGTTTAAATTTCTGAAATCCACACACAGCCTTATTTCTCCATTCTTCTTCCGGACAGGGACTAGGTTTGCCACCCATTTAGAGTACCTCAATGGCACAATTATTTTAGCCTGTAACAGTTTCTTAATTTCCTTCTCAATGGAAGGGAGCAGCAGGGGATTTATTTGTCTGAGCTTCTACTTATGAGGCTTTGCATCTCCCTTAAGTGGAATTTTGTGCTGCATTATATTGATATCAAAGGTTTTCAAGTCCTGATAGGACCATGCAAACACATCTTTGTAAGATTGAAATAATTTCTGATACAGCGTTTTATATTCTCTAGGGATCTTCCTGGACAGTTTTACAATTTTGGGGTCAGCCTCAGTACCAAGATTCAGGTCCTCTACTTGATTTTCTTCTACCACTTTGCTTGGCTGCAGTGGGACATCATTTTTGTCAAATAATCTCTCTAGAGGCACCAGCCCTCTAGGTATAATGTTTCCCTTTAACTGCAACACCTTGTTACCTGCCACTTTCTCCTCCCAATTTCTTTCTGAAGTGTTTTCAGACTCAACCTCTTCTTCATCAGCATCAATCTCCACATTGGAGAATTCTCCCACTGTTTCCAGGAATCTCTTCATCTGTCCTTCATCTTCAAATACCTGCCAGTGTTTGATGTTATCTGGGATTGAAGGCCGATAACGCACCTCAACTTCATATCTTAAAAGAGGGTTCTGAGGTGGTCAAAATGTACTAGCAGCTAAAGCAAGGGAATCAGCCATCCTATTCTGTTCTCGGGGCATGAACTGGATATTAAGTGCCAAGAAGAAATTTTCTACCATGTCCCAAACTTCATTCCTATAAGCCCTTAGCCCAGGATGTTTGGTCTGACACTGATTCCTGACTTGTCTGACCACCAATTCTGAATCTCCCAGAACTTTTAAGCTTTGTATGTTCATATTCCTGGCTGTCTGTAATCCTAACAGAAGTGCTTCATATTCAGCCACGTTATTAGTGGCTTCATATTCTAGCTTGAAGGACAATGGAACCCACCTTCCTGTAGGAGAAATCAATAATATTCCAGCCCCATTACCTTCCTTTGAATTTGCCCCATCAAAATGGAGTGTCCAGATTCCTGCTTCATGGCTCTCTGAGTGCTGCTCCGTCTTGATCTGACAGAAGGATGGTTCATGAGCATAGTCTTGATCTTCTTCCAGCATCAAGCATGAAAAATCTCCTTCTTTACTGTAGACCGGTGAATTTACAGAGTTGTCAACCTTAGTCACCATCTTGACAAATCTAGTCTCCCTATACAACCTCCTCTCTTGGCCACCAAAAACTGAGATAGTGGCATATGTTAAATCTAACTTAATTGACCCACCGATTTTTGTTCCCCAGGACCTTGACAACAACATACCAAAACGAGCTGGGATGTCAGCCACCACGATGTCCATTACCACACTTTTAGCTGGGATTTGGGCCAAATTAACCACCAAATCCTTGATCATCCCCAAGCATTTAACTCTTTTGGAGTCAAATGAATAAAGGTCCTTGTATGGACGGGTGATTTGTAATCCTAGTTGTTCCATGAATGACAGAGGTATAAGATTATTGGATGATCCAGAATCTAACAGACAATTATGTAATAGCAGGTCATGAATCACTAGAGACACATAAAAGGGAGGAGTAGAAGCATCTAATTCCTCAACATGTGGACCAAAGACAACCATGGGTCTTTCTTCTTGAAGGTTGAGGCTATCTGGAGTGAGTGTTGCTTCTGGAGGGAGCATGAATGAGGTGACTTGGGATTGATACGCAAGTTGTTTCAACAACTCGGTCAAGGGCACTGGGATTTTTACTTTTTCAAGTTCCTTTTGCAAACTGAAAACAAGGGGGGACTTCTCTATTACAACCTCTTTTGGCTCTTTATTTTCAGCTGGGGGTTTGACTTCTTTTGACACAGACTTGGTATTAGGAGGAATGACTACTTTTGGAGCGGAAGGAATTTGATCATTAGACTGCAAAGGTTTGTTTAGAGGGCCCTTACCTTTGTCTGTGACTTTCTGCATTGTAGACTCTTTCTGAGCAGGTGCTTCCTTCTGGGGTAACTCTTCTTCTTGCTCTTGAGTACGAGTCCTCTTCCTAGAAGATCTGAGATCATATCTTCTATTGAAATGTGCTTGAATGAAATCATCAAATTGTTTACAATAATGATCAATTTCTGCTTCTTCTGTGTCTCTGGTCCTTTCTTCTTCTTGCAATGAGCACTCAGCTCCATCATTTCCTTGCAAAGGGTATTCTTCTCCATCACTATTTGAAAAGGCAAGATTTGCATCCTCCAGTCCATAGGCAGTGTCTTCAATAAAATCATCTACTGGATCTTCCAGGTACAATGGGTGTGGTACTTGATCCTGTTGCTCCTTTGCTTCCCTTGGCAATATTTGCAGGGGTGGTTTCCTATACTGAGGATTATAACCTCTGTTTGGAGCATTGTAGAAATTCTTGGAGGCTGAATTCTTGGCCTCCAGTTCAAGCTTGACCACTTTCTTAGTCAGTTTGGTCATTTCCTCCGTTCTGTCATTAGGTGAGTCTTTGTCTTTGTTAGAGGTAGATACCTCCTCTTTCCCCCTTCTAGTATCTTGCTCAGATTTTCCCTTTGATTTTCAAGTGGAGGCAAAGTTTGCTTCCAACTCTAGTGCATCTGACTAAGCATCATCCAGAGTAGCAGTCTTTCTTTCTCTGAGAGAGAAACCAAATTTTGAATCAAAAGCTGCTACAAAAACAACCTTAGCAGCAATTTGATGAGGCTTCGTATCAGCATGAAGACTCAAATACAATTTATTAAATCTCTTGATAAATTCTGATACTCCTTCATTATGTCTTTTCTTTAGAGTATTGAACTCAATGAGACAATGTCCATGATCTTTCTTCTCTCCCCATTTTCTGAGAAAAGTATCTTCCATATTATCCCAAGTGGTAATAGAACAACCTGCCAATGTCTTAAACCATTTTCGAGCTTCAGCATCAAGATATTGGACAAAAAGCCTTAAGACCACATCTAAATGTTCCACATTAAAATTCTCAGCAAAAGAACAGAAGACCTCCAGATGTATTTGAGCATCAATCTCATTTTCTCCATTGAATCTGGGTAAGATCTTCAAATAATCCTGTGGCATATCATTTAGCACTTGAGGTAATGCCAGGGGAGCATATTTGTTCAATAAGAAGGCTGGAACATTGGCCATTGGAGGAGGTGGAGGTAGTACAACAGTTTGATGTGTAAAAGGAGGAGGAGGAGGTGGAAGTGGAGTATGAATAACAATAATTATACAGCAGTCTGAGGTGTTGATGGGAACAGTTTTCGGTTAACAGCAGCTACTTCAGTGACCTCCTTAACCTCTTCGGCCTCAGGAGTAGGGTGAAGATTATCTTTAGTTCTGACACCTCCCATGGGTGGGCTATCTGAGTAGTATTCTGTATTTTCCTCAGTGGAGTGAGGATTTTCTACTTGGAATTCTTGAGAAGAAGAGGATGGATAGTCTTCTACAAAAAATTCAGGGGTTTCAGTGCGGACTGATCGCCTTTCTTTCCAACTTCTTCTATGTATGATCTTTTCAGGGTCAGACACTGAAGGTGTCTTTGGCTTAGACGTATCTGACCTCAGGTGTGGCTTACGAGGAGCCAAGACTACAAATAGATTTATCAAATGAACAAATGTGGAGTCGCCAAGGTGAGGGATCTACAACTCTCAACTCTCCGTGCTCACCTACTTAGAGAGTGAATATGATTTGTTGAGGCCCAGGGATTCTGATTTTCTTAACTTCGATCCCCAGCAACGGCGCTAGAAAGATGTTGTCGCTCCTAGAGACAGCCTAGAGTTGTGATAGACCAGTGCTTAGGACATCTTATCATAGCAAAGAGCATATGGTATAACAGATATAGTTATCAATAACCAACTCTCATGCTATCTCTTGTAAAACAAGGAAAATTAATCTGAATGGGACCAAGACCTTCAGAAAATGATACAGAAGAAGGAATAATGCAGAGACAATATGCAAACTCCAATATAAAAGCAACAGACAATTCAGAGGTAGCTTATTGTAAAGCGGGCCGATTCAGAAATACCTCACAGAAATAAGTTATCAGAAGGTGTATGTAGTGAATGAAACGTAGAGGAGATATTAGTTAACATTGAGCTGATATCCAGATACACAATACCACCATGCATGGGCTTACCAATCTAAGAATCCATACATGACAATAGCATTTTAAAAGCACCCTCCCAAAGAAACTAATATACCAAAAGTATGGTTTAGCTGAATAATGGAACAGAATATCATGCATGAGCCATATTTAAAGCGCTTGAATAATCCAAGCATGGGTATCAACTAGGATAAATCCATACCAAAAATTAGTGAGCCACTTGCATTCCAAAACATGATACAAGACAGATGGATGAAATGAAATGATATATTAAAATAGCACAATAAAGAAAGTTACAAACTGTGAAATACCAAAGACCAGAATCCTCTTTGACAGATGGAACTCCTCCTCACTGAGACCCTATGGGCTCTGAGCCTTCATACAAAAGTTTTACAAAATGTATACAAGAAGCCTTTCACTGCATAATTTTCTGATAAAATCTGGAACCCCCAATAATCTGTTCTTCGGGGGTTTTATAGAGAAAAAGAAAACTTAATAAATGAAGTAGGTGATGAACTATCAATTTGCTGCATAAGGACAAGATGGCCGAAACGTGCACGCCCATACTGCTCGATGACTTTGTGGTGCTGTACGTTCTCTGTAGCCTGCTTTCTGAAATAAATGCACTGGGTGAAGGTCTCTTCAGGAACACGGTATAGAGATAAAACCATATAAACATTCTGTCCTTTCCTGAAAGAAAATCCTGCTGAAATGAAACCTGGAGGGTATTGTTCCTTGTGCATGGTACTCTCTGTCTTCTAAACTTGAATTTAGGCTTGAAACCTTCAATGCTGATCATCAAATTCCTCTGATTTTCCACTGATACTCTCTGCCGCAACATTTATATCTTCACCTGCCCAATCTGCGCTTTGAATGTCCCTGGGAGGGTTTGACAGATTTTAACCCTGCTGCTTTAATGGAAGTCTTGTCGGTGTATCTTCCCGGGCCTTTCTTCATAATTCAGCTCTGAAACATGGTCTTTGACGTGCTCTCTATCACAGCAATAGAGACTCTGAATCATGATAGTTTTCCGCCGCTCGTACTCTGCAAAAACACACAACTTGGTCATGAAATCCATGCAAATGGAAGACTGGTTATGGGGGCGGAAGAAATGATAGTGCAGTGGTGGTGAAACAGTGGTTTATGTGAAATAACAGTGGAAAACATAATGATATGGTGTAAATGGCAAACAATAGGGTTTGACGGAAAAATGCGTATGGACCGTTCGATCTAGATCTGGAGGCATAGATCGATGGCGGGGATAAAACAGTGAAATGATATATGAAAATGGGCGTAATGAATATGAAACATTTAACTTTGATACAAAACGTGAAACTTTGGTTATAAGCCAAAATATACAGAAAATGCAATGAAATGCTATGAAACGTGACAGAAAGACCGTATGAGGTGGGGCCTATACGGAAATCGCAATTGGAAATCGGAGCGGGAGTAATCGCGTGAGCGAGAGGATGTGGGATGCGATCAATCGGAAGGGACAGCGATCGGAGGGGAGTTGCGATTGGGCGGATCGAGGGTCGGTCATGCGATGTGATCAATTGCATCGATGGACCGATTGGGGGGCTTCACGTAAATGTTGCGATTGCGATTGGGGCAGGGAGTACGATTAGCGCTCCACCGTCGGATCGGAGTCACAGATCGACTGTGCCGGTTAGATCGGGGATCGCAATCGGGGGGGGGGGGGGGTGGAACAAAGGGATGGCGCAGAGTTTTTTGCAATTGCGATGATCTGTGATTTGCGCGGGCCGTCCGATCTACATGGTAGCTCAACGGTGGAGAACGCGTCGCAAGACTTAACATAATCACATCGGAGTTTTTCGGTTGTAACACGGGAAATGCACCCGTCTGTCACTCCGATTGCGATTAGCGCTTAAGACTTAAGCGCTTGGGCGGAAAATGAATTTATCACGCCAGACAAAAGGGGATTGCTCATCAGAGATTCAATGGGGGCTGAAATGATCAACATATTGCACCTTGGAAGCTCCTTGATGCTTATATAAAAAGAGCGAAGAAAACTCTAATGAATAGTTCATTGGGCACAATACTTGTTAGAGTTTTGCAAATGGGGTAGTAAGTTAAGTGGGCTTGATTGTGGGGAAAATTCTACAGTTAAGCATGCTTGATCCAAATGAGTCTTGGGATGGGTGCAAGCCTTGGAGGTGATGATTGATGTTATGTGATTAATTTCCCTAGTTTCAATCTCACTTCTTCACCATTATGAGCATCATTTGATGTAATGAGTGCTAAGTGGACTATTCGAAAACTATGAGAAGTTAATTAGTTGTGACTAATACTAGTTGCTATGGGTCATAGATTAATGTCTTACTTTATGTAGTGAATTCTGAAAATGATATCTCATAACATATATACACTTTATCCCAACATTTAATGTCGTTATGTAAAGTGCTTAGCCTTTGCCTTTCGCAAGCTAGTCAACCCACAAAAGTTTAAAATAAAGATGGGTCTAATGGTTAAGAATATGCTTTTTCACCTTAAAGGCTAGATTCAAATCCAAAATTATAGCAAGGAGCTGATCTCACAAACAAAAATCTTATTAATATGCAACTCAACCATAACCTTAAATTAAATTATTATTATTAGAAAAAAATAAAAAGAATTTCATTAATTTAAACCACCCATAAATTTTAAAATACAAATTTATAATTTTATATATTATTATTATCCAATTTTAAGGTCACGGTCAAACTAGACACTAAATTGGTGTATACGAACCCCTTTGTTTGTGGGACAAGGGACTCACCTCCGCCCAACGATTTGACTACTATACTCTATTCTCTTTGGTTTTGAAGGTGCGACCTCTTAGAAAGAAACACATATTCCTAACCATTAAACCCACTCAAATTGTATATATACCATATATATTGATTGGAATTTGTCCACATAAATTCATTACACTTATTCCTAAAAATTTCGATCATGTGAACCGTGAAAATCCTCACTCTTGAACCTACATAGATATATATTAAATTTATGTTTTGGCAATAATATATATACACCATCTTCATAGAAGAAATGATATTTTCCATGGCAGAAGAAAGAGATAAACGTGCTAAAGGGCAAGTAGGTTTTAGACCTAAACATTCCACAGTTGATCATTGTATAACTTTAAGGCACATCATTGAAAAAGGTTGGGAAAAAAAGGAAGAAGTTTTTTGTTGCTTTGTTGATTTCAGAAAAGCCTTTGACACGGTTCCTAGGGATAAGCTTTGGGGCATAATGGAGGAACTCGGGGTTCCCAAGCATTTGAGAGCAGCGATGCATAGGTTGTATGAAGAGGTGAAAGTCAAAATCAGAACTTCAGCTGGCATTTCTGAAAGTTTTAGAAGCGATATCGGGGTCAAGCAAGGTTGCCCATTGTCTCCTACCCTTTTTGGGTTATATATTGACAAGCTTGAAGAGTGGCTAAACTCGCAAGGGGGTGACGGTATCCATTTGGGCAAGTTCGTTATCAGGCTTCTTTTGTACGCAGATGACCTTATATTGAATACTAATTCGGCTCTTGGTTTGCAAGAGCATTTACATTCCCTTGAGCATTTTTGTAGAAGGGTTGGGATGCAAGTCAATATTAGCAAAATGAAAGTAGTGGTTTTCTCTAACAAAAGAAAGCATAACCAACATAAGTTCTATTTTGAAGGCAGCATTCTGGAAGAAGTTGCAGATTACAAATACCTCGGAATTGACTTCAACAGAAATTTAAGTTGGGATGGTTGTAGAAAGAAAAGAATTTTAGGGGGTTGGAAAACATTTTATGCTCTTCAAAACAGGTGTAGAGAGGCAGAGCTGTGGGACTGGAAAACCACCCTAACTCTTTTTGGGCTTCTAGTGATTCCGGTGATTCTCTACGGTTGTGAACTATGGGCCAGCAGCACAACCAAGATGCAGTGGAAACAAATTGAGAAAATTCAGAAACGTTTGATTACAAACAAATTCAAAATTAAAAGTGCAGTTCCTTATGCTATCCTGTTAAGTGAAACAGGGGCTGCTCCTATTGAAGCAATTGCTATGGTGTGAGTCATAAGGTATCTGAAAAAAAATTGAGCAAATGGAAGATGATAGATGGCCTAAGGTTGTGTTTAGTGACAGATTGTGCAAAAGACAGAAGACGTGGATGCGGCAAAATAACAAATGGTTTAGTAAATGGGGTATTTGCTTGAGCATGTGTCCTACAAACAGTAAAGAGATAAAAACTTTTGTTATGGATAAATTCCACAAGCATACTTGGAAGAAAGAGCTAAAGAGAAAAAAGAAGTACTACATAGAAGAGTTTAACTCCACGCATAACCATCAACAAAAGGCATACATAGGGGCTAATATTTCTTGGAGATCTAAAATTCTTATTGCTCAATTAAGGACTAATTCTCATCAACTCCGTTGTGAAACAGGGCGCTGGAAAAGGCCAAAAGAAATGTGGGAAGAAAGAGTATGTATTTTTTGCTCCTCCGAAAAAGTGGAAACAGAAAAACATTTCATTCTAGAATGTGAGGCCTTCAAAGACACCAGAGAAAACTATGCAGGTATTCTGGCAGCTAATTCTTGGGATAATCTATTCAGCGAAGAGTTTGTCGATAAGCTGGGAGTGCTCATTGTAAAACTTCACAGGAAAAGGGCCGAATATAAGAGTCAGATAGAGAAGCAATCTGTCTCATAGGCTATTTTTAGCCTCGTGGACATTAAAAATTCTTTCTTTCTTTCTTTCTCCGGATAAACAAAAAAATCCGCCTATTTTTAATTAATCATTAGCTGTTTAAACAGTTTTGTATTGTGACCGAAGGCCAGGTGATCGAAGTTGAGAGATCCAAGCGAAAATGGGAACCTCAACAGCTAAGGATGCACAAGCTCTTGTTGCATCCCTTCGATCTGCGTATTCTGCAACTCCTACCAAGCTGAAGGTAATGTCCAAATATTGTTATTTGGCGCGCTAGATTGTTATCTCGTACCCATTGTTGATTTAAAACTGAAATGGTTGCTGCAGATCATCGATCTGTATGTGGTCTACGCAGTTCTCACGGCAGTTGTGCAGGTGTGTCCCCTGGTTTTATTGTGTCATGGGATCTTTTACCTTTCGTATTTATATTGAATATGCACAGATACTGTTCAGCCCCTAAGGTAGTCTATATCTTTGTAGCAAAAATATATTTCAGCGATTTTATGGATGTATTAACATTTCTGTAACCAAATATGGGGTTTTGTTATTTCCAAGTTACCCAAATGTTTAGACACTTTCCTAAGCGCCAGCTATTCTTTCAGTGAGATCAGTTATTCGATATACCAGTGGACATTTTCTACCATAACTCATTCTTGATTGTATTCTAACCAGCCAATGGGTTTTCAAAGCCAAAACCCACTTTTGTTTTTTTTCCTTGGAAAATAACTGTAAGCAAATTACATGTACGCTGCATTTAAGCATTTAATGATTCCTCAAAAAAATTATTATATCTAACAAGACACAAGAGTTTCTCGGCATAACCCACATTACAGTCCAAAATATTACATCAATAAAGCATCCACAGTGGGATCCCACTGTAGTCTCCTATCGTCTCTCAAGAGTTTGACATATAATACATCATCTGCCTGAAAGACCGGAAAAACCATTCAACTCATTTACTGTCTGATATCATCATCAAAATAGAAAGATCATAAGTACTCGACAACAAGAGAAAGGCTGTCTACACAGCCACCCGGAAAGCAGATCAGAAAACAGGGTTGTGATAAAATTCAGAGGACTGATCCCCGTTAATCTGCGGAACACACCACAATCCTGAATCCAGCTACACAATGCTGCTTCGGAGAATGCATCAGCTTCTCCATTCCTTTCTCTGTAAAGTTGTTGAAAGGTGATATAGTGAAAAGCAGAATTGTAAAGGCGAATTTCATCATAAATAGGCCTCAATAAATAGTTATTCAGATTACTAGTACCCAGCATCCAATTAATCACCACCTTAGGTTAGGGTCTCCAAATATCTGAATTTTTGTGACACCTTTTTCAGCAGAATGAGTTGGAAGTAACCTCAGAGCCATCAATTCAGCAAAACCTGACCCAGCCTTAAACTTTAAGACATGAGATTCATTCCTGCAAATAAGCCTTTCTTGCCCCACAAGCAGGAGGGTCCCCTTGACAAGCTCAATCAAAATATTCCCAAGCTCCACTTCTGTCTATTCTCTGATCTGAAATCTGCCTTAAAGGCTTTTCTTTGGATGATTGTTTGAAACTGTCAGGTATTGATTTTCTTTGGGCAGCACATTGAAGGGGAGGAATATATCTGTCTTCGAATATGCTTGCATTACGTGCAAGCCAAATACCCAAAGCTACAACCAGAGGAAGAGCTTTGAAAATTTTCAATGGAGGATTTGAAGTTTGAGGACTCTAATCGTTTGAATTGCTGAAAGCACAGTTAAAGTCAGCAATATTAATTTTTGCTCATATTTTCCTTTTCTAATGCTCAGCGATAAAATAAAGGGGTGATGGGACCCATATCCCAATTTAGGATAAATAAGCTCCCTAAAGTCACTTAAACATTATTCTGATTTCAGCGTGGGGCCCACGGGAGCCAAGTGATAGCACAGGGAGAGGGACAGCGCAGAGGCAGCGTGGGGCCTGGGCCAGGCAGCGTGGGCCAGGACAATGCAGAGTAGGCAGGGTAGCGTGGCATGAGGAGACAACACAACATAGTGGGGCCCAATGGAGAGCTAGGGTCTCAAGCATAAAAGGAAGGAGAGGCTAGCTACTCATCCATTCTATTATGCATCTTCATAATTTCTGTCTAACAGATATTGAGCGCGCTTACGCTGTTTAGCTAAGTCTGCAAGTGCTGTTCAGCACACAGGTGTCTCCGAGTAGCGATCCCAACCTTAGCCTCGGGGGACTTCGAGTGCCCGCTCAGGTGAGGAGTTTCACCTTTGATTTTCAAAGTAGAGAACGCAAAATCTTTCAGCCAAGAGTCACACAGTCACTAAGGCAGCGCAATCACACTCAGAGATTACGCAGTCTTGGAGGAGGGTAGCACCAGGAGTGAAGGGAGATCAGGGATTTCAGTCCGGGAGAAGTGTGAAGGGATCAACCCTTCACAAGTCATATTTTGAAGCAGTAGGAGGCCAACATTTCCAGTTATACAGTTCAGGGGCCAGCGTACTCACCAGGAGTGCGTGATTTTCCCAAGGGGGTCAAATTTTGGGGTCAGCGTTTCCGGAATTCCTTCCTGGGTTTTTCTGGGTTTTTGGAGGAGAGTTCATACTCGAAGTTTCACAATTTTCTGAGCAGGGGAACAGCCCCAAAGAGCAGCTCTGTTCCAGTTAGAGGCAACATTTTCTAGCGACAGCAACAACTCAGGGAGTTACACAGTCCAAAGAGAAAGCCGCCATTTCCAGCAGGGTTTTGAGAGTGATTTTAGCTTGCCTTGAGCAAGCCAAGGTGCCATCATACTGATCACCTTCTGTACTCATTCCCTCTTTCAGATTTATAATAAAATGGCTCAACTTTTCTCCATGTTTGCAGTGTTTTTCATGATGTCTCTCAATTAGCTGTAGTTTTTGTTTATGTTTCTTTATATTTCTGTTTATTTCCTATTCGGAATATTACACTGGTATCAGAGCTCATAGACTTGGCTCAGCCTGTGGAGCAGATCAGTCTATGACACCCGGAGATAAAGAATACATCACTCACCGGAAGCAGCGGTACAGGAGCCGAGAATGGAGGCTCGAGGCCACAATTGGAGGGGGGACTGCGTTCCAGTTGAGGACGCAGAGGAGAAAGTACCTATGGTAGAAGAGATAGATGACAGGAAGGAGTTCGAGAATCTCCTCCTGAAGTCTGTACAGGTGCTTTCGAGGAAGATAGAGGAGATGGGTCAGAAGATTACTGGGGAGAATAGACAGCGTGAAACCCCAAGGTGTTTTCACATCGGAGAGGGATCCGACAGTTCCCATCACACACAGGAGCAGAACACAGCACAACAGGTGGTGCTACGCACTCCCCCACGTTCCACTATGCCCACATTCTTCACTCCAGGTACCGGAACGGGAGGACCCCAGGAGCCGAAGATGGCTCATTACGGGGATTATTTTGCAGAGTATCAATCATATGGGCAAGATTTTGGTGAAGCTCTCTCTTTCCACGATTTCTGCCATCTCAAAAACATGCAGGGAGGTGAGTTGCAACGTACCATGGGTAGATTTTTCTTGCCAACTAATGGCGGGTCATCTGAATGTTCAGAAAAAGCTTGGGTGGAGAAGCTGGACATTTACTTCTAGCTAAATTAGATGGTAGAGGTGGAGGCCATCAAGGTAGCAACGCTGCACCTTGAGGGAGAAGCCCATGATTGGTGGTTCCATGGGATGGCCACGTTGGGTCACTCAACAGTGACAATGTATGCAGAGTTCACCCAGAGATTGGTGGAGAGGTTTGACCGGAAGGATCTGGAGGAGCATTTTGTTGAGCTGACCAAGCTCAAACAGATTGAGAACCCGGAAACTTACATTTCCGAGTTCTTGAGACTTTCAGTGATGGTGCCAGACTTGTTCGCAACCAGGAGGATTTACATGTTCATTGATGGGTTGGCAGAACCTCTGCATGGGTTAGTCAGGTCCACTAGGCCTGCTACACTTAGGATGCAGTTGGGAGGACAAGAGACTTGCAGGATGCTTTGCCCAGGACCAGAGCTCCTTTCCCCCAGAGACCGACATTTCAGCCAAAGGGGAAGGACATGAGAGTTCTACCGCAGAAGGGGAACCAAGGCTCGAGGGCCTTTGGACGATGATACCCAGAGAGACTTGAGACGAAGGAAGTTGTGCTTCACATGCCAGGAGCCATGGGCACCGGGTCATCGATGTGCCGCAGGGAAGGCACATTACATAGAGGTCTTCTCCGACAGTGAGGGAGAAGAAGATGCTTATGAGGAGACAGAGGGAGAGGCCAGTGTTGTAGTACAAAGAGGGGATCATCCACCACCTCCTCCCCCAGGAGCAGGAGGGGCAGTGTTTGCTCCCACAGGAGGAGTCCTTGCATCTCTGCGAGGAGTTTCGAAGTATCTGACACTGCGTGTCCAAGGCACCATACAAGGACAACGTGTTTTAGTTCTGGTAGATAGTGGGGCCACTCATAACTTTATTGATGCCCAACTGGTAGAGAGGAGGGGCATTCCAACAGAGAGTTTTGATGGTTTCTCAGTACTGGTACCGGGTGCCAGAACTATGCAGTGTGCGAGATATGTTCCGACATTAGCAGTGACCATGGGGACCTACACTATGACAGACTACTTCTTTGTGGTTGACATCCCAGATACCAATGTGGTATTGGGAGTGCAGTGGCTGATTACACTGGGTAAGGTCACCATAGACTGGGAGACACTGGAGATGGAGTGGACGGATAAGAAGAGCGGAAAGCATGTGATGATCAGAGGCATGCACACATATCCTTCGCAGACAGTTTCAACACACCGGATAGAGGCAGACTTCCGGAAGGGAGACATAGAGTGGGCAGTAGAACTGCGTATTTCAGAGGTAGGGGTCACAAGGCAGGCAATTCACCCAGATGTGCAGACGATGTTGGACAGGTACTCCACGGTTTTTGGGGACATACCATTGGGGCAGCCTCCGGACCGGGGGTTTGAGCATACCATTGAACTGGAGCAGGGGATCCAGGCAGTGATCACTACATCCTATAGGCACCCCAAGGCCTACAGGGATGAGATTGAGAGATTCATGAGCTCTTAGCACTGGGACACATCCGACCCAGTACTAGCCCATTTGCTTCTTCTGTTGTTCTGGTGAAGAAGAAGGATGGCACACTGTGGATGTGCATCAACTACAGGGTGCTCAACGAAAAGACGATGAAGAACCAATACCCCATTCCTAGGATTGATGAGTTGATGGATGAGTTGAGGGGATCAGAATTCTTCTCCAAGATCGAACTGAGGTTGGGATACCATCAGATCCGGGTGAGGGACCAGGATGTCCCCAAGACTGCTTTTAGGTGCCATTATGGCCACTTCGAGTTTTTGGTGATGTCCTTCGGGCTAACCAACGGACCGGCCACCTTTCAGTCCTGCATGAACCATATCTTCCGTGGTCATTTGAGGAAGTTCGTGCTGGTGTTCTTTGATGACATCCTTATATATAACCGCATTTGGGAGGAGCACTTGCAACACATTGAGGTTGTACTACGTATTTTGGAGGAGCAACATTTCTATGCTAAGCTCTCTATGTGCGAGTTCAGATTGATAGAGATGCTCTATTTGGGGCATATCATTGGTGTGGACGGAGTGAGAGTCCACGAGGAGAAGATCCGGGCCATCTGAGAAAGGCCGAAACTGAAGAACGTGATAGAACTCCATGGATTTGTAGGCATCTGCACCTACTACCGGAAGTTTGACAAGGGATTTTCCCAGCTTGCTTCACCCCTCACAGATCTCACCAAGAAGGGGGCATTTAGCTGGACTGACACTGCGCAGAGAGCCTTTAATAGGCTCAAGGAGGTGATGAGTAGTTGCCCGGTGTTGGCTTTGCCAGATTTCACGCAACCCTTCATTTTGGAGTGTGATGCTTCAGGGGAGGGGGTAGGCGCAGTATTGATGCAGGGAGGCACCCTATAGCTTTCGAGAGCAGGATGATACTGCCACACGAGAGGTTGTATCCGATATACGATAAGGAGATGTTGGCCATTATGCATGCATTGGCCAAGTTTTGACAGTATCTGGTGGGCAACAGGTTTCAGGTGAGGACTGATCACAACAACCTCTGGTTCTTCCTTGAGCAAAAGCATTTGCAGGAGAGGCAGCAAAAGATCCAGGCTTACGACTTTGACATTGAGTATGTCAAAGGGAAGCACAATGTAGTGGCAGATGCTCTATCACACAGACCAACAACATTGTCCTCGATGAGTATAGATACAGGCTGGAGGGCTCAACTGCTGGTGGAGTACTCCAAGGACTACTTTGCTTGTGAGGTGCTTGATGGTTAGGTTACAGATGACAGATACAAGGTGATGGATGAGGTCATCTACTACAGAGATAGGATCTTCTTGACCGGGGATTCTCAGCTCAAGGAGAAGATACTGCGTGCATCCCATGACTCACCATTATCAAGCCATCAGGGATTCACGAAGACTTACAAGGCTATCAGGGAAAGGTTCTCTTGGAGGGGCCTCAAGGAGGACGTACTTCGGCATGTCAAGGAGTGCGAGGTGTGTTGGAGGAACAAGGGGGAGATGAGCCACCTAGCCGAATTACTACAACCGCTTCCCATTTCGGAAGGAAAGTGGGAAGGCATTTCTATGGATTTCATCACTGGGTTGCCCATAGTGCAGGGCAAGGATTGCATCTTTGTGGTCGTTGATCGACTAACAAAGTATGCTCACTTCTTCGCCATATCAACACGGTACATAGTTGCACAGGTGGCAGAGCTGTTCTTCCATGATGTTTTCAGATTGCATGGTCTTCCAAAGACCATAGTTAGTGACAGGGACAACCGTTTCATGGGCAGCTTTTGGCAGGAGCTTTTTCGTTTGGTGGGTATAGAGTTAACTCCTAGTACCAACTATCACCCTCAGACAGATGGGCAGACGAAGATAGTGAACAAGTGGCTGGAAGACTACTTGTGGAACTATGTCATGGGGTAGCAGAAGGCATGCCTGCGTTGGCTGCATTTGGGAGAACACTACTACAACACCACTTTACACATGTCTATCGGTATGTATCCATTTTATGCTTTGTATGGATATCATGCTCTGACTTTTGCTGATGTTATGTTTGGAGCTAGCAAGGCCCCCAGGGCCAAGGATTGGATCCAAGAGAGCCAAGATAGACTCCGGGCTCTTAGGGACAACTTAGCCACAACACTGAATCTGCAGAAGTTATATGCTGATAGAGGGCGGGTAGAGAGACAGTTTGAGGTAGGTGACTTGGTCTACCTTTGACTTCAACCTTATCGACAGTCTATGCTGAAGCAGAAGGGGGTCGAGAAGCTCAAGCCCCGCTTCTATGGACCTTACAGGGTGATCAGCCTGGTAGGGGAGGTTGCTTATGAGTTCGAGCTGCCAGCAGGTAGCAGGATACATATCATTTTCCATGTATCATCTCTGAAGAAGGCATTGGGTCAACAGGTGACTGCAACGGAGGAGCTCCCACCTACAGATGATGAGGGGCATTTGGTGTTACAACTAGAAGCCATCTTAGACACTCGGGAGAGACAACTACGAAGCAGGACAGTTAAGGAGTATTTGGTGAGATGGAGAAATCTGCCAGATGAGGATGCCACTTGGGAGAGTGAAAAGATTTTGCAGTTGCTTGAAGACAAGCAACATTTTGGCGGGGAGGATTGTAATATTCCCAATTAGCAGCAACTAATTGGCAATATTAATTTTTGCTTAGATTTTTCTTTTCTAATGTTCAGCCATAAAATAAAGGGGTTATGGGATCCATAACCCAACTTAGGATAAATAAGCTCCCTAAAGTCACTTAAACATTATTTTGATTTCAGCGTGGGGCCTAGGGGAGCTAAGTGATAGCGCAGAGGCAGCGTGGGCCAGGCATCGCAGTGGCAGCATTGTTGGAAAATGTAACTAGGTCGGTCTTCATATTGATTATGGATTTATGGAAAGTAGAAGACAAAGATAATAAAATGTATTTTGGATGTGCAAGAGTTTATTATAAGATCTAGTGCTTCAAGACCTTGTCAAAGTATCCGTGAAAGAATAGCATATGACAACCCTAATTTACGTTAAAAGATAAGCATTATATGATGATGAAAGACGACCTAATTTGCAGCTACATGTCGGCCTAGAATCTTAGTCAAGAAGTCGGCCTAAAGTCTGGACAAGAGCACTATATATACACCACGTCTGTGGTTCATTTGGAAAGAAAGATTGCGTATGCAAATACAGCAGACAGACAGGTCTAATAAGAATGTGAATATCTTTGAGTAAGAAATGCGGATATCACTAAAAGGAAATGCGGACATACAATGCAGATAACACACAATCAAATGCGGATTAAAGACTTACATCACCACAGCAGATTGTGGATACCACAGAGGTTGCGTTAGTCTAAATGCGTATACCACAACAGATTGTAGATACCACAGAGATTGCGTTAGACAAAATGAGTACACCACAACAGAATTTGCGGATTAGTCTGAGTTAGACAGCGTTGAAGAAGGAGCAGAAAGTATCAACATGGTTTCAGAGCTAAGGTCGTGATAAAAAGGTAGTTTCAAGAAAGATCAGTAAAAGGTCCATATCTTACGAAGGTCATCTTTGATCTTAGAATACAGTGAACTAGTTCCGTCTTAAAACAACCTTGAAGAAGCCTAGGATCTTTGCATTCTATCTTTGAACGGTAGCTCGGACATCATAGAAACTTGGACTAATTACAGTGAACCTCGCAATAATCACAGAAGCAATTCGGATCACCTCTGAAATTCAGATGACAATTGCAGGCTCGGTGTTACTGCTGTGACCAAAGCAACCACAGTTTTGATGTTACATTTCGGTGTTATCACATGTATGGTTCGGAGCTCTTTCGATGGGAATATTTCAGTGCTACTGCAGCAAAGGTTTTTTGTGCAGACACAGTGATGAAGTCTCACCACAGTACCACAGTCTTGGTGAAATCTCAGTAAAAGATTTCGACGCTATCTCAGGAGAAAGTCTCGATGCCACCACATGAAGTCTTGGTGCAACACAGTGACCAAAATTCAGTGTTACCACAATGACATGGTCAATATAATTCAGAGATATCACTGTGAATAAGTTTGATTTTTTTGTTTGTTTGTTTGTGGAATAGAATTGATGAAGTTCAAAAACAATTGAAGGCACTAAGTGTTGAAGAAAATAAAAGGAGCAAAAGCAACAACATGAATATAATACATTACAGTGAAGGATTCGGTTCTACCAACAGCGAGCGATGAGAAGGTGTCGGTGTTACTGCAATAACACAGTTTTGGTGCTTCCAACAGAAAAGGAGTTCGGTGCTACCACAATGGTAAGTACTCCAACAAGATGCACATACAACAAGTCTAATAAAGATAGAGGTATGCAATTCATAAGTGGTGACTCGGTACCATAAGGTCTAGGTGGATCTACATTGGAGAAGAAAGGCTACCTCCAGAGGAAAGTCAAAGTATCTTGAAGACTTGAAGACTAAGAGGCTAAAGGCACTGTCATCATCTTCAAAGGTTATAAAACAAGTTTCCTCTCATTGAAACAAGAACCACTTCTTTATCCCTGAAGAAGGTCATCCAAAGAAGTAGTAATCTCCATCAACAAAAGGAAGCTAGATCTAAAGATGTTGTCACCATTGAAGCAATCAAGTTGAAGACTCTTCACTTGTCAAGTAAGTATCTTTTATTCTATAATCAATTTTGGTAACATGACTTTGTTTTTGCAGGGAGATCTATAAGCTGGTTGGGTTACCAAGATTCCTTGTATGAGAAGAATAATAACAGTCCTTGAAGAAAGAGAGGTTATGTCACTTAGACCAGATTTACACTAAATCGAATTATCAAAAGAATGAAGGGATATCCTCATAAGATCTCAACTGTGAGATCTGGAAAAGATGATAAAATGAACAACATAACAAATAGACAAGAAAAATTACCTCACTCAACTTGTGGTTTCCATGCAAGATGGAAAAAGACAATCAAGGGCAAAAATGTTGGAGGATAAAAGACTCAAACATTCACAGAAGAAAAAGGAAAGTTTAAGGGAGAGACTTATGGACATTACAAACATTACTAAACATTACTAATGTAAAGCAGTCATCAAGAGCAAGGGTCATCATGGAAACATATTTCTAGGATGTGATGACATATTGATGAAGCAGGCCGAGGGAATGAAGCTCTTCATTCTTGAGAAATTGCTACAGGATGACTCAAGGGAAAAAGGTATGAGGTATGTATATATTTATATGTTGACATTGGATGTTTTGAAGTCATGTCATGTGGTTGTAGGTAATGGACTTCTGGACTTAGAAGTATGATCTATGAAGGAGTATCTCTCAATGCACGGACAGATGAAATCAACATAATATGTCCTCATGGAATATGAGGTGGTTGTATATGAACAAGAAACTAGGAAATTTATACATTCCTGGGAATCAAGAATGTGCAGAGAATAAGAGATCATGAAATGCAACCATGTCAAGAGGCAGTTATCATCCGAAGGCCAAGAAGATGTGACTAGGAGATCTCCTGGAGAGATATGTAGACTCTGACGGAAGTCTGGTAGAGAAGAAGACCCTTGGAAAAACATATCATTAGGAGATGTGTCAATCTGTATGAAGGATGCCGATGCTTACAGGAAGATGTCATGGTGAAAGATCATCACTGAGGTAACTTTTGTTTTAAAAGGGTTCATATGTAAATGTTTATTTGGATGAATTTGTGCAGGATTGCTAATCATGAGAAAGGATGTATGATCCTGAGAGATGTTTTGAAGGAAAGCAACATGGCACAATAGTGGACCAGATAAGGAAGTCTGGTGAATTACTCTGATAGCTAAGGAAGTAATGAATGATCTGTGTCCTATGAAGCTAAAAGATGGAGATTCCTCAATACCGAAATCCATGACATCAAGGACAGGAATTCTTCATGAGCAGCTGGATGTCTCACCATTGCTGCTGAAGGTCCCTGGTTAAGAGGGAGCCTGATGGTAAGTTTCTTACTTGGAAGAAACTTGGTAATTCCTAAGGATGATCTTAGGTACATTCTTTGTATAAGAATGAGTACATTCCCTTGTGGAATAGGTCCTCCCTGGGAGGGAGAGATAGGCACATCATTCTGGTCTTGGGAAGATAGAATGGAGGATTGGGTAATCATCTGGCATTCGATACTCTTTGAGAATGTGATCGGACATTCAAGATAAGAGTAGTCGGGGACCGATATTCTTTGAGGGCTAGCTACCTAAGAGAAGAATAGTCCAAGAAGGTCATACTTTGGGAACACCCGGGTGGAGTATGTACCTTGGAGAGACAATGACAAAGGTGTCTATAAGTCATGTGTCTCGCCAGCATTGAAGCCCATTGTCTCGTTGAAGAGATGGGGCTGTTAGTCAAGGCCTTGCACTAGGACAATGCTGGTTGATATGATGCTATACAGATGCGATTACCAATCCGATTTTTCTTATGAGATTCTTTAGTTTGAAAGTGATCATGTACCTATATGAATACCTCCCTAGTTAAGAGGGAGTGTTGGAAAATGTAACTAGGTCGGTCTTCATATTGATTATGGATTTATGGAAAGTAGAAGACAAAGATAATAAAATGTATTTTGGACGTGCAAGAGTTTATTATAAGATCTAGTGCTTCAAGACCTCGTCAAAGTATCTGTGAAAGAATAGCATATGACAGCCCTAATTTACGTTAAAAGATAAGCATTATATGATGATGAAAGACGACCTAATTTGCAGCTACATGTCGGCCTAAAATCTCAGTCAAGAAGTCGGCCTAAAGTTTGGACAAGAGCACTATATATACACCACGTCTGTGGTTCATTTGGAAAGAAAGATTGTGTATGCAAATACAACAGACAGACAGGTCTAATAAGAATGTGAATATCTCTGAGTAAGAAATGCGGATATCACTAAAAGGAAATGCGGACATACAATGCAGATAACACACAATCGAATGCGGATTAAAGACTTACATCACCACAACAGATTGCGGATACTACAGAGGTTGCGTTAGTCTAAATGCATATACCACAGCAGATTGTAGATACCACAGAGATTGTGTTAGACAAAATGAGTACACCACAGCAGAATTTGCGGATTAGTCTGAGTTAGATAGCGTTGAAGAAGGAGCAGAAATTATCAACAGGCATGGGCCAGGACAGCGCAGGGAGAGGGACAACGTCGGCCAGGCAATGCAGTGGTAGCTTGGGCCAGGACAACGCAGGGAGAGGGACGGCGTGGGCCAGGCAACGCAGTGGCAGCGTGGGCCAGGACAACGCAGTGTAGGCAAGGCAGCGTGGCATGAGGAGACAACGCAACATAGTGGGGCCCAAGGGAGAGCTAGGGTCTCAAGCATAAAAGGAAGGAGAGGCTAGCTACTCATCCATTCTATTATGCATCTTCAGAATTTCTGTCTAACAGATATTGAGCACGCTTACGCTATTTAGCTAAGTTTGCAAGTGTTGTTCAGCACACGGGTGTCTCCGAGCGGAGATCCCAACCTCAGCCTCAGGGGACTTCGAGTGCCCGCTCAGGTGAGGAGCTTCACCATTGATTTTCAGAGCAGAGAACGCAGAGCCTTTTAGCCAAGAGTCACGCAGTCACTAAGGTAGCACAGTCATACTCAGAGACTATGCAGTCTTGGAGGAGGGCAACACTGGGAGTGAAGGGAGATCAGGGATTTCAGTCCGGGAGAAGTGTGAAGGGATCAACCCTTCACAAGTCATCTTTTGGAGCAGTAGGAGGCCAACATTTCCAGTTCTACAGTTCAGGGGCCAGCGTACTCACCAGGAGTGCGTGATTTTCCCAATGGGGTCAAATTCTAGGGTTAGCCTTTCCAGAATTCCTTCTTGGGTTTTTCCGGGTTTTTGGAGGAGAGTTCATACTCGAAGTTTTACAATTTTCTGAGCAGGGGAACAACCCCAAAGAGCAGCTCTATTCCAGTCAGAGGCGACATTTTCCAGCAACAATAGCTCAAGGAGTTACGCAGTCTAGAGAGAAAGAAACCATTCCTAGCAGGGTTTTGAGAGTGATTTCAGCTTGTCTTGAGCAAGACAAGGTGCCATCATACTAATCACCTCTTGTACTCATTCCCTCTTTCAGATTTATAATAAAATGGCTTAGCTTTTCTCCATGTTTGCAGTGTTTTTCATGACGTCTCTCTAGTTTTTGTTTATGTTGCTTTATATTGCTGTTTATTTCCTATTCAGAATATTACAAAGACATTCTCACAAATCTTTAAACCTCTCTGCAAAATGCAAAAGAACAGTTAGAATTTTTGCAGCTAGAATCTCAGTTCCAGTGAGATGTGCTTCAGCAGAAGATTTGTCATTCTGTAAAAAACCATCCACTGTTCAAGGTAGAAACAAACACCCATCAACAACCAGCAAGGGATGAAATCAATAAGGTTGAGGTTGATTCACATTCAATGCCCATTTCAAGAGAAGATTTGCATGCAGATGCAGAAGTTTAGGTTCCACTTCCCAAGCCCATCATCAGACCTTGGGAAGAGCTTCTCCATAAAAAGCACAGAACTGGTCTCGGATATGACAAAGATGTGTCTTTCATATTCAGACTATTCCAAGCCCATTCAGTTTCAGAGTGCAAAATTTCTTTATGACAATTCACCTTCAACTGTTCCAGTTTCTGTTCCTCCTCCACAACAATAGATTGTGAAATGCCAACACTGTGATCTAGTTGGTCATATGAAAGATCACTGTTTTGATCTTCATCCATGTAAGCCTTGTCATAAAACCACTCATTCTTAACACAGATGCTTCAAAAACATGCCTCCTGCAAGAACAAAGATTCATCTTGGATGGATCACTTCTTGGCAATGGGCATTAACAGCCAAGATGTTTCAGTCATATGTCAGAATCTCTTCTAGAATATTAAAAGACCTTGCAGTTGAGTTTTCGCCATCATCTCACCTTGTATCTGATGGGGGGAAATGATGGTCATCTACAAGCTTCAAAGCCACATCAAGCGAGCCTTAGCCACAACCTGCCATACCAGATTCAGAGTTGTAGCCAGAGATAAAGATGCCCATGAGCATGCCTTTGGTTGGTGGTCAACCTTAAACCATTTATGCGAGGTTGAGCTTTTCCCTCTTCAAAGAATTGGGGAGACTTCCTCTAGCAAAAGACATCAGCTTCTTGCCAGTTCTGGAGGAGTTCTGCGAATTGCATTAAGCATTTCAGAGTTGGTGGTCATCCTCAAACCACCGCAGGTTGAGACGTCCCTTTTCAGGTTGAGGTTCTCCCTTTTTATGCGGGTTGTAGACGTCCCTTTTCCAGGTTGAAGTTCTCCCTCTTCAAAACATTAGGAGCACTTCCTCTAGTAGAAGACCTCAGCTACTTGCTAGATTTGGAAGAGTTCCGGGAACAACATTAAGCGTTCCAGTATTGATGGTCATCCTTAAACCACCTCCTTATGCCAACATTTAAGAGAGCACATTCAGCCTAGTGCTGCCATGCATATTTTGCACATTTGTATTACAACTCTCTTCTTGGACTCATACATACCCCTTCAGATTAAAGGGGGGAATGTTGGACACCTAATCCTCCTAGGGTTAGTGTGGGATTTGAACAGTCAAGAGGAGTCCAAGAGACCTTGGAAGATGAATCCAAGGGTCACTCCAATGTATGATAAATATGTATCATTGTGAATAATAAATGCATCAAATGTTTATCTTTCATGTCTCGTATGCATACCATGCCTGTGTTTAACAACTGGCTTCGGTCTTCATAATTGTACTTGTCAAAATAAAACTTATTATTAAAGAAAAGGACTTATTAAAGCATGGGCTTCATGCTTGGGTAAAATTTTTCTAGGTCAAAGCCTCCATTGAAGGCTTCTAGGTTTTGTCTTGAGTCATTAGAGTCATTGTCATTTTTATTAGACCCTTCTTGGTCTTTTGTATCATATAAACAAAATTATTTTAGAGTCAAAATGGTAATTTGTCACCTCTACACCAAGTCGGCCCTGTCCCCAAAGTCGGCTTACATTAGGGCAATTCGACCCATCAAAATGGCTATATAAGGAGAGGCAGTTCGATCCATTTGTCACATTCACTCATCAAGTTCGATCTTCAAGGAAGAGAAGCAAAAATAGAGCAAAGTAGCTGGATAAGGAAGAAGTTTGCCGGGAAGACCTAATTCGAATTTATGGGCCATCTATCTCTCACATGTGCGAAGTTTCAAATAAAATCTATGTCTACTGCTGTGTTTGAAATTGCTGGCTGGGTAAATTCTAGACAGAAGTTGTTGTTGGGAGGCTGTCACTTGGAGACTTTGACAGGGAGCATTTATTGAAGTGAAGGGTTGACTTGGTGATTGGAGGAGGTCTTTGTCTAGGGCTAAGAAGTCTGGAAGTGTCTCCTCTTGATTTGAATCTACTGAAGGAAGAGTCTTTGATTTG
Organism: Pinus albicaulis; assembly: GCA_034641835.2. Taxonomy (NCBI): domain Eukaryota; kingdom Viridiplantae; phylum Streptophyta; class Pinopsida; order Pinales; family Pinaceae; genus Pinus; species Pinus albicaulis. The sequence goes on along the minus strand of CM076575.1, from coordinate 2,099,474,333 downwards.
GTTTTCCGCTTATAGGGTTTTTCCCTGGATGAGCACCTACATCTTGTCTCTTGTTCTTGTGATCTTCATATACATATAATTTGGCAATTGCTTGATGAAAAATAAACAAATTAAGAAGTAAGAGAAGCAAACATAATTCACAAGTAATTATCAAGAAAGAGGAATCAAACCCTAATTCACATAAACATTGATTTCTCAACAAGACTCTAAGATGGTTTGTTGCAAAACCCTATATTTTATCATCAAAAGTAAATCATATCAATAATAGAAAACAATATACTTCTAGGGTTTCATCATCATGCCCTAGAATATCAATCTCTACTAAGGTTTTGTTACAAACCCTAGATTTCAAAAACTAAAACATGAATATCAACAATCAAGTTATCATACCAGTGTTTCATCTCTTATATCAATCAATTTCTTTCTATGATGTAAACCCTAGATGCAAACATCAAATTCTAAAATTAGATAACAATTTTGACCAAGCTAGGGTTTTGATCATACGGAAGAATATACACCTATGATTTCATTCATATGATCTTACTTACAAGAGTTTTGTTCATAAACCCTAATTCAACAAACCCTAAAAATCTAGGGTCTTATTGTATAACCTAGACATTAACCATAACATTTTCAAAACCCTAAACTTCAAAAGAATAGGATTTCTAGACTTTATCAACTACCCCTAAGTAAACTAGTGTTTCATTATTAACATTGACATACCCTTAGCATCAAGAGGATAGGGATTTACAGTGAACCTTAAAGGTTAGGGTTTTATAAAAAATAATCAAATAACAAGATATAGTATAACAATGGTAGATTCAATCTAATGATTGATCACCCTAACAAGAATCTTTAAGATTCAAAACCCTAGGCACAAAGATGTCAGTAATGTAAAACAAATTTCAAAAGAAGAATGATCATACCTTTTTGCAACAAAACTTTTAAGACATACCTTGAGTTGTTCTTTAACAAACATTGTAGGACTTCAATTCTTGAAGGGCTTCCTTTGCAACAAAACTTCATTCATGATTCAAGTCTTTCCTTTGAAGTCTCCTCCACAACCTTGTATTCTGCAAGCTTTCCTACCGAGGAAAATATAGAAAGGGTATGAGTATATAATACAGACAAATCTCAATGTGAGGAGGAAATTAAACATGAAAGATGAAACATAGAACAATATACTTATCTTTTGGTAAAATGGTGAAGACTCCCTCTTAATTAGTCTTTCTGAGGTATACCTACAACTTATCAAAAAAACTTAAAAGATTCTAACAAGATATATTGAATCTATGAACTATGAAAATCAAAATATAAAAGAAAGCGTTGCAAAACTTGAAGTAGGATATGCAAGGGATAGTATCCTTAAGAGTCTTTAGCAAATAAGTCTTTGACTTCAAATTCTTCTGTCTTGTTCTTCTTTGGTGGAGCTTCATCAACAACATTCACATGTTCTCTTTCTCTCTTCTTATTCCTTGGGTTTTCAAGACAATGACTTTTGTAATGACCCATCTTATGGCAATTGTAGCATTCAATCTTGGATAGGTCAACTTTCTTCCTAGGTCCTTTAAGCTTCTTGAATACACCCTTCTTCTTGTGCTAAGCAGTGTAGGCATTTGAAATGTTGTTTTCTTCATCCTCCTTCTTTTTGTTTACTAATGAGATGCAGGGTTCTTCTTGAATGCATGCATTCCACATTTGTTCAAAGGTTGGAGTATCTTTCTAACTGCTAATTCCTGATGCAAAAGAGCTCCAAGATTTCGGTAGACCTAGAAGTGCAACAATCACGAGTTTTTTCTTAGGTACAATTTCATCAATCGCTTGGAGTTCATCTCTTATTCTAGAGATCCTTACAAAATATGATGATACATTATCGTCTTTTGTCCTCTTTATTGTCCTCAGTTCATTCTTGAGGCTAGCTATCTAACCAATACTTTTAATGGTAAACAACTTGCAGAGGGATTCATACATTTTTTGTGCAGAGTCTATATTGGATATGTATGGGATTAGATTGTCCATCACTCCATCTACTATTAGATTCATGGCCAAGATGTCAGTTTCCCTGAATTCCTCCTTTCCTGCATCATCTGTAGGTTTATTGTCTTTTCCTTGACAAGATCTAAAACTTTATGCTTAGCGAGAATAAGATCTATCCTCTTCTTCCATGCCCTATAGTTGGAGGCTCCTTCTAGCTTGTTTTGTGTCTTCATTGAGATTTTCATAATCTCTATAGATAACAGTCTTCTCTTTATATGATCCTTTCCTTAATGACCTTCTTTTGTTCCTTCCTCAACCCTACTTTCAATTGACCTTCAAGTTGCCATTTTCCTTCCTTCTTTAGCTTAGCTCTGATACCATGTTAGAAAATCAGAAAGGCAAAAAGATTCTCTTATATTGATAATTACTTGTGATATTCTTGTGAACTTATTATCTTCTCTTTATGTTCTTCTTTTATTTTTGTTTCATCAAGCAATCATCAAAACAAAAACATGAAGATCAACGACACCAGATGTAGGGACTCAGCGAGTGCTAAAACCCCTCTCTAGGGGAAAACCCAGTCAAACTCTTACACTAATCAAATTGAGATAGACCAAGACCTTAGACCTGACCAAGACACCCTTCTCCTCCACCAAGTCAACCTTCCAATATGATTTAGCACACTTCAGTAGTCTCTTCTTGCCCAGCAGCTACAACCCAACAAGAATCTAGAATTTCGACCCCTAGCGTCCAGAATTTCGGACCTACTACAGATCCATAATTTCAGCCTCCCTGACAACTTCAAAATTTCACACGTGTGAGAGTAGAGCGAGAAAATTCGACTTCTTTTAGTTTAACAAAGACTTCACTTTCCTTTGCTAGGGGTTTTCTTCCTTTTCCTTGAATTTCACACCTTTTTCTGACTCCAGCTACAACATATCGAACTTGTGGATGATGTGCTCCAAATGAGTTGAGTTGCTGCCCTTTTATAGTGGATTTCGCCTCCCTAATTAGCCTGACTTGTCCAGGTTGAGGCCGACTTGGTGGAGGAGGCCTAAATGACCTAATTTAGATAAAAATGTTGATTTTTAATGTACCTTGGACAAGTGGTTTCCCATGGGTTAGTCCCTACCTAGGGAAAAGTTTCCAAAATAATTCTTTTCGTAAGTGTGACTTTATAAAGTGAAAGTGCCTTTATAAGTGGTAAAGTCAATATTAAATTATAAAGTGAAAGTGACTTTATAAGTGGTAAAGTCAATGTTAAATTATAAAGTGAAAAGTGACTTTAGACATAAAGTACAATGTGGGTACTTTATTTAATGGGTGAGTTAAAAAATAGAAAGTGAGAATTAAATGCACATTTATTCTCATTTAGATCATTAAGCCATTAGGTCTTAGGGTTGCCCAAAAGTCATTTAGGGAAACAAAAGGGGGAAAAGAAAAGAGAGACTAAATTCATTCATTCTTCATGAGCAGATTGGAGAAAGAAGGCTGAGAGTTGGAGAAAAGTTCTGAAAGAGAAATTTGTTGTAGCAAGCTGAAGGAGTGATTTCTGGGCAAAGATGGGCACGAAAATCAAGACATAGAAGACAACAAAAGGTATAATTCGAACAACATTTAATGATGTGAGCTGCACACAGTTCGAGGGCTGTTTTTGAGCAAAAAAAACTCTGTACAATCAGTACAGTGGTATGAAAATCTATGATGTTCGTACAGAATCTGTACAGTACAGTCCGCGTCTGTACAATATTGTTTTAGGTTCAAGTGGGCATGGAAATCGAGGCAAAGTGGGCACGGTTTTCAAGGAGTATTGGGCTGAAGAGATAAGTTCTATCTTGCTGTTTTGTTTTGTCTGCAAATGTATTTTTCCTGAACTTGAAAGATAAATAAATTTGAAGAGCTCTCTAATAGGTTTTCCCCAGAGAAGATTGAAGGGGTTTTGCTTGGGTCTAAGTTGACCAAAAATCTGTGTGTATTTTTTATGTGTTGCTAGTCTGTTTATGTCCACATTTATTTTCAGCATGTGTTGACAGTCCCATGTGTTTTAATCTGAAAAATTTCATTTCCAGAATTCTATATGTTGAATGTAAGTTTATGGGAAAGGACATTTAACTAAATGAGAGTGATAAAGTGAAATTAAAACCGGGTTGGGATTGTTGGAAACTTTTTAGTCATCAAATTTCAACATGGTATCAGAGCTACAGGTTGAAAATTGCAGTTTGAACAACAGACAGTAGTTTGGGACAACAAACAGTGGTTTGGACAGCAAACTGAATTTTTGGACAGCGAACTCAGTTTGGACAACAAACTGATATTTTGGGACAACAAGGTGAAATGTCACACATATTGAACTTTTGGGACAACAAGGTGTGCTTGAAAGTTAATTTCTCTATTTTCTTGGTTTTGTAAATTTTGGACAACAGTCATGGCCATGTTCTTAAGGATAGAGGACAGACTGGATGGGATGTCCAACTATGCCGTTTGGAAGGACATAATTCAGACAGTGTTTGAGGAGGCAGCAGTTTGGGACATAGTGCGGCAAGAGGTTGTACCTCCTACTGCTACAGATGAACTTGTTGAATTCACAAAAAATAATGCAAAGGCAAAAAGGATTTTGATGGACAGTCTGAAGGATCACGTGGTTCCTCAGGTGAGAGGAAACACATATGCATATCAGATGTGGACAACTCTAACCACTCTCTTTCAGAGTACCAATGAGAGCAGGAAGATGGTACTCAAAAACAATTGAAGAACATCATGATGACAAACGCTGAAAGTGTAGTTCATTATCTTGGCAGGGTCAAACAAGTACGTGATGATTTGACTGCTATTGGTGAGTTAGTTGCACCTACAAAGTTAGTCAAGATAGCCGTAGTGGGACTTCCTAAGTCTTGTGAGGTCTTTGGAGATATTGTTATCTCTAGGGAGAATCTTCTCAATTGGGATAGATTCTAGGATGATTGTGTGCAACATGACATACGAAAGACTGGCAGTGGTGGGGTGAAGATAGCAGATGAGGAGGATGTAGCCTTGACAGCCAGGGGGAAGAACAAAGGGAAGGCCAAGAAAGGGGCCTCATCAGATGGGGCTAAGGGAAAGGAGAAGAAGAAGAAGAAGAAAGATACGGATATGTCCAAAGTCAAATGTTGGGCATGTCAGCAGATGGGACACTATGCTGCTACGTGTCCTGAGAGGAAAAACAAGGGGAAGAAGGGTACTGCAGCTTCAACAGAGGTGGAGCAGTTTGCTTCGCAGTTTGACAGGGATTTTGCATTTATTGCTTCTACATCTAGTAGGAGTACATCATCCGATGTGTGGTACGTAGACATCGGGGCTTCCCGCCATATGACAGGTGCACGAGAGTTATATTCAGAGCTTGCAGAGAGGGCACTTGATATTGAGATGGTACTAGGAGATGACTGCATTGTGAGAGCTGTTGGTGTGGGGACTGTGACCTTTGAGAGGGAGTCTTTGCCTCCTTGGAAGGTCATGGATGTTTTGTATGTTCTGGGGATGAAGAAGAACTTGATTTCAGTGTCTGCTATGGAGGAGAAGGGGTCTGACTTCACTTTCTCAAGAGGGCAAGTATTGATGCATCCCTGGGGAGCTTCCATCACTTCGGCCAAAGTGATTGGAGTGCGCTCTAGGAAACTATACAGGTTCAGTTTTCAGTTGGCAGGAGCATTGGTGAGTAGCACATCTGGTAGTGCTCACACTAGTACCACTAGCAGTAGAGACTTGTGCGAGTTATGGCAGCGGAAGATGGCACATATGCATCATGGAGCTTTGAGAGTTCTTAGGGAGATCACTACTGGAGTTCCCGATTTCAGTGTCGAGCATTATGAGGTCTGCAGAGGGTGTGCTTTGGGCAAGTACACCAAGTTACCATTTCCAGCGAGCGACAACAGATCTACAGGTATACTAGACTTGATTCATACTGATGTTAGTGGTCGTATGTCTCATGTGTCCTTGGGTCGTTATGAGTATTATGTTATATTCATTGATGACTACTCTAGGAGGACTTGGATATATTTCCTGAAGACCAAGGGTGACGTCTTCAGTCTCTTTAAAGAGTTCAAAGCTCTTATGGAAAAGCAGACAGGTAGGAAGATTCAGGTCTTGAGGTCAGACAATGGTGGTGAGTACACTGATGGTGGGTTTTATGACTTTTGTGCACAAGAGGGCATTAGGAGAGAGTTCACGGTTCCTTACAACCCCCAGTGGAATGGGGTGTCTGAAAGGAAGAACAGAGCTATTGTTGGGGCTGTTAGAGCAATGATTCATGATTAGGGGTTGCCTTTGTTTTTGTGGGTTGAGGCCTGCAATACTGTTGTTTATCTTTAGAATAGGAGTTCTCACAGAGTATTGGGGAATATGACTCCAGAGGAGGTCTTCACTAGAGAGAAGCCTCATGTGGGACATCTTCGTATCTTTGGATGTCTCACATATTCTTATATCCCCAAGGAGCAGAGGATGAAGTTGGAACCCATGGCAGAGAAGGGTATCTTTATGGGTTACAATGAGAATTTGAAGGCCTATCGGATCTTCATTCCTTCTAAACGGAGAGTGGTGATTAGGAGGGATGTGAAGTTCGAGGAGGAGAGGGCCTATCGGAGATCACGGGAGTATGATGAGAGAGTCACAGACTTCTCCTTAGCAGGGAGGTTAGGTACAGGTAGCAAGACCTCAGGGTTCTGAATCGAATGGTACAGGAGGTACTTCAGTGTCAGTGACATCTGGGGCACCAGTGGCGAGTTCACCGAGAATTTCTTTAGGGAGGGAGGTCAGGTACAGGTAGCAGGACCTCAGGGTTCTGAATCAATTGGCACAGGAGGTACTTCAGTGTTAGTGACATCTGGGGCACCAGTGGCGAGTTCACCGAGCATTTCTTTAGGGAGTCCATTGGTACAGAGTTCACATGGCACTTCAGCTGACACAGGCACAAGTTCTTCGAGGACAGGTGTTGGTACAGGCTAGTGAAGCACCACTCGTATAAGACCCGTGGGTCTTCACGGGTTATATAATGAACCGGGTCACTCGCATAGAACCTGTGCTCTCTACCCTTACCCGCGCAAACTCGCATTAAACCCGCCTACTTGCATAAGACCCGAGGGTTTCTCAAAGCACTCGTATCAGACCCCTATAAGACCCGTCCCACAACAAAAAGCATTTTTTTTTGGATTTTTCTCAAATTTTTTTTTTTTTGGAAATGAGGTGGAGGAAAAGGGAATTTGGAGGGAAGGAAATGTTTTATAAGCACCTCTCTCCCTTTCGGAGTAGCAGCACTAGCGAAGTGAGCACTGGCGGAGTAGCAGCACATAGTAATAGTAAGGCAGAGTCACAGCACAGGCGGAGTTTCAGCACAGGCAGAGTCACAACACAGGTGGAGTTTCAGCACAGGCAGAGTCACAGCATAGGTGGAGTTTCAGCACAGGCAGAGTCACAGCATAGGCAGAGTTTCAGCATAGGCAAAGTCACAACACAGGCAGAGTTTCAGCACACTGTCCAAGTAGGCTTCATGATCTTTGTTTCATTGCTTTGCAACTAGCTGCTTGCATGTAATTTTTTTCAAATTTTATCTAATCAATTCATTTTTTTTTTTTTTTGTCACTTGCAATTTGCAATTTTTTTTGGCCTTGTAGCTGAGTTTCTCAGCCACACAACGGCCCTGTGTGGTTGAGAAACTCAGCCACAAGGGCCTGCGGGTTGCCTCCTCAGCGCGCAAGCCCTGTGGCTGAGTTTCTCAGCCACACAGGGTCGTTGTGTGGCTGAGAAACTCAGCCATAGGGCCTACGGTCTGCCTCCTGAGTCTGCAGGCCCTGTGGTTGAGTTTCTCAGCCACACAACGGCCCTGTGTGGTTGAGAAACTCAGCCATAGGGCCAAAAAAAATTGTAAATTAAAAAAAAAATTAATAACCAAAAAACCAAAATTTAAAAAAAAAATATGAATTAGATTTTAAAAATTTAATTTTTTTCTTCCAGATTTCGTCACCATGCCACCAAAGGGGTATAGAAAGTCTCGTGATCCGACATGGGCACATGGTCAACGAATCATTGCCGGTAATGACCACCATGTGAAGTGAAATTATTGCAATGCCACAATGCATGCAGGAATAAATAGGCTAAAATACCACCTAGCTAGAATTCCTGGGAATGGTGTGGGATGTTGTCAAAATTGCCCTGATGAAGTCACTACTGAAATGGCAGCTGCTTTGGAAGCCATTAAAGAAGAAACTTCTAGGAGGGCAAGAAGGAAGGATGAGATTGTTGGGATAGGTAGATCTTCATCTCAGAGTGAAACATAGATTGAAAGTCCGGGTATTAGTAACTCCTCTTCAAGTGTTGTAGCAAACAGGAGTATAACCTCTTCTTTCTTCACTCCTCGTACAACTCCAGGATCTCAACCAACCTTGGATAGTTTTAATGAAAAGAAGAGGAAGGAGGTAGATATGGCAACGAGGAGGTTTTGGTACCACAACAATCTTTCATTCAACTATGCAAAGTCATATTTTTATCAGCCCATGGTGGATGCCATTGCAAGTGTTGGTCCTGGATACAAAGCCCCATCTTGTAATGCACTTAGGGGGAAAGAGCTAGATGAGGAGTTGGAGTGTGTCAAGGAACAATTGGAGAGCCTTAAAAGCTTATGGAAAATTACAAGTTGTACAATTATGTTTGATGGGTGGACAGATTAGAGGGGTAGAACAATAATAAATTTTGTTGTAGCTTGCCCTAAAGGAACCATGTTCCTAAAATCCATTGATGCATCTGCAAATGTTAAAGATGCACATTTGATTTTTACATTGTTGGATGATGTGGTGGAGGAAGTTGGGGTTGCAAATGTTGTCCAAGTAATCACGGACAATGCAACAAATTATGTAGCAGCTAGAAGGTTGCTTTGTGCCAAATATCCCACGATTTTTTGGACTCCATGCGCTGCCCATTGCATAGACTTGATACTAGAGGATATTGGGAAGTTGGAGTGGGTGCAGGATGTTGTGCAAGAATGCAAGCAAATTACCAAGTATATTTATAATCATGCTTGGGTGTTGAACCTTATGAGGGAATTCACACAAGGTGAGCTTAGTCGCCCAGCTGTCACACGGTTTGCTACAAACTTTCTTTCCCTCCAAAGCCTTTTGTATGAGTACCAAGCTTTGCGAAGAATGTTTTGTAGTCAACAATGGGTATTTTGGAAAGATAACACAAAACCAGAAGCATTGTCTGTGAAAGCATCTGTCTTTGGTGATAGTTTGTGGGACAAAGTCACTGAGATTGTCAGCTTCACTAAGCCCCTTGTGAAAGTCTTGAGATTGATGGATGGAGAGAAACCTCCAATGGGATATATTTATGAGGGCATGGATAGGGCCAAAGAGGCCATCAAGACTTTCTATAAGGGAGATGAATCTAAATATCTCCCTATATGGCAAATTATTGATTCCAGGTGGGACAAACAACTACATTCACCATTGCATGCAGCAAGAGCATATCTCAATCCGAGCTTATTCTATAATGAGGGGTCTAACATTCAAAGAGATCCCGAGGTGATGAGAGGTGTCATGATATGCATTGAGAAGATGTTCTTGGATGTAGATATTCAAGACAAAATCAACCTACAACGAGATATGTACAAGGAAGCATCTGGCATGTTTGGATTCAGCTCAAGCCAACGTCTCAAGGACAAGAAAATGCCTTGTAAGTGCAAATTGTTAGAACTTAGCTTGTAATTTTACTAGTTCTCTTTTATATGTTTGGCATTGCAAATTGATAATCTTTGTTGTTATTTTTTTACAGCTCATTGGTGGATAGATTGTGGCTCTGAGGCATCGCAATTACAAGAATTCGCCATCAGAGTTCTGAGTCAACCCTGTAGTGCTTCTTCTTGTGAGTGCAATTGGTCAGTGTTTGAGCACATCCACAACAAAAAGAGAAACAAGTTGGAGCATGAGAGGTTGGAGAAGTTGGTTTTCATCTACTACAACCTTCGAATGCTCACAAAACAAGTGCAAAGAAAGGATACAAATCCAATTTTATTGGATGCTATTGATTTAGAGTCTGATTGGGTTGTGGAGGAGGAGCCCCCTGATTTGAGTTGGCTTGATGAAGAGATTGAGGATCTCTCTAGTTTTCCATCTCAAATGGAGACTCCCAATACACCTGCCTCACAGTTGCTTCAGCCTTCCGATGCTACCATGAGCTCCACGAGGGCTTATTATAGGCGTGGTCGTCCATGAGTGATGAGACTCAAGATTGTTATGAGACAATCCTTTATCATTTATGACATATGTATTTGAATTTTGAACTTGCTAACATTTTCTATTTTAATTATGGAATCATGATTCCTTTTCTTATTCAGTATCTAAATGTTTTGCTTACAAAAATCGAATATGCTATGTTGTACTTTTATAGATATGAGATGATGTTATGAATTATTGCATATATTGTGGTTTTTATAACGTATAAGGACTGGAATTATCATTAGTTTCTTTTTTTTGCTTAAAATTTACCATATTTTAATTCTTTTTTGCATTTTGATGAGTCTTATACGAGTTTTATACGGGTTGTTCTCGAGTCTTATACGAGTTGACGAGTCAATGGTCGGACGAGTCTTTATATGAGTACGAGTCGTGCAACATTGGTACAGGCACACTAGGGTCAGTTGGCAGACCTTCAGGTTCACTAGATTGGGGGCAGAGGATGAGGTTCCCTATGGGGAATCTTCTTCAGTGAAGAGGAGGCTCAAGTGGCTTCAAGAAACCTTAAAGGAAGCGGAGTCTATTGGTCCTGCGAAGAGGGTGAACAGGGAGAGTGTGCCACCTGAGCGATTTTGCAGTTATGTAGCCAAGGCTACCAACATTGTTGACTTTGAGCTTATTAGCTATGAGGAGGCTACCAGCCAGGAGGTATGGAGACAGGCTATGGTGGAGGAGTATGCGTCTATCATTAAGAACAATATCTGGGAGGTGGTGCCTAGGCTTGAGGGCAAGTCAATTGTGACTTCCAGGTGGCTCTACAAGATCAAGCATGCTGTGGATGGAAACATTGAGAAGTCCAAGGTGAGGTTTGTGGCTAGAGGGTTCTCACAGATAGAGGGAGTTGACTATGATGAGACCTTCGCTCCCATAGCTCGGTACACTTCTATCCGGTCCCTTATTTCTATTGTTGCAGAAATGGGTTGGCAGATCCATCAGATGGATGTGAAGACCGCATTTCTGAACGAAGTTATAGAGGAGGAGGTGTATGTTGAGTAGCCACAGGGCTTTGAGGTACTTAGGCGGGAGACCCATGTATGCTGGTTACGGCAAGCACTCTATAGACTTAAGCAAGCTCCGAGAGCTTGGTATTCGAAGATTGGTACTTACTTGCAGTAGATGGGTTTCACGAAGAGTGATGCAAATCCGAACCTAAACTACATTGTTGTAGGGGATGATCCGCTCATTCTTGTGCTATATGTTGATGACTTGTTCATTACTGGGGCAGAGAGACTGATTAGTGGTTGCAAGGAGGATCTTGCTATGGAGTTCGAGATGAAGGACATTGGGCTGATGCATTAATTTTTGGGGTTTGAGGTGTGGCAGGAGGAGGGGAATATCTTTCTGGGGCAGGGGCAGTATGCTATGGATGTGTTGAGCAGATTTCACATGGCAGACTGTAGACCCATGTCTACACCTATGATCACCAACTGGAAAAAGCTTCATGCTTCTGATTCTAGTTTGGTGGATCCCACATTGTATAGGAAGCTTATTGGGTCCTTGATGTATCCGGTCGACACTAGGCCAAATATCTGCTTTGCAGTGAACACACTTAGCTAGTTCATGGTTGAGCCTAGGAGGGTGCACTGGGTAGCTACAAAGCACATTCTTTGCTACGTGCAGGGTACTGTTGATTATGGTCTAGACTATAGGTGGGGAGATGGAGTGAGGTTGGCAAGTTACACAGATTCAAATTGGGCAAGGAGTGCTTCTGACAGGAAAAGCACTTCGGGGTATTGCTTCGGATTGGGTTCGGCAGTTGTGTCATGGTTTAGTCGAAAGCAAAAGTCAGTTGTTTTGAGCTCTTTTGAGGCTGAGTATATGGCTGCTAGCTAGGCTAGTTGTGAGGCCATTTGGCTTCACAAGTTATTGTATGGCCTATTTGATCAAGAGTTGAGACCGATAGTTATTCACTGTGATAATCAGAGTTGCATTAAACTCACGGAGAATCCAGTGTTTCATGACAGGTCAAAACACATTGACATCAGATATCATTTCATTAGGGACTTATGTTCAGAAGGGGGTAGTGAAGTTGGAGTATATATTGACAGATGAGTAGGTGGCCGATGTTCTCACGAAGTCATTGCCAAGAGGCAAGCATGTCCATTTCAGGGACAAGATGGGTGTGGTGAGAAACACTTTCCTCGGTAAGAGGGAGTGTTGATTTTAATGTACCTTGGACAAGTGGTTTCCCATGGGTTAGTCTCTACCTAGGGAAAAGTGTCCAAAATAATTCTTTTCCTAAGTGTGACTTTATAAAGTGAAAGTGACTTTATAAGTGGTAAAATCAATATTAAATTATAAAGTGAAAGTGACTTTATATGTGGTTAAGTCAATATTAAATTATAAAGTGAAAGTGACTTTATAAGTGGTAAAGTCAATGTTAAATTATTAAGTGAAAAGTGACTTTAGACATAAAGTACAATGTGGGTACTTTATTTAATGGGTGAGTTAAAAAATAGAAATTGAGAATTAAATGCACATTTATTCTCATCCCTTGATCTAAATGAATCTGAGCCATTAGATCTTAGGGTTGCCCAAAAGTCATTTAGGGAAACAAAAGGGGGAAAAGAAAAGAGAGACTAAATTCATTCATTCTTCATGAGCAGATTGGAGAAAGGAGGTTGAGAGCTGGAGAAAAGTTGTGAAAGAGAAATTTGTTGCAACAAGCTGAAGGAGTGATTTATGGGCAAAGCTGGGCATGGAAATCAAGGCATATAAGACAACAAAAGGTACAGTTCGAACATCATTTGATGCTGTGAGATGCACGCAGTTCGAGGGATGTTTTTGAGCAAAAAAAAATTGAAAAGAAAATCTGTACAGTCTGTACGAAATCCATACAGTACAGTTCACGTCCGTACGAGACTGTTTCAGCTTCAAGTGGGCACGGTTTTCAAGGAGTTTTGGGTTGAAGAGATAAGTTGTATCTTGCTATTTTGTTTTGTCTGCAAATGTATTTTTCCTGAAATTGAAAGATATAAATTTGAAGAGCTCTTTAACAGGTTTTCCCCGGAGAAGATTGAAGGGGTTTTGCCTGGGTCTAAGTTGACCAAAAATTTGTGTGTGTTTTTTATGTGTTGCTAGTCTGTTTATGTCCATATTTATTTTCAGCATGTGTTGACAGTCCCATGTGTTTTAATCTGAAAATTTCATTTCCAGAATTCTATATGTTGAATGTAAGTTTATGGGGAAGGGAATTTAACTGAATGGGAGTGATAAGGTGAAATTAAAACTGGGTTGGGATTGCAGGAAACTTTTTAGTCATCAAATTTCAACAAAAAATAAATTTGTTTCTTGATTGACGATGCCCAAGGGTCTAATACATTATGACATGGACAAGGACACTTGATATAAACCCTAGAATCCTACAATGGAGGCTTTGACCTATAAACCATTGACCCAAGCATGAAACCCATGCTTTAATAAGTCAATTTCTTTTAAAAGAATTTTTTTTTTCTTTCTTTTGACAAATACATTACATCACGACTCAAATACAATTACGAAGACCGACACTAGTTACATTCTTCAACACCATCATCAATTTTACCATCTAAAATATCACATGCATGCTGATATTTTGCATATTCTGCTAATATATATTCCTTCCAAGAGGCTGAAATTTCTAAAATTGAGCAAAATGAAGGATTTCTAGATAATGTATCAACAACAAAATTATTCTTCCCCTTGACGAATTCAATGTCAAAGTCATACCCTTGTAGCTTATTTACCCAACATTGTTGTGTCACATTTAATCCTTTTTGCTCCATAAATACTTGAGGCTATTATGATCAATCCTCATAGGAAACTTGTTGCCCACAAGATATTGACGAAACTTTTCAAGTGCGTTTGTGATGGCCAACATTTCCTTATCATGTGTGGAGAATCTCTTTTCAACTTCATTCAATTTTCAACTTTCATAAGCAATGGGATGCTTGTCTTGCATCAAAATAGCCCCAATACCAATTCCTGATGCGTCACACTCAAGCACAAAAGGTTTAGAGAAATCCGGTAAAGACAAAACAGGACAAGTACTCATTACCTTCTTAAGATGATCCATAATTCCTTGAGTCTCATCTGTCCAAACGAAAGCATCCTTCTTGGTCAAATTTGTCAGAGGAACAACTAACAAAGAAAATCCCTTCACAAACCGTCTATAGTATGTGTACAGACCAATGAAGCCCCGCAATTGTGACACATTCTTTGGTATTGGCTAGTCAAGTATAGCTTGAATCTTCTCTCGATGTGCCTTCACACCACCTCTGCCAATGACATATCCCAAATATAATAGCTTAGTCATGCTGAACTCATACTCAGAGGCTTTCACAAAAAGGGAATCCACTGCTAACACTTCATTAAGGTGTCAAAGATTCTCTCCCCATGACTTGCTATATACTAAGATGCCATCAAATAAAACTAGCACAATTTGTTGTAACTTCTTGTTGAACACATGGTTCATGCAAGATTTAAAAGTAGCTGGAGCATTTGATAACCTAAAGGGCATTACCAAATACTCAAAATGTTCAAAGTGGCACCTGAAAGCTGTTTTGTGCACATCTTGCTCTCGAACTCGAATCTGATGGTATCCTAAACGAGGATCTATTTTAGAGAAATAGACCGCTCCTTGTAGCTCATCCATCAACTCATCAATACGCGGAATGGGATACTTGTTCTTGGTAGTCTTCTTATTTAGTGCATTATAATCAATGCACATCCTCATAGTGTCGTCCTTCTTCTTCACCAGGATAACATAAGAAGTGAAGGGACTAGAGCTATGCCATATATGCCCTGCACCCAACAACTCCCAAATAGTTTTGTTGATCTCTTCCTTGAATCATTTAGGATGACAGTAAGGAATTTGTAACAACTAGCTTGCTGTCCACAAGCTCAATAACATGCTCAAAACCACAATCTGGAAGTAGGCCATGTGGTAGGTCTGAAAATACGACACTATGCTTGTCCAACAAGCCTTTTATGTCCACATGATATCCATGCTGTCCTGTATTGGTAGACCTTTCTGAAATGAAAAACTGCATTACCCACTCGGCCTTTGAATGTTGAAAAATCAGAATTTTTGCATGTTCTATACTACAACTTACTTTTCTTACAAATAATCACAAATAGTTAAGAAATGCGTATAGAAATATATAAGTGGATCTTATAGAAGACAAAACTGAATTAAAAATGTGGTGGTGCGTTACGGCGGTCAACAGGATGCTTCAACCAGCAAAGTCTCCTTGGTCAGCCAACCCAGAATGTGTCACAACAGTCCTCCAATCAGCAACCGAGTCAACCCAAGTCAACTCCAAAAGTCAACGCTGTCCAGAAAAGTCAACGCAGGGAAGCAAGCTAAAAGTCAACGCAGCAACAGTTTGGTCAACCCTTTGACCTCAATTTCTGTGCCAAACAGTACGGCCTTCCAAAATCGAACTTCCCAACAATTTTCAGACCTTTCGGACCATGCGTTGACCAAAGTCAACGCTGGTCAAACTTCCTGCAAAACCCTAGCTGCAGAAATTCGTCCTTCCTCTTGGCCGTACAGAAATTCGTCCTTCTTCTTCACACGTGTGGGCTGGAAATGTCCTCCAAGGAGCTCGTACTAAATCAGATGAGAGAAGAAGATGTGTGTTGAGTTGTTGTGAAATGCTCTCCAACTTTGGCTGTATTTATATCCATCATTGGGGTGTGTGACACATCTGCTGGGGGTGTAAAACCTTAAGGCCGACCTGCACATATAATTTATTATAAATAATAAATTCAAAATAAATGTTCTGCTCATCGGATTAAGATATATTTTATATGGATTTTACACTTCTCCGAAAGAGGAATCCAACAAAAATATTAGCCACTTAATCTGAGCATCACAACATGGAGTTTGGACCTAGTTGTCCAAATTTAACACTCCCTCTCAACTAGGGAGAACTCCATCCATCAGTGCAATCAAACATCGTGCGTCATCTCGTCGTAACTTGCTTTGCTGGCCTCTTTATTTCAGAACAGAAGTGGGTCAGTCACAAAGACATCATCCCCCGACTGACATAATCAGCCCAGAGGTTCAAAACCTCTATCAAACTCATGAAGAGTATCCAACCAACCCAAAGTTGGTTCATCTGACCCGAAGTCAGGCAGAGGTCCCAGACCTCACTAAACTTGATCCCAGATCAAGTGGTTGGACCGTGCTATCCTAGATAGAGAGTACGGCAATCTCTGATGCGTCCATCAGTCTTTGCTAATAGTCTCTAGCTTTTCCCACCTCATTGGCCAAATGAGAGGTACTTCCCATGAGCCCCGAACTCAATGGGTAGGATGCATACGGGGCACAGATAAATGAGAGGCGAACCAGCTCAATAATCACAAGGGTGGGGCAGAAGCATTATGAGTGCTTATAGCTCCGAGAAGCTATCCCCAAAGCCCCCCAGAGCTCCCAGAGCTCATCGTCCAACAGGACCCACATCATAGGGTCGTTCCACGACACCAAGACTCTCACGAAAGGTTAGGAACTTGACCTTCCCTAGGGGCTTAGTGAGAATATCCGCGACCTGCTCATCAGTTCCTATATGATCGAGCCTTACGGCGCCTCGCTGTACCATATCCCGGATAAAGTGGTACCTGATATCAATATGCTTGGATCTGTCGTGGAACACAGGATTCTCAGTCATACGAATCCCACTCTGGTTATCACAGAGTATCACAGTGGTATCTAGCACATGTCCAAACAGCTCACTAAAGAGTTTACGCAACCAAACTGCTTCACAACAGGCCATACTTGCAGCAATGTATTCGGCCTCCGCGGTGCTCAAAGCCACCGACTTCTGCTTCTTGCTCATCCATGAGATCGAAGCAGAACCAAGATTGAAGCAACATCCCGATGTGCTCTTACGATCCACCACACTGCCAGCCCAATCGGCATCAGTATATCCACGGAGTGTCACACTCCCGGCAGTGTATCTCAGCCCATGGTTTATCGTGCCCCGAAGATATCTCAGAAGATTCTTGGCACCAACCCGGTGAAAATGATGAGGCTCAACCATCTGTTGACTCAAAGTGTTCACTGCAAAACATATATCCTATTTGGTGTTCACTAAGAACATCAAAGCTCCTATTAGTTGACGATACTAAGTGATTGGCCAAGATAGGCCCAAGAGCCGCCACTCAACTTCTTAAAGTTGAGTTCCACGACCCTCCACTTACGCTCCACCTCCACTAATCTTTCCGTGTTTCACAATGTATTTTCCCGAGAAAGGAGTGTACCTAGTGTCTCTCGCGACCTCCAGGTTGTAGTAGCAGTGCATCAGTCCTAGGTCCTTCATCTCTAACTCAGCAGCGAGCTCCCTCTTACATTGATGAATGAGAGGGTCAGCACCTGTCAAGAAGAGGTCATCCACATACAGCACTAGAATGAGAGGCTTCCCCTGCACAACCTTGAAGTAAAGGTTCGGATCAGCATTACTTCGAGTGAAGCCCAGCTTCATCAAGTAACTATCCATCCTCTCGTACCAAGCTCTGGGTGCTTGCTTTAACCCATTGAGGGCTTTCTTCAACCTGCAGACATGAGTGTCTCGATCCTGAACTTCAAATCCCAGAGGTTGTTCCACATACACCTCTTCCTTTATTGCACCATGCAGAAAAGCGGTCTTGACATCCATCCGATGAAGACTCCATCCTTGCGTAGCAGCAAGGGCTATGATTGATCGAATGGTGGTATATCGTGCCACAGGTGCAAATATGTCATCATAGTCTATTCCTTCCTTTGGAGAGAAGCCACGGGCAACAAATCTTGCCTTGAACTTTTTAGCACTTCCATCAGATCCATGCTTGATCTTGTAGAGACATTTCATGGTGACAACTGCTTTGTCCTCTGGTCTTGGAACCACATCCCAGACATCATTCTTCATTATGGTTTCATACTCCTCATGCATAGCATCCTTCCAGACTGGATGCTTTACAGCTTCCTCAAAAGATCCAGGCTCATATTGTACAATAGGCACATGGAAGTGTTAGATACCTCTGCATCTACATGGCTTGCTTTCTAATGTCCCCCTTTTGGGGCGCATGACCCTCGCATTCGAGGGTGTCCCCCGAGCCATGACTACTTTTCCCGCTGAAGGAGATGGATCAATAGGGTCCATTGGTCCTTCAATGTGCATCGTCTCATCCCGGCCCTTCTTCATATTCTTCAACTTATTCTTGAGGAATAGCACTTGATTCACATTGTTTACTTTGAACATAAGGATCAATTTATCATACATCTCCTTGGATGTGCCTAGTTCAGATATATAGGCAACCAGACTCTTATGTATGGATTCCTTGATCATCAGCTTTGCTTTGATCTCTCCCTTCTTATACTTGTTTCTAATAGCAGCGGTAGCATTGGATGGAGGTTCTTGAATCTTACCCAGCACATGATCCAAGAGATCATGGTCTTCCAATTTGAGATCTAATATCATCTTCCAGGCATGGAAGTCATCCCTTCCAGTCAACTTGTCATTCTCCTTGAATTCAAGACTAGTGGAACCCATTTCTTCCGGTGGTGATTGCTAAAGATAGAGTTTGTCTTCACCTCAGCTCCGATACCATGTAAATTTTTGTAGATGTTCTATGCTTGGAGCAACTTTACTTTTCTCACAGCAATCATACAAATAGTTAAGTAAAATGCAGATAGAACATATAAGAGGATCTTATAGAAGACAAATCAGAAACAGGAAAAATGTGGTGGTGCGTTACGGCGGTCAACAGGATGCTTCAACCAGCAAAGTCTCCTTGGTCAGCCAACCCAGAATGTGTCACAACAGTCCTCCAATCAGCAAACGAGTCAACCCAAGTCAACTCCAAAAAAGTCAACGCTGTCCAGAAAAGTCAACGCAGGGCAGCAAGCTAAAAGTCAACGCAACAGCAGTTTGGTCAACCCTTTGACCTCGATTTCTGTGCCAAACAGTACGGCCTTCCAAAATCGAACTTCCCAACAATTTTCAGCCCTTTCGGACCATGCGTTGACCAAAGTCAACGCTGGTCAAACTTCCTGCAAAACCCTAGCTGCAGAAATTCGTCCTTCCTCTTGGCCGTACAGAAATTCGTCCTTCTTCTTCACACATGTGGGATGGAAATGTCCTCCAAGGAGCTCGTACTAAATCAGATGAGAGAAGAAGATGTGTGTTGAGTTGTGGTGAAATGCTCTCCAACTTTGCCTGTATTTATATCCATCATTGGGGTGTGTGACACATCTGCTGGGGGTGTGAAACCTTAAGGCCGACCTGCACATATAATTTATTATGAATAATAAATTCAAAATAAATGTTCTGCTCATCGGATTAAGACATATTGTATATGGATTTTACACCTCTCCGAAAGAGGAATCCAACAAAAATATTAGCCTCTTAATCTGAGCATCATAACATGGAGTTTGGACCTAGTTGTCCAAATTTAACAAACCCTCTCCATCCTCTTAGCTGAAATGACTCTGTTATCCGAGTTAAGACGCTGCCTTTAATCTCCTACCCTCTCAGAAATTCAATTGCATTGGCTCAAAGTTTGCAACAAATGGACTTATAAAGTGCAACCTCGAAACACCCAACACAACATTGGTATCCTCAAAGTCAACCACTTTCAGTAAGTGTGTAATTACCCAAAGTTATACTCAACTGTGGAACACGATGAACACAACACAACATTGGGCCACTTGATGTTCGCACCCGAAAAACATCATGCTTCTCAACTTGCCAACTCCGCTTCTTCACATAGGACAAGTCAATGAAATTGTGGGTAGCTCCACTATTAGTCAACAGTGACACAACAACTCGCTGTCCTTTGATAACACCCTTTACTCTGAAGTCGTTATAATGAGCAATAATAGTGAAGGTTGCAAATGCACCATCTATCTATTCCAAATCATTTGGGTGCTCATCCGTACTTGTCTCTCCATCCATTTTCTCATGTTGTTCATCAATAATCCGTGTCTCTTCTGACTTATCATCACTAGGCTCCTCAAAAACCTTAATCCAGTGGGCCTTGCCTCCCCTTCTACACTTATGTCCAGGTGTCCAAGGCTCACGACAGTCAAAGCAAAGCCTTTTTGGTCTCAACTTATCCCTAGAATCATGGGGTGCACGACCAATTGGCCTAGACATCTAACCCTTAGGTCTATTATACTCTAGCTTCTTGTCCTTCCTTTGCGCTAACTTTGCGACAAGTGTCTACATGGAAACTTGCAAGGAAACCTAGCTTGTGATGTGGATAACTCTATATTCCTTGCACACTTAATAGCATCCTGCAAGGTTAGTGAATCAAAAGCTTTGACCCAACTCCTGAGTGGTTCTGACAAGCATTCTATGAATCAAGAAATCAATCTCTTCTCAGACACATCAGAAACCATGATTGACAGCCACTGAAACTCTAAAATATATGCATCAAGTGTCCCATCCTGTCTCAATTGAGCCAACTCTCTGGAGTGTGCCTCTGAATCCTTGCAGTCAAACCACGTTATCAATGTAGTGCAACACTGATTATAAGAGACTATTGCACCATGTCCTTCGGTCACGAAACCGTGATACCACCATTCATGTGCAACTCCATCAAGGTGAAGGGTAGAAAACTTGATGCCCTCAATCTCCTTCATCTGATTTAGGGCAATATATGTATCCAATTTTTGAACCCAAGCCTAGCTGTACACTTCGATGATCCTTCAAAACTTGGTAAGGGTAGATGTCCCAACCTCTTATGCAACCCACAATTCTACTCACCTTGGTTCCATTGCCTTTGCTTTGGCATTGTGTGCTTTGTGGCCTCCAAGTAGTTATTAAAAGAGATGGCTGATTGAAAATTTGCCCCCAAGCTTGATACTTAGCTAAAATTTCAGTGTCCTCATTGTCCTACATAGGTTCCTCTTGTGTAGGATCATCCTCTTGTATAAAAGTAGGCATGAAAGGGTCTAGAGTTGAACTTGAAGGTTTGCTGGAAGAATGTTCAATGTTTTCTTCAACCTTGCTATTTTTGAATCCCTCCGTATGCATTAGATTTCTTCCATTTGCTGTGTTTTGAGCCATTTGACTCAAATAAGGGTTGTTCATTTGTAGTTGTTTTAAAATTTTTGTGAACATTTGTTTTTCCTCCTCCTCACTTGATGGCGATGGTTGATCATCTCCGACCATTATTTCTTCCGGTTTTTCTAGGTTATGACCACTCTCTTCATGCATGTAGTTAACACAAACAGGCTGCCAAGTCTTGCAACTCTGATACCACTGTAATATCCCCAAATAGAGATATTAGAAAAACAATGATATTTCCAAATTGAGGACACAACAAAATCTGAAATATTATTTGCAGATAAAAGTTAGAAATTAGAATTATGAAGATTACTCACTGAAATAAACACAAATCTGAAACTGTCCTCTGAACTTTATCTCGAAAGTGACTTCCAAGCCTGATGAATGATTGCAGCCCAGAAAAGATGATGTGCTAGGGTCTCACAAACCGAAGCTCTTCCATCAAAACACACCCTTTTGACTAGGGGGAGCCCATTTGTCTCTTTGAAACCGAGGATACTATTGTAGCAACATAGAATACAAAACTTGAAACATACAACTAACAACTACCAAAGCAACCTCCTTTTATCAATTTATGCAAGTCAAGCTATCCATGCGAGATTTTATCTTCAACCCATGCACATTAGTGAGACTCAAGCTGATGTGCAGGTGTGCCTTGTCAACTTGAGGATGACCAAAGTAAAATGTTCAACTTGAGGAGTGTTGAAATTTGGTACCGGAGGACAGGTGGTTCCCTAAGGCTTTGATCTTTGGCCTAGGGAAAAGTGTCCAAAAGATTTAATTTTTCTCCTAAAGTAACTTTATAAATTTTTATAAAGTTAAATCTAATTTAAAAGTGACTTAAGTGATAAAGTTACTAAAGTGACTTTATAAAGTTATAAAGTCAAATCTAATTTTAAAGTGACTTTAAGTGATAAAGTTACTAAAGTTAAAGTGACTTTAAATAAAGTCAATGTAAAATTAGAAAGGAGAAAGTGACTTTGGAAATAAAAGACTAAGTGGGTCTTTATTAAAGTGGGGTGAATTAAAAAATAGAAAGTGAGATTTAAATGAGCATTTAATCTCAGCCCTAGATCTCAATCTATCTCAGCCATTGGATTTAGGGATTCCCCAAAAGTCACTTAGGGTTAGGTTAAGGGAGGAAAAGGAGGAAAAGGTCATTCATTCTTTCATGAGCAGATTGGGAGAAGGAGAGAAAGAGAGCAAGGGAGATTTCTGGGCAGTGAGGAGAAGGAGGCAGCAACTTGGCACACATTCCAAGGCAGCATTTCAGCAAGACATTTTCAGCAAGACAGTTCAGCAGCTTTAGCACACAGCAAGGCAGATTTTTGGCACGATTTTTGAGGAAGAAGGGCCGTACAGCAGGGCCGTACAGCAGATTTGCACTGCAGATTTGCACAGATTTCGAGGAGCAGATTTGAGGGAGGCTGTATAGCAAGTGGCTGTACCTTTGGCACGCATTTCAAGGCAGAAATCATACAGCAGATTTTTGGACAGCTTGCACGCTTTTCTAGGCAACCGTACAGCAGCATTTAAGGCTGTTATTTGGCACAAAAATCGAGAAATATGTACAGCATTTATTGCTGTTCCTATTTTGCTGTTTGCACGTTTTCCGAGGCGGTGGTTAAGCACGGAAAAAGAGATAAGTTGTAAAAGTCTGTTTGCTGATTATTTATTTTGCTGAATATTTCTATCACTGTAAAAAGCATTTTTCCGGAAATAAGAAGGAGCTTTCGAACTGGTTTTCCCCAAGAGTTGTAGGGGGTTTTTCCAGGGTCACCTTGACCAAAAATACTGAGTTATGATGTGTTGAATGACTGTTTGTTACTGCTGTGATTTTATTTCTGCATTTTCAGCATTCTGAAAAATTTCCAGAATTTGTGTTTTCAGCAAATTTATTTTCCAGTTTATTAAATGTATGGATATGGGAAAGGGCATTTAATTATTTTGGAGTAATAAGGTGAAAA
Source organism: Pinus albicaulis (assembly GCA_034641835.2). Taxonomy (NCBI): domain Eukaryota; kingdom Viridiplantae; phylum Streptophyta; class Pinopsida; order Pinales; family Pinaceae; genus Pinus; species Pinus albicaulis. Next base: position 2,099,451,101 of record CM076575.1, on the reverse strand, counting down.
TTGAAAACCGGGGTGGGAAACTATAAATTTCTCAAGGATGACCAAAGTAAAATGTTCAAGTGCTGGAGTTAAGAGAAGGTTTCAAGATGATGCACATTGTTAACTCACTAGTCTTCTTGGAGTTCTCTTCCATGCATTTCAGTTAACTGATGGTGAACTAGGATGAGATGGAAATGCACATGGCTAAGGGAGTAAGCTTGAGTTCAATTGAAGTAGAAGTGGAGAGAAGAAGCATGTGCCTAGTCTAATGGAGATACTTTAGATCTAACTTGTCAAACTGTTGTGAAGTGGGAGAGAAAAAGGCATGCCCCTAGTTAACTAGACTACACTCTCAGTTATCTCCCCATGCATGCATGTGTTGTAGTTAACTGCAAGAAAAGTGCCAACTCATTCCTAAATCAATGCATGTGTCCTAGTGGTCTTTAGTTCTCTCATGCATGCACTTCAAATAACTGGTAGTCATGCTCAATCTTATCTATGCACATTAATCCACAGCATGTGCCCAACCCAATGTGGCTCTTGTTGAATTTCCATGACCTTGGGTCTAGGTTAGAGTCTTAAAATCACTGATGCTACCAAACCAAGAATCTTAACCATGAACTACTCTGCACAACGGAAATATAAAGCAGTAAATCGCACATGCACAAATATACACAGTTTTAACAAAATTGTACAATAATTTACAATTACCAATCTTCGTTATATTAAACCAAAATCTGAATAATACAACAGTATATGGTATACAAGATACAATGACAAACTTGATGTCGTAACTCATCATCGGTCCTTCTCTTTCGGCATTGCTCACTAGTTGTGTCTTAGTCCATCGAAGCCACAACACATCGAGACTCAAGAGGGCACCGCCCCCCTAACAACAACGCAAGTCACTTTTCTATAGAGTGTGCAAGGGTGATCCATCTGCTCTGCAGGTGAGCCTAATTCCCGAGCTCCAAACTGCCAGGCTAGCAGTCACTTTAGTCCATCAAAGTGTTGCACTTCGGCACCAATATTCACCCAACCTTAAGCTCCACTTCGTCACTTCAGGATAGCTTCTATAGGGTTACTTTGGGTGGCCAACACACTGCCCTCCACCAGATCAATGGCACCCAATACTACATTGTCGATTTTTCTCCTAGGATAGACTCTTTGCCACCACAAAAGGTCCTCCACACGGCACCAACAGGCTACACTATCCAATTGATCCAAACTGGTCAACCTTGACCCAATGCTCATCCAAAACACTACTTCAATTATTCCTACATATTGATGTTCGTGACAGTCTTAGGTAGGACACTTGTTGCAGCCCTAAATCCACCCCACAATCAACAAACTGACCCTAAAAGGGTTGCGACACACCCTCGAAGACCTCCTCCTTACCCATGTTGCAATATAGGATGGATGGCAAGCCTTGATCACCTCCTACGCATCCCAGCTGTGGTGCTATGGCCTGCGGCCTAGCACAACAGCACTTTTGTAGCAAGACAGTCCCCAAAATAGTGCCCAAACAAGCTCGGATCAGCAGCATCTTAGCCCCCAAGGGTTCGACCTACCAGCAGTCTCCCTCGGCCTCCTCCAGCAATACTCGGACCCCTGTTCCAACCGTAATATAGTCCCTTCGGCCTTCCTGTAGGTGTCCTCCTCTTGCTGCAGCTAGGGCTAGGTTGTCCTTTCCTCCACCGAGTCCTTCTCTAGAGAAAACGTTGCACAAATGGATGCCTTAATGACTCCTCATCACCCTTTATTCATACACAAACAAAGGGGCTCCATAAAACGTCATAATGAGGGGCTGCCAACCGTCATGAGCATAAAAAACCTTAGGTCGACCTACATGCACACTTTGCAAACCAATCATTAACCTTCAAAAATCCATATCTCCACTTCTACAATTTGAAATTCGACAATTCTTCAAGCGTTGGATTCTCCTTTCCACTCTCTATCGTCTCATGCCATCACATGTAGAAATGTCCTCCCAGAAATGCCCCAAACACGATTGAGTGCAAAACCCCATACTTGGGTTCCAAGCCCACAAGTGACCCTTGTGGTGCTTTTCCCTCCAAACCTTGAACCCTAGGGCTTGGAGTACCTCCAAAGCTAAAAAAATAAGCATTCCCTCTTATTGAGGGAGGTACCTCAAAGATGAGGAGGTAACTCATCATCATCATCACTACTCGCAACACTTTCCCAACTCCTGATGCTTAGAATCGCATCAATCCATGTATGGTGAACTGTGCCTTCTGGTGTCACGCATCGCTGCTGGAAACTTCTTCTTCTTTTCTTGTATCGCTTTCCAGTCCCTCCATGATTCCTTCTGGGTAGATATGGAAGCACCTTGCTCCCCACTGACCACGCGCTCTTCTTGGGTTGCAAAGTCTCCCTCTGAATCTGCAAGCTCCCTCTAGAACTCGAATCCCTCTGAGTCTCTGGAACTTGGTATTTCTTCTTTGGAAAGTGTACCTTCTTCTCGGGAACCTGTACCTGCTCCTCTGAAGCTTGCACCTGCACCTACTCCTGCTTTTGCTTCTCTGGAACCTGCACCTGCTCCACCTGCTTCTTTCCTTGATCCACAGGTTTGCCCGTCAACCTGTAGAGATCATGCTCTCTAACTCCGAGTACAATCCCATTAGACTTAGAGCTTCTAGGCCTGAGTCTTGCCTTCCCATCCTGGAACAAGACCTCAAACCCCTTCCTCTCCATCATCGAGACGAAAATCATATCCGAGTCCTAGTACAAACAGGACATCCTGGACCCGCATCATATGTCCCTTCTCAATCCTGAATGGCACCATACCTGATCCTCGGATCTCCAACTGACTCTTGTTGCCAAACACCATGTGCAACTTCGAGTCCCATTCAACTAGAGTCTCAAAAACCTCTGGTGACCCTGTCATGTGCTTCGTCGCACCACTTTCCACGTACCATCCATCCTGCTTGATAGTACCCTGCGAGAAATGAGAAATCATAGCAAAGTCCTCCTCTTCCAATCTCCTAGAGAGATCATCTATCTCAGCTGAATTGGCAACATTGACGACTTGCTTTCCTTTCCTTTTTTCATCATCTCCCCTCTTCATCGGACGTCTTGGTCAACATCTTTGACCTATGGTAAAAACATACAACATCAACTAGGCATCTTAATTTTGGTCAATATTTCTGACCTATGGTACATCATTAGCATCAACTAGTCACCATGATTTTGGTCGGTGTTAGATTTTGGGTAGCTCGTTAGGTATTTCCGAGAGAGGACAACCCATCAATAAGTTGTTTGTTCGGCTATTTGCCCAAAAGTGGGGTTTTGGATCCAAGCAATGGGTTTAGGACCAAAAGAGAAATAATTAAATATTCTAAGGGTCAAAGAGGCTAAAACCGTAGATATACAAGGTTTCCTAAGTGACCTAAGGAAAAGCATAAAAAAGAGGACACAACAAGGAGAAGGACTTCATTGTGTGTGAAGGCTAGAAATATGTAGCCCTAAAGGAGCCAATTCTAGAGGCCGAGTTGGGCTGCAGAAGGAGCCGAGATCTGTCCATGGAAGAGATCGAGGATTTTTGCTGACAGAGGATGGTCGAATAGGGTTGAATAGGAGGTTGAGGCCTGAAGGATGTAGGCCGAGGGCCTCAAAATACTTGGCCGTGTGTAAAAGAGACTCGAGGAAAGTCCATGGGTAGAGCGAAAACAATATTGCAGTCATCCATTTGTGAATAAGAGCTAGCCACAGACACTCAAGAAGGCCAAGCTGGAATAGATAAATTGTAAACCTGAGCAGATTGAGCTAAGGAGGACGTGTTATCTTTGCCATGTGTTATGAGCAAGATCGAGTTAGAAAGGGGCTGCCGTGACTTTGTTCCTGTTTAGAAAGGGAGGGACGAAACCCTGTGGAGGAGGCCGAGACCTCTGTTTGTGCTGTAGTAGGCCGTAAGGGCCTTAGTCTTGTTTAGGAGAGGGTTGTAAGGGCTTTAAGTTGGCACAACAAGGTCGTAAGGCCTAAGAACCAGACAAATCCAGTTGTGGAGGGCTGAGACCTCTGATCCGTCTTGAAGAGGACTGAATGAATAGTGTGACAGAGATATATGAGGCTTGTGTTTAGTGTTTGGTTGCTAAGGACAGATCCGACATCTGCTAGGGCTATGGGAGTGATCCAAGCCCTAGAACTGAGACAAGAAGGACAAGGAGGAGGTTCTGAGCATAGATCTTGAAGTCTGTTCACAAATGCAGTTGTGAACAACATGTCTTGAAGGCTAATGTACAATGATCTTAATGGATCAAGATCCCTGTGAGTTGCTGAGGATTAGAGGCTGATGTATAGTGCAGATCAAGGAGGAAAATCACTGGTAGCAGCTGCTGGATAAAGAGGTGTTTCTCTGTAGTCAAAGGAGGCAAAAGGACCTGTTAGGTGTCAAGGACAACAAGAGCAGAAATGGCTGATCTAGATGGCCTACTTCAACAAATAAGCTATGTGTTTGTTCTTCTCTATTTCTCATTGGACAGATTGCAGATTTGATGTTGCAGATTGCAAGCCCTAGTGTTGTATACTAGCTGTACTGGTGATCGAGGGCCATGATCCCTGGTATGGGAGTGCCATGGTTCTTTTATTGATTGGCTAATAAAATAATTGAGCTTTGGTCTCAAATCATTGTGTACTCAATTGATTTCACTACTGAAGATTTCTGCTATGCAAAGTGCTAGAAGGTTGAGGGTAACTAGTGTGTTTGTATACGTGATTAGCCGTAGACTAGATTTGGGGCCTGAGGAAAATTCAACTGTTGGCGCCTTTAATCCATGGTATACTAACTAGTCCTGGTTCAACATAATCTTGGTCAATCTCTTTCACTTGTGGTGAAACCCTAGGGACACACTCAATCCATTTGAGTACTCTGGTCCCAAATCCAATGGCCTCACTCTAGGCCATGATGCTAAATGAGCTCACTCAACCTATCTGGAGAGCAATTTGAGCATGATGCTGAAAGGCACATACTGAACTCTATGGTTGATTAATTCTGGGCCTCTAGGACGATTCTTCCTAATCTTGGTCAACATACTTTACTCAGGAAGAATGTCTGTCCTCTGCCGGACCATTCTTCCTAATCTTGGTCAATCATACCTTACCTAGGGAGAATGTTTGTCCCTAATGCTATCACATCAACACTCCCTCTCACTGAGGGATGTATTTCAACAAGTCCAAACTTGTCCCTGAAGTATACAAACTTCGCTCTGTACAGGGGGTTTGTGAGGATGTCGACTATCTGCTCATCCAAGAAATCACAATGGAGCCCAAACTGAAGCGATATCCTGAGGAACTCTTTCTGTCTTCTGCACTCTTTGCCTAATCTGAATCTGTGAACCCTTGTAGCTATACTTCACTATTTGAGACATATCATAACTGACTGTTTCATGACCAACTGTACCTTGCTGGTACTTCAACACATGTTAAGCCACATTCCTTGGCTCAACCATAAGTAGACAGGCTTCCTTTATTGAATCGATCACCACAACTGCTTTCTGATTACCCTGACTTAGTGCTCTCTCTGACACTTAAACAAATCCTGCTGCGGCAATCCTGGTTGCTACCATTGCTGCTTTCTAGACACTGAAGCATATCTGTTGTCTAGCATGGTCCACTCATATAAGGCATACTGCTTTTAGAGACAATCTAGCAGTCCATCATCTGGAGGATCTCAATATTATCCTTTCCTTGACCAAGGAGATAAAGCGTCAAATCTGGATCCTTCATCTTGAACTCAGAGTTCAATTCCTTCTGACATTGAAGCAGGGCTTGCCGCTTGACTGGTCCTTCTATCATGGAAGCAATGGCTGCTCGCTATGTCATGTGAGTCCTTCTTTCTTCAGAAACAAATCATATAATAATAAGATCAACCTTGATCCATCAATCGAAGTATACAAAGTCTGAGGAACCTGGACAAGGCCTTCTTCTGTTTGCAAGCAAGGGACTCCTTCATGTACCTCAAAAACTTTGAGGTAAATCTATGTGCACTTCATCTCTAATTACTTCATCGAGCAAAACAGTCTTTACATCCAACTGATGTAACCTTCAATGTAAATCATAGAGATAATAATTCTAATAGAAGTGTACCTGACAATTTGGAGCAAATGTGTCCTCTCCCTCTTACTAGGAGAATCCTTTGCTTTGTGCTTTTCTCAAGTTGCTATCTATCCCATACTTCATTTTTTGGAAGTTACAACTGACTTCTTTTCAGCACAATTTTCTTCATTAAGGCATACTTCAAACTTGCTGATCTACCTGCTCCCTCTGAACTCGGATCTCATCTAGTACAATATCACAAATTACCGATTCTGGGAGAGTCCTCTTGTCACAAGCTTTGCTTTGTTCTTCCACTACTTCTATCTGCTGCAGGGCCTTGGTAGCCTCTACTTGATTTAGGCAAAAGTATCATTGTGATCATGCAATTTCAAATCAGTCCATAATCAGTTCTTCACAACCCTTTTCATTATCTGAGAAACTTCGGAATCCTTCTGAGATGGCTATCACCTGTATACCTTTCGGTCCTCCTGAGATTATTCCTGAGGCCTTTCGGACTTCCTCAAATAACCTCGCCTCTCTTCTTACAGAGTTTCGGACTTCTTTTGGCATCGTTTCAGGTTCTACTGTCCTGAGGCTCCTCGGCCCTCCTGAGGATTCTCAGACACCTGCAACCAGTTCTGAGATTTTTTGGCCTGTAAAGGACTGAGGCCATTCGGTCCCTTGACATAGCTTTTGGCCTTTCAACAAAATTTAGATTTGTGATCTCAGATCAGCCTTCTTCTAGGGCACAGACAAGGGGACAGTTTTTGGCCTGTTTTGGGATATAATCCATCCTTCTTACAACCAGATTTGTACTATGGCTTCTAGGGCTAGTGACAGAACAGGCCCTAGAGAATAACTTGAAATAGAAATGGCTTCTTTAAGGCTGCTCTCTCACCCATGCTCAATACCATGTTGATTTTTCGAAGATCTTCTACACTGATAATTATTTCTTATGGTTTCTTAGGTCAATCTTTTCTTGCATTCACATTCATCATAAAGCAATTACACAGAAGATATCAACAATAGAAACAAAATGCCAGTAGGATCATAAAGAGACAGCCAAACAAGACACAAGAATTTTACCTTGGGTCTAACTGAGCCTAGAGGAGGTCATCCAGAGACGAGTAATAGACAACTGATTTGTATCTATTGATTTCCATTCCATTTCCCATACAGTAGAGATTGAGAATATACAAACTTTCCTTCCCAATCGCTCCCATAGCAAAAGAGTAAAATATCATCTACAATTAAGAGATGGGTAATAGAAATGTGCCTGCTGACCTGAACCCCTTGTACAACCCTCTGGGATTTGGCATCCAACAGCCATCTACTTAATCCTTCAGCCACCAGCAGGAACAGGTAAGGGGATAAAGGACACCCCTACCTTAACCCACACAGTATTCAGTAGTTTGTTTGGTAATCTAGAATGTTAAATATTACATCATGTTTCAGTGGTTTACTCTTTAAGTCTTTTCTCAGGTTATATTTATGATTTATATGAATACTAATTGCTGCAGTATATATGTATTGCAGGTTGTGTACATGGCAATAGTTGGATCATTTCCTTTCAATGCTTTTCTTTCAGGAGTTCTATCTTGCACGGGGTCAGCTGTGCTTGCAGGTGCATGGCCTTTCCAATTTTACTATTAACAGCAACAAACTGATTTGGAGATTGATTATCTTGTTTTATCTCAAGCTCTCACCTTTCATGCTTATTTGATACGGAAATGTTTTAAATAGATCATTGTTTGTTCATACTTTTCCTCATCTGTGTATAGTTTGTTTGCGGATGCAAGTCAACAAAGAAAACAAGGAATTCAAGGTATGCCTTGTAAAATTCTATCAATCCTGTCTATAATAGAGGAACATGACAAATGTTATTTAGGTGCTCCCATTCTGGCATTACATTTGAATGTATACATCCTTTAGATTTTATGTAGGTGTTAGTTATCTTACTAGTAGTTGACAAGTATCTCTGATTTGTATAACAGGATCTTCCTCCAGAAAGAGCATTTGCAGATTTTGTTTTGTGCAATCTTGTGCTTCACTTGGTGATAATGAACTTCCTAGGTTAGTGGATAAGGACTTGTAGAATTGGAATGAGAGGGTGCTCATCACAAAGCAACAAAAGCAGAATTATCTACTTGCCTTTCCTTGAAGTATTTCGTTGTTAAGGATTTAGTGGTAGTCAATAGACAAATGCCTGAAATTGGCTTCTTGGTTAATGTAGCCCCCTTAATTTTCTCGTGCTTTTGATTCTTGGCGTAGAAGACATTGTACTATTACATATTGCAAACATAATTATAAGGTATTGCATTATTATACCTTCATATTGATCATTTCATCATGTGGTTCAAGTCTTTGAACTCTGTTATATGGTTTGACTCTTGAGAAGTCAGTGCTATCAATAAGTATCAAGTAAAAATGATAGAGAATTTGCTTGTCTTTTACTTTCCTGGTATCTATAAATATAGAAAGGATCAGTTATTAATAATGAATATATTATTATCTAGAATCTAACTGTGAAGTAGAAATAAATTTATATTCCAGAGCTTTAAGATCTTCTACCCACTTCTAGTTTGATAAGTTCTGGTAGGAAAATATGAGTAACACTCCCTGACATTTACATGAGAAATGTGCACTGTTAGAATCAAACGATTTTGGCTACACTGTTGTGTTTGAGGGGTATTTCCATTGTCAAAATATAAATCATCGCAATGTTACATCTCATTAGTCAAACTTGACACAGAAAACAAGCCAAACTGACTTGCTGCAAACAAGTTTTTCTTGTGAATATATTTGGGTCAAGCTCTGACCTGCAAGTACTTGCTAAGGTTTTATTGAGTTGAGTTTTTCATGAGTTTTTGTTGAATGAAATGATAGTTTGAACATTTTCTTGTAGTTTCTTACTACCCAAGGGCATTATGGTATAAAATAAAACTGCTATCTGTGGTATATTTTGGTATATAACTAAAATGGAAATGAGCAGATCATGCGTTAATATTAATGCATTATCATGAATAGAGAATGAATAATAAATGGAGATTATTTTAAACATAATATGTTGACAATAGATGAATATTAGATTATTCCAGAGCTTAAAGTATTATGGATTAAACATCACTACAGAAAATTTTGCTATAGATTGCACCCTTGACTTTTGGTTGACACGGTCTTTCTTGTTTTAAGAAGTTTATATTGCTCACTCATAAATTTTCTATATGGTTAGTGCACATGCTCTAGCAATCAGCAAGGAGATTAGGTCAATATAAACACCTCTAGAGGGCATCAGTGATTAAATTGCCTATATGGGTTCACAACTAATTTGCACAGGGTCAGGTTATCTGAATTGTTTTAGTGCCGGCTTGTTATTGACTTGGTGCTCAATATATTTTGCTTAAAATCATCTCTACAGGTGTTGTGTATTGTTATTTCTTCAGTATGAAATATTCTCTTTTAATGATTACTGCTTGTTCAAAATATGCTTCCTTTAACTATTAATGTATTCAAATATGTACATACAGGGCATTTTTTACCAAAATAGCCACAAAACATAACCAAAGTTAGCTTAGAAGCTACTAAAATTATCCTAGGTTGTCAGTGTTGATGACAATGCCACTTGGCATTACAAAACATAAAGTGTCCAGACTCAACAGTTTGCCTTTAAGGCATGCAAACAACATGCATAGCAATAAAGATTTTACGATCATGCTTTAAGTGGATCAGACTTGCATTGGGTGGAGATTCCTCGTCATTCTTAGAGGGATCCCCATCCCTTGTTTGTTAGTTCCATGTTCAGTACGACAACCTCTTGACGATCATTCTCATATTGTTTTATCATTTTCTGAAATAGCTAGTTGGAGATTTGGAAACTTGTTATTGAATGGCTGTGTAGAAGGGCTATGCAGCCAATTGCAGTGGTTTTCTCTCCTTTACCACACAACCCAACAAATTCAGAGCTTTGGCCTCCCCCAACTTTGCCAAGGCTGTTGAGACTCGATAGAGGGGGTTGGGGAGGCAACAGGTGGCTATCTACTCATGGTGCATGGTGCCTCTTCCTAGCAGTCTAGTAGTTGGTGTAGGTGCACCACAGCCAACACTATCTTTTGCATCTATATTGTAATCAGTGATAAGAGGTTAATGCATATCACAACACAGGAGAAAAGTCTGTTATCAGTGGTTTGATTAAGTGAATTATCAATCCATTTCCAGATCAGAAACAAAACTTAATTTCTAATGAGTTTACATGAATTCTGATGAGCTGCCATGCAGAATGAAAAACCATGGCCCAGGGCAAGTTATTCCATACCAAGGAAGATTTTCATGAAAGGGATTTAGGAAGAAGTTGAATCCTGAATTGTGAAATCCACTGCCAAGCAGACTTGTCAATGAGAAGAACCAGAAAATGTGTTTAAAGCTTTCAGACTGACCACAGAAAGGGCAGATGGGCTGAGGAATTTTTAGGTGAACAAGGCTATGGTGCGTGGCTAAACTCCTAGAATAAGGGACCAAGAGAAAGAGGCTAGGTCCACAAAGGGTTTTAGTACACTTTTGAGCTGAAACAGCCATGCAGACTGTTTTGATTTGAGCCTCCATAGTTTATCAAGTTGGGCATATGAGATTGGCTTATTACGGAGCCACCAATAAACATCAACATGTTCATAGTTTTTGAAAGCCATGGACAGATTCCAATTCCATTCTTTCTGCCAGTTGGCAGGAGGTTGGAAGTTTGGTTTGAACAAAAGGGAATCAAGAATAAGCGCCTTGACATTTTCTACTAGCAGCATGCCCATATTAGAGTCTGAAATTTCTTTGAATGCTGGATAAGATGGCTAGCTTCGGTATAGTAGTTGAAAATGCCATGCATACTTCGATTGCAATAACTACAGTGATTCGACCAAGATGATTTTGTTAATGCCTAAGAATAGGAAACCAGCGAATTGAGTGCATTCGAACAAATTGCAATCTAATGCTCTTCCAACTCAGTCATGGTTTGATATATTTCCAAGCTTCCAATATTGGGCTACAAAAATTCCTTTAATTTTAACCATGGTTGGAGAAGAGTTAAAGTCAGAAGGTTCAGCCCTGACCATTATATTTTACTACTGGGAACCCCCACTTTGATATGTATGGTTTCTGGTTGTGAATAAAGTTATTGGCAATGGCTGAGCTCTGACCTGTTTATTTCAATGTTCCACCGAGTTTTCAGGGACAAGGAAACACATGAGCGAGGATACACACAAGGGGCACGTATATAAGCAAAAATTTTGGGGAAACAGGGGACGCCATTTATAAAAATTATAAAATTAAAAAAAATTTAATATATAAAAAGAAAAAATAAAATTCCAACAACAAGTCAATAACTAAGTTAGTAAATAGTAAATCTTAATAATTATGAAATGTACATCTAAATATGATCATCATTTCGTATTAGACTATTATGAATCATAATTATCATTTGACATTTCTGCAATCATCAATATAAAATTGTAATTCAAAAAGTAAATTACTAAATTGAATCCATCATATGACATTATCAAAATTCATTATTTGGCATTCGGCATTAAGATTATGCAAGGTACATCTAAATTAAATTAATCATTAACAATTGAAATTACACAATGCACATTGAAAGTAAAATAGCCGTAGAATAATAAAACTAAAAGTAAACATAGAAAGCAGTGATATACTAGTAATTTAAAAAATAAATAAATTAAATAATAAATCACAACTCCAATCAGATGGCTCCAAGTCACAAAATGAAAATCACAGCTCCAATCCGACAACTCCAAGTCACAAAATGAAAATTGCAACTCCAAATGTCTCAGGCCCCCGATCGATGGTAAATCCGAATCACAACAAATTGCTGATGGAAAATGTTGAGTGGTAGTAGAAGCAAAATGTCGGGCAACAACATAAAATCGTAGGGTTAATGAGAAATGTGAATGATTATGTTTTAAAGTTCTAATATATCCTTCAGTTTTTATTTTCATTTTTTTATTTATATTAAAATTTGTAATTTTTTATGTTTTTAATTGTTATTAGCAAAAAAAATTGGGGGATCCTTTTTGTCACTAAAAAAAAGTATCCCCCGGAGTTTTCTCGAGTTTCCCCTAAAAAGGGGACGTGGGGAAATGTTTCCCCATCTCGAGAGCATGGGGGAGCGAGGAAGTGTCTCCCCCACCCTGGGGGCGTGTCCTCGTGGAACAATGATTTATTTTGGTATTTGTATTAAGGTGGAATTAGGGTTTATGAGGTATTTCACGTGTATTAATCCCGTCAAAGTTTTAGATTTGAAATGTATGTAATATCCCTAGAGAATTTTTTCCCATAGGCTTATAAGAACATAAGATAAATTGTACCGATTTCACAGTATTTCTTTAAATTCCAGACAAAGATGATATATAATACACAACAATATAATCAAGCAGTGGATTTCACAATTCACCAATAGCTCACATCACATTTCAATTTTGCAACTGCTCGTGCTATTACAGTAGCAAACTTGGTTGTATAGCATCCATAACAGTGGCAATCCCTCCACTGTAAACAATTTAAATTTGATATATGATCACTACAATAGACAAGTACTACTAGCAACAAATCTGACTCATTAACCAACTTACATAACTGTTTTCTATCCTTGCTGTCTCATGAGACAGCTTGACAATAACCTTTACAAACTCTGGTAGTGACACCCTAACAATCCTTATTATCTTGTTGTTGCCTTCAGCTGTATGTCCATCTACTCCAAACCCTTGTCTGGATGCTCTGGCTGGTGCTAATATGGACTTTTGTTACTCCATTGAACCTTGTTGTTCAAGGGCTTATGCTACATCCCAAATCTTATTTGCTTCCTTCAGATTGTTCTGCTACACAAACAGGCCATTGGAGGAAGGTTGTGACTCCCTTTCGTTCCCTAGAATGTGTTCGCTGCTAGAGGTGAACTCTTGAGATTCCCGCTGCCACAAAGGGGTGACTTGTTGCCCAAATTTACCTTTAAAACCATGTGCTGTCCTAGATTAATGCTTCAAAAGTGCCACTGTCTCAGATGGTAGACTTGGTAGGGTATTCATTGTTTCCTAAGATTGGTCCACAACCCTAGAGGAGGCTTTAGGAACTGTTGTTGCCACAATTATTCTTGAAGACCTTGTGCTGACATAGAAAAACCCTAAAAGGGTCGTTGTTGCTCCCAAATTTTCCTTAGATTGCCTCGCTATCTAGATATTGGCCACAAAAATCACAAAGTCCTTTCAAGTCAATAACCCACAAAATTCTCCCTTGCTTGCCAAAAACAGATGAGAAGTGCCTCAGAAAATTATCCCAAACAGAGAAGAGAGAGGGGATTAGCTATGGTGGAATATTTCACCATTGAAACCAATCAAAGGAAAAAATGGATTTTAAAACCCTCAGACCCTCAACTCAAAAAAAAAAACATCCAATCAGCCATGTGAAATTTCCGCGATTGCAACAACCAGAAATTAATCTTCTAACTTATGCAGTTTATTTGTCTTCAGAAATTATTATGAAAATAACGATTAATTCACAACTGCAATCTTGGAAATTTCACATGGTATCAGAGCAGATATGAGGGCAGAAGGAAGATGTGTGCAGACAAAGAAAGAGAAGCGCATTAGGCTTTTCACCCAATTTGAGTTCTTCAGTTCATTTCTCCAGTTCATTCGAGTTTGCTGAATTTCTAGATTTTTCTAAAGATGGCTGCAACAAGATTGAGAGATCATGATATATTAGATGGAGCCTCTAACATTGGAGTTTGGAAGGCCAAGATGTCATTCTTATTGGACGAATTTGGTCTGAAGGTGTTTGCTACGACAAATGTTGCTATACTAGTAGATCCCATCATGCCACATGAGTACATGAGCGATAATGCCATAGTGAAGAGGATGATTCTTGATGGAGTCAGGGATCATATTGTTCCGCATCTCGCTGAGAAAGGGACAACGAAGGAAATGTGGGATGCCATCATGAAACTGTACCAAGATCCCTTAGAAAACAGGAAAGTGATCCTCAAAGAACGACTTAGAACCGTCAAGATGCATAAGGGCGAGGATGTAATTTTCTATATCACCAAAATTCAGTCTGTCAGAGATGAATTAGCTGCAACTGGAGATAAACCGAGTGATGATGAGCTAGTGCATATAACACTCAATGTGTTTACCAAGGAATGGCATATGGTGTGCATATGTTCTTTCAAGTGATTTTCTGGATGAGACAAGCTTCCAAATTGGGATCACCTATGGAGTGATTTCACTTAGGAGGAGTTGAGGCTCAACTTAGTCAATGGTGTTGAAATGTGGTTGTCATTGATGTCAACCCAAGCAGCATCAGAAGATGCCCTGACTTTTGTTGCCCAAAATGACATGGCAAAATATGGTTTTTGCGTCTGGATCATCTTTGATGGATTCTCTTTGTCGCGCCGATTCCATTAGTATGTGGCACGCCACAAGAGCCTTCACATTTTGAGAGTTATATTTGTTTGAAGATGAAGCCCCCAACATGTGGGCATAAAGCCCAAAGGATGATGATGCGGCATTAGACCTCCTTGGTCAAGTCAAATGGTCAAGTAATGTGTTTCTTCTCCATCAATCAAAATAATGGCAAAAGGTTATTTTTTTGAGGGTACTCCAATCTATTTCAACATTAAAATCGAGACATGGGTTTTTGGGGTCTCAAAGGTAATTGAATTTCAAAATACAAAAACCCTTTTTCCCTCGATTTCCAAATTTAAAATCTCCCTCCAAAATAGGAATTCAATTGCCTCATAGGAGCCCCTCCAAAATCTATAAAAAGGAATTAGACCTCCCTCCTAATGTATGCACTCGAATGAATATCCTTTGAAGTTCTAAAATCATTATTTTGGCCCTGTGGAGGATTCATTCGATCAGTCGAGAGACATTGAGGTGTTTGGCTCTTGTTTTCAATATTTGGTTGGGATTTGTTGGTTTGTTTGTAGGAAGAAGGGTTTCAACCCTCATTAGGGCATTGATTCCAGAACTATTGGTCAAGAAGCAACAAGGATTTGTGGCTCAATTAACATATGTTTTGGGCATTTGTTTATTACAGACATAGTTGCAGTCGTGAAGAAGAAATATCCTAGCATAAGTCAACCTAATCACCAAGTCTTCTATGGCATATATTTTGGGAATCAACACATCATCAACTTGAAGTATCTTTCTGAAGTATTATGGCCCTCTATTAGGACAATGGAAAAGTGAATATTTCATCTTTTAGACATGTGGATTAAGGTCAATGATCTAATCACATCAATCTATGCGGACTTGTGTTTTGTGGTATGGAGCAACCCTGTTAGGACAATATCTCAAAACAAGAAGGTTTCGATCCTTTATCTTTGTAGAACCCAAATAATATTTGTTCATGTGAGACCCCAAAACAATGGTGTTTTGGAATATATCAAGTCTTAACTCCTACATATCGGTTGATAAGTGAGTGCGGATCTCAGTTCATTACTCTCTGGGCATACTATTCCAAGGTTCCAGGGCTCATTGATGTCATAGAAGGGTTTGCAGCCTAATTTTTATGAAGCGTATTTACATCTATTGAATCAACCTCAATACATTACATTCACTTTTTCAGCGAACAAAATTTGTTGTGGTGATACTCTGTCCTAGAAAGGAGCCAAAAGGAACAACAATGGCATTTGTACACAACAATTTGTAGCAGAATTGATTCATCTACAATTGGGAGTAGTTTCTTTAATGTCATCCTTGTTGCATTGCCTTATCATTTTGAAGAAGACAGTAAGAAGTAAAGGGCTCTTCCAAATATGGTAGTAATGGTTACACAATCTCATCATTAAATATTCATAGCTTGTTGAACTAAATTCACCATTTCATACATATGCTTGAAGCTCTAATTAGGCCGACTCACGTGATCATTATTAGCTTGATTTGAAGCGATGTGTAGAATAGTTTGCACGTGTGTCATATTTTTGAAGAGCTCAAGATGCCTTGATTCAAGACAGGTTATGCTTGATATAATATTGTAGATTGTCATCCAAGTTTCTTTGGTTTCTCAAAGGGTTTCCGCAATGGCAGATTATATTGAATAACTTGTAAAAGAAGGCAGGATTTGATGACAATAGTAGGATCTCAATTTGTAGATATTTTCTTTGGGATGTATTAGCCTTGGGTTGATGATTAGAAGTTTTATCATTTGGTGCACTCATGAGGATCTCATATTGAACAATACAAAAAAAGTGCACTGGAATTAGAAAATGTATTGCTTTAGAAATATCTCTAGATAACGGTACACTTGTTCAACTTTCCACTATCATTATTACTTTGCATCAGTTTCGCAGAAAGAGTCACTTGGACATCGATTTGGCTCTGGCAGTGAGGGTTTCGTCAGGGTCTCATGTGCACCAAGCGTTTTGTTATTTGTGTAAGGGTGTCATTGACAGTAAGGGTTTTATTGAACATCTTGTAAGTGGGCCATTGTCCCTAGTACGGGAGCCCACAATAGTTTTCAAATTCATCATCATTTTCAAGGTGGTTGGGTGGTGCTAGGGCAAGTTGGAGCTTGCAAGGGTGTTGGAGAATCCTTTCAACAACAACTGATAAAACCAGGGCGTCTGAGCGTCCTTCCAATTGATATTGGAAAATTGAATACTTTTCTAGAGTACTAAGGAGTTTGCGCTTCCCTTTTCAGTCGGAGTTGAAGCATTGATGTACTCATAAATTATTAGAAAAAGGTTTAGTGATTTTTCTCCCGGAAGGGTTTCCACCTAAAATTCTGGTGTCCACTCTCTATTGTTTGTTTATGCTTTGAATTAATGTTGAAGATCAATTAATGCTCCGAAAATATTAATAAGTTACTAATTGATTAGAAATACTGATTCACCCCCCTCTCAATATTTCCAACAATTGGTATCAGAGCAGGTTCCTTCATTAGCAGTTTAATAACTGGAAGGAGATCGTGGAGTGGAATAAGCTGAGAATTCCAATACTTAATGGAGACAACTATGCATTTTGGACTAGAAGGATGAAGGCATATATTCAACCACAAGGATTTGAAGTTTGGAATGCTGTATTAACTAAATACCAGGAACCTTTGACTTGTCCATTAGATGAAAACGATCGTAGGTTTTACGAAAGAATTGGTAAAGCTAACAATTCCCTCCTGAATGGTGTGTTAGATTTTGTATATGTCAAGGTGTTGCACTGAAAATCAACAAAAGAAATTTGGGACAAGCTTCAAAAGATACATGAAGTGTTGGAAATATTGAGAGGGGGGTGAATCAATATTTCTTTTCAATTGTTATTTTTACTAGTTAGATCACTTATATTTAGAACAAAAAATGAACAATAAGAATAAATGCTTTTATTAATTTCTTCTTTACAATAAATCAAGTACAATATATGTAGGGCTCCAACCCTAGATGAAGACACCAATCTTCAATCTCCCAGGCTCCAACCTGTATTTTCCAAGCACCGACTTGGACTTCCAAGGCTCCAACCTTGTCAATTCTGAGGCACCGGCCTCTAGG